>JAZFAV010000022.1:43597500-44107500 GCA_037954035.1 Rosalia funebris | reverse complement strand
GAAAAAATGGAGGACCAGGAAGGTCAATAACAGTAAGAACGGTAGAACTGGAAGAAAATGTGTTGAACATGGTAGAAGAAGATCCAGGTACCTCTACTAGAACAATTGCAAATGCTTTGAATGTAAGTAATGGAACTGTGTGGAAAATTTTGAGGCAGCAGTTTTTGTACCCATACCACATGCAACGAGTTCAAGCTCTTATTTCTGCTGATTTTCCTCCGCGTATTGCATTTTGTCAATGGTTTCTCCAAACATTGGTTCAAATCCCACAACTACTGTCGCTGATTCTTTTTACTGATGAAGCAAATTTGTCGAGAAATGCAATAATGAATTTTCACAACAGACATGTGTGGGCTGAAGAAAACCTACATGAGGTAATTCGAGATCGTTTTCAACAACAGTTTTCATTAAACGTTTGGATTGGAATTGTGGGTGACTTCCTAATTGGACCGGTATTTTTACTAAGAAAACTTACCGGCGAGGTGTATCGAAATTTTTTGTAACACTCACTACCTGGATTTCTAGAGGATATTCCACTGGCAACGAGAAATGTTATGTGGTCTATGCATGATGGTGCACCAGCGCATTTCAGTTTGGTTGCTCGTGAGTTTTTAACAGCAACATATGGAGATGGCTGGATTGGACGAGGTGGACCCCACTTATGGCCTGCTCAATCCCCGGATTTAAATCCCTTGGATTTCTTTCTATGGGGCCATCTGAAGTCATTAGTTTACACTACTCCAGTAGAAAATGAAGAAGATTTGAGAAATCGAATAATTGAGGGATGTAATTTAATAAAAAACAACTTTCGTGTTTTTGAAACAGTTCGGGAATCAATGAGAAGATTGGATGCATGCATCCTAGCTGGTGGTAGTCATTTTGAACAGTTCTTATAAATTAAAAAGCTTTCAATGTCATATTTATGTAATAAAATATTGTTATTGTTGAAAAACCTTTATCTCCTTGTATCTTCGAAACAAAGTGATTTCCCGAAAATCATCAAAGGACAAAATATTTTTAAAATAACTCAAGGAATTACCTCCTTAATTCTTGCCGTATGTTTAGTAAACACCCTGTATATTTCCTTTCTCCCTTTTCTCCAGTCTTATCTTTGCACCTCCTTAGAGTACAAGATCCGGCAGCTGATTCCTGCAGGTATCTGTTTTTTTAATAAAACTTAGTTCAAATGAATGCTTAATGACAATGTAATACGAGGTGCATTGAAGTTCTAAGGTCTCCGATTTTATTTCTCACACATTAATCATACAAAAAATTTGAAACTTCTGTCACTTTTCAACGTAATATCCTTGCAGCCGTACACATTTTTCACAACGTCGACGCCATGATTACATGGCCGCTGCAAACGCTTCTTTAGGAATCTGTTTTGACCACTAGAAAATCGCTGACGCAATAGCGGCACGACTAATGAACGTGCGACCACGGAGTGTTTTTCCTCGTTGGGAAAAGCCAAAAATCGCTAGGAGCCAGGCCTGGTGAGTAGGGAGCATGAGAAACCACGTCAAAGTTCTTTTAAAGACGAAACTGCTGTGTAGCGTACGTTCAATGGGCTGGTGCATTCTCCTGGTGAAAAAGCACACGTGCAACCTTGTCCGGAGTTTTTGTTACAGTGCTGGAAGGAACTTGTTCTTCAAAACATGTTGGTAGGACGCACTTGTCACCGTAGTGCCATTTGGAATGCAATGAGTAAAGATTACGCCATCGCTGTCCCAAAAAATGGCCACCATCATTTTGTCAGCACTGGCGCTTACCCAAAATTTACTTGGTGGCGGTGAGATTCTGTGTTTCCATTGAGCTCACTGGCGCTTTTTTTCAGGATTGAAAAACAGCATCTATGTCTCATCCATTGTCACAATTGATGAAAAGAAAGTCCCATTCATGCCTTCATCACGTGTCAACATCGCCTGGGAAATTACCACGCGCGCAGCCTTGTGGTCACCCGACAGCATTCGTGGCACCCACCTAGAGGACACTTTCCGCATTTTCAAATTCTCATGCAGGATTGTGTGCATAGATCCCACGGAAATTCCAACTTTGGAGGTTATGGCTTTCACACTCACTCGGCGATCCTCCAAAAAAACTTTCTCAACTAGTGCGACCACATTGTCAGATCGGCTGGTGCGAGGCCGAGTCTGTTTTGGTTCGTTATCATACGACGCTCGGCCTTCTTTGAACTGTCTGACCCACGAACGCACATTTTTCACATTTATGACACAATCACCACATGTCTCGTCAACTAGCGATGAATTTCAATGGGTGTCGCACTACGCAAGTGGAGAAAACAAATGATTACTCGCTGTTCTTGTAACAAAAACGTCGCAATTTTAAGTGTCAACAACACTCCTCACTCTCGCCGTCATAGCTAGAGGACCTGTGTGCCGTACAGTGCTGCCATCTCTGTCACGCATTCACAAAGACTTCACGCGTATGCTGAAAAAAGCAATTTATAAATATTGGTCAATCACGACAATAAAATATGTATTTCACAACGACATTAAAAATTTATTACGATTTTAGTAATTTTTTTTTATTTAAAAAATATAAATCATTTTTTTACCACATAATGAATTTGCTTTAAAAAAATATATTTTTCTAACATGAGTTTTTCCCCCTCTAGGGGCTGTGAGACCTTGCAGTTGGTGGGGGGGCCTTGTGGGCTGGGGGCGATCTAAGAGTTCATACCTGTATGAATGATGGCACCTCTTTAAGTAGGAGTTGCCCAAGCGAATGGGAGTATGAATGAGGCAGCCCCGGTAAAGGGCCTGTCCATGTGAATGAAGGGATGTGGCTTCATACCTGGCAGTATCCCAGGTATGAACCCTTCTTGAGTTTACTCAAGGGGGGGGGGGGGACAAACTCGGTTTATACCTAAGAAACAGCCCCCCCATTTAGCCTGGTGAAACTGGATGGGTATGACACACCCCCCTAAACCGATGATGTGAGATACCGAGCGTAACGGACTGGTTGGCTCTCAGGGGATACTGAGAGTCGCAATCGGTGCAACTCCTGAGTATTTAAGTCACCTTACCCCCGCATGCGGGGCTCTGCGGGGGTGGACCCTTATTTCCCTAGCTACTCGTGGGACCAAAATGGAACCAGGTAAAACAAAAAAATCTTGGAGGACAAGGTCGAAAGCGGGCCTGTACCGCGGACGCCTCCATCCTCCCAGCCAAGCAGTTGCTCCATCGCCGACACCCAGGCCACGCTCTGGACCTTGCCCTTGATCTCTATTGGGGGAAAGGGCGAGGGAAACCAGAGTAAACCGGGGGACGAAAGTTGTGCAACTGCTAAAAAACGAACGAGCGGAAGCCAGCGAAGGAAGCTGGCTAAAGCTAGACGTGAGGGAGCAGCTCCTAGGAGTGTTGGCGACCTCAATTATGTTCCTGGCCCGTCTAAAATGGGACCAAAAATGGAACCATCAATCCCTGAAAGAATCTTGGATGATAAGGAGGTCGAAAGCGGGACACCCAGGCCACACTCGGGACCTTGACCTCCATTGAGGCAGGGGGCGAAGGGAATCTGAGCAAACCAGGGGATGAAAGTGGTGCAAGTGCTAAGAAAACAATGATTCAAATTATTCAGATTAACTTGCATCGAAGCAAAGATGCCTTTTCTATTCTGCAGAGGGGTCTGGCTAAGATGCACACAGGGATATTATTCATCCAAGAACCTTGGGTGGTGCGGGGATCTATAAAGGGGCTGGGAAACTTCCTCTGTTACAGGAGTAGTAGTACCAACAGATCCAGAGCCGGCATCGTAGTGAAGAACATTAGCGCCACACACATTAGAACATGTCCGCTGAAACTTGGTGGCCAAGAACTAAGCTATAATAGCGAAGTGAAATACTTAGGAGTAATCCTGGACGGGAAACTGTCATGGGGAAAACATCTAAGTCACATATGTTCCAAGATCACAGCAACACTTTGGCAACTGAGAAGAGCCATTGGTAATAGTTGGGGCTTGAAACCGGAAATCATGAAATGGATGTATGAGGCAATTCTCAAACCCAGTTAAAGTCGGAAGCCAACCGACTTAACAAGTTAAGAGGATTGATTCTTAGAAGTATAACCGGAGCCCCAAGATCAACACCGATCGAGGCGATGGGAATACTGACGGGGATACTACCTCTTGATGTCACCCTGAAAGCGGAAGCCGCAAAGGCAATGCACAGTGTGGAAAACATGAATAGGAAGGTAAGGAACTTGAATAGACTCCCAAGAGAGCTAGCTGAGGAGGGACTCCTATGGATGCCCTATGACAGTACGGGTGTCCACTTCCTGTTTGACAAGAAATATAAGATCACCCTCACCAGTAAGGCCGACTGGATGGAGGGTCGAGCTAGATTGCCGTTCAATGGAGACATCTGGTACATGGATGGAGCCAAGAGTGGGAACAGAACGGTTGCGGGGATGTATAGGCGACGCGACGGGATAGGTAAAACCTTCCCCTTGGGCAAATACACTACCGCACTCCAGGCCGAGCTAGTTGCAATTACATACGGCGTTCTAGAGGCCGACCAAAATCGGACTCAGGAGAAGGTATGTATCTGTTCGGATAGCAGGGCGGCGTTGGCAGCCCTGAATTCAGCAATGACAAAGTCGAAGCTGGTCTATAATTGCTATGAATCGTTTGAACCACTTGACAGGGAAGGGACTGGTGGAGCTCTTATGGATACCTGGGCATAATGGCATTAAGGGAAATCTAATTGCAGATGACCTTGCCAGACCAGGGGCCAAGGAAAACCTCTATGGACCAGAACCTGCAGTGAGAATAAGTCGGAATCTGATCAGAGACCGCATTAGTGGCTGGGCAAGAGACCAGCACAATAAAAAATGGAGAGGAGTAACGGGTTGTCAAATAACTAAACTCTTCATCGAATATTCAGAGATTGAGAAATGGGCCCAAGAATTCATTAAATTGAACAGGCACAAAGCCAGAACCCTGGTGGGAATCATAACGGGCCACCATAGTAGCCTGAATGCATATAAGCACAAGCTGAGCCTGACTGACAGCCCGGCCTGCAGATACTGTAAAGAAGACGAGGAAACTTCGATTCATCTTCTCTACACATGCCCCGCACTGGAGGAGAAGAGGTATCTTATATTAGGGACCCCTGTTATCCTAGAGGAGGTGAGGGTTAAGACAGGGGACGTGCCTAAATTGCTCCTTTTATGGGATAGCATTTTTGGATAATGGCCCGGATAAGAGGGGATCGCCAAGGGACTACCCATGCGATCAGTAGCTGATGAGGCCCAAACCTATATAACATAATAATAATCAACATGAATTTAATAAATCTAAATTATTTTTTATTCATCTTCTTCTTTTGAACTTCTATTAACTTCATCTGAATCATCAGAGCTTTCATCTATATCAGAACTTTCATCCATGCCTTCTTTGTCGTCAGAAGTTTTGACACGGATAAAATATCTTCGACTCTCATCAGCATCAGGTCACCAATGAACCATGTTGGTTTTAAAGTACCATTAATTAATGACCAACCGCAATCCTCTGCGTTCAATTTCACACAACATGGATCTGTTGAATTTAGCCACATTGAATTGATAAAAATGGTTTGCAACATTTTCTGCTTTAACGACTTCCAACAAGATGGAATAAGTTTAGAGTCAAACGTTGTTACTTTTTTTTTTTTAATTTATCATTAGTTCTTGTTGCTGAATATATATTTTTAAATATCTGATATCTGGCGTTATTTACACTTGTACATTTTTTGACGCCATACATAAGAGCGGTAAATTCCAGGACATTTTTTTGACAAAATAACTTGTGTTTGAACTTTTGGGTTTATCATTAAATTCAATTAATTTTCCACTAGTGTGGTACAAAAAATGTCTTCATTTTCATAAATCAATAATATAAACAGCAAAATATTTAAGAAGTATAATTGAGTGTCAACGTCTTCACTCCGGAAACAAAATAAACATACTATATGTATCACAGTCACATCTGCCAAGCTGCATCTTTATTTACAAACGAAGCAACGTGCGCATTCCTTCTCTCTCGCTCACATTCATCTAGAGCAACAGTAATTAATTCAAATCATGGCAACCACTACTTGCGGTCATTTTTTTTTTTTACAGGCAACCATGTATTATCATGTACAGCAAAAATTAAACTTCAATTTAATATATTTTATTGGAAAACACGATGAGTGCAAATAAATAATAATAATATACCTGTTTACATCTGGCAGCCTAGAGGTTGCGGCTGACTGAGAGCTGGCAACCATTTCTTTTTTTAAATTCTTCACATCATCTTCTTTCAAATAATGTTTAATTCACATAAAAAAATATAGTTGGACTTCATTAAAATAAATTAATTACAATATAATTAATTAAAGGTATTTGCGGCTAATTTTTGATAGGCTACCCGGTAGCAATGGATTACATCGTCATTAACCCTTTCGTACCGGGAAACACAAGAATTCGTAAACATTTTTCGTGCTGGGTGGCCGGGAATCAGATATCTACACACGACAAGAGGGGCACTTCTCTGCTTCATTATCTTTCGAATGAAGTATAAAGTTTGAAGAAATTTTCTGTTACTTCCAGGAATAATACAAAAATAGTAGCAGTAGGTAGGCTGCTTATATAGCATCTTAATGTTCTCCAAGTTAAAAGATAAAAGTTGGGAAAGTTTCTACCTGATCTTACGAGCTGTTATTCATTCAGCATAATTCGTTTGTCCTCGGGAAGCTTTGTAATTCCCTCGATTTATCACTCTTGCCTTTAATGCACTTGCAGTAACTGTTTGTAAGTCACCCGTTTGTCTTGAATTTGTATTATTTTTGTTTAGTTCCGAGTTTATCCTTGTGTTCGTCCTTTTTTACGAAGATGGTAACATTTACAAATGCTGTGTATGCTGATATTGTATTTCTTTAAGGTTTCTGTAACGGAAATACAGCTAAATCCCAGCGGGAATATGTATGTCCCTATCCAAATAGACGTGTTCCTCATGTGAGTGTATTTGGTACAACTTTTCTACGCCTCTCTGAAACTGGCAACGTTCAAAGAGTTCAACGTGGAGCTGGACGTCACGGTTATAATTCTGATATGGACGAAGAAAGTCCAACACGAAGCACTAGGAAAATAGCCAATGATCTTCGTATACCGCAGCAGAAGGTGGTTCGGTCCGTACTTCAGAAAACCGGTGTACATCCGTACCATTACACACCAGTCCAAGGGCTAGAGACGATCCTGTGCGACGAGTTCAATTTTATCAGTTTCTCATAAATAGTGATGCCGAGGATGCAAATTTTCTGATAAGAATTTTGTGGACCGACCAATCTAAATTCAACAGAGAAGGTATCATGAATTTCTACAACCAGCATTATTGGGCGGATGAAAATCCGCGGTTACCATGCGAGTTTCCAAAGGAAAATTTTGTGTGAATGCATGGATGGGGTTATTTTGGAAATAATTTAATCGGTCCACATTTTTTAGCCGATAATTTGAACGGGGCAGCCTACGCTGATTTTTTAACAAACCATTTGGCTGCTTTGCTGGAGGATGTACCTCTAGCAAGCAGAAGTAGGATGATATTTCAACATGATGAATGTCCTGCGCATTATTGTCGACCAATAAGAGAATTGTTAGACCAATGGTTCCCAAACAGGTGGATCGGGAGGGGAGATCCTATACCATGGCCTGCTAGAAGCCTCAATCTCATGCCTCTAGATTATTTTGTATGGGGGCACATGAAGGATCTCGTGTATGTGACCGAAGTTACAACACGAGAACAATTAGTACAGAGGATACAGGAAGCAGCAATAACTGTGGGAAATAATTTTTCCAACAGAATTACAAAAACCGAAATAAGGAAACGGGCTCGTGTCTGCATAAGGAGTCCAGGTCACTTCGAGAATCAATTATAAATTTAATAAAATAAAATGTAAAATAAATGTATGGATTTTTATTTACTTGCCCAATTTTTTATGACAAAATTATGTATCTGCGTCTAGTCTCTATAAAATTATGTAAGAAGTTAAAATATCTCGAAAACTATCAACTTTTGGATAACGCATATTATGGTTCATTTAACTGCAAATTGTCTCTACTAACACTTCTTCAAAGGAATACATCCACTTGCCATTCACCCTGTATATATTGTATATCTTTTTTTTAAACAATTTATTATAAAGGGTGGTCCAACCATAATACACGATGTTAATTGTGAGTCACACCTTAACGTCAAGTTTTTTGCCCAACTTAATTTGACATTTCTTTGTTTCAGTGTTTGACAAATTCAACCATGGAGAGGTACACAATTGAGCAGCGCGTTAAGATTGTTGAAGCCTTTTACGAAAATTGGCGTTCAAATCAAAATGCATTTCGTGCACTTCGTGACTTTTTTGGTCAGCATAATCGACCAAATGTGTCCACAATCGGGAGAATTGTGCGCAAATTTCAGCAAACCGGGTCTGTAGGAAATGTGAAAACACCTGTGCATGCTCGCCCAGTTCGTTCTGCGGAAAACATTGCTGTTGTTCGCGATAGTGTAGGAGAAGAGCCGTCAACCTCGACTCGTCGTCGTGCCCAACAATTGAACATCTCACGAACATCACTGATGCGAATTTTGAATAAAGATTTGAATTTACACGCTTACAAGGTTCAATTGACTCAAGACCTGAAGCCTACTGACCATTTCAAGCGTCGTCAATACGCCGAATGGTTGGTTGAACAGACAGAAGTGAATGGTGACTTTACAAAGAAAATCATCTTCAGCGACGAGGCACACTTTCACCTCAGTGGATTCGTTAACAAGCAGAATTGCCGCATTTGGGCAAATGAGAATCGACAAGTGATTGTTGAAAAGTCGAAGCATCCACAAAGAGTGACCGTTTGGTGCGGTTTATGGGCTGGCGGCGTCATCGGGCCGTACTTCTTCGAAAATGAGGTCGGCCAAGCAGTTACCGTGAATGGTGTTCGCTATCGCGAGATGATAACGGACTTCTTGTGGCCAGAAATTGAGGATATGGACCTGGACGATATGTGGTTCCAACAGAATGGTGCCACTTGCCACACAGCCAACGAAACAATGGCACTTTTGCGCGAGAAATTCAATGGCCGTGTTATCTCACGTCGTGGCGATGTTAATTGGCCGCCACGATCATGTGATTTGACACCGTTGGACTTCTTTCTTTGGGGATATTTAAAAGAAAAAGTGTACGTCAATAAGCCAAGAACAATTCAAGAGCTAAAGGATGAGATAATTCGGCACATTAACGATATTGAACCTCAATTATGTCTCAGTCATTGAAAATATGGACCATCGGATAGAGGTATGCCACCGAAGCCGTGGCGAGCATTTGGCCGATATTTTGATAAATCCTTCTATCATAATAAAAAATATTAAGATAATTCTCTGAAAACTTTTTCTTTTATTTACAATTAACATCGTGCGTTTTGGTTGGACCACCCTTTATATGGGTCCGAAACTACGGAATAGTGTTTTAAACGTTTCATAATTTGTCTTGATATGAAATATTCTTTACTGACTAGTCTTGGCCGACTTACGTCAAATGTATAAGCAAATAATATTATGTAACAATATATGTAGATGTTTTGAACGTAACATAGTTTTTCCGAAAACAATCCCATTTGAATGTATGAACTAAATACCGTTTTATTCGGCGTAAAACCATGACCATTTTTAGCATTAAGAGCTCTTAATTAGTTTCAAAGGTTCATTTTATTGTTTAAGGTAAATTCTGAAATTCGCTAATGTACCGAACAAAACATTCTTTACCCGTTTCCTTTTTTATCCTTTAGATTTCATCGCGCTGGTAGTTTTAATATTAAAACGATTAATTAAACAATTATTGTGTCTTCAGTTACATTGGGATGAGGTACCTTCCAATAGTATTAATAGATACTGGATTAATTTTCAAAAAACTACTTTTAAAGGAACTTAAAATTAAGCAGCATTTAGGAACCTTTTAAGGTTCCATTTCTACTTTAATGGGGTTTTGCGATGCATGCGAAACATCATATGGAGCAGTAGTTTATTTGCGAACAGTAAATGGCAAACAGTATGTTTTAAGTAATTTAATTTGTGCTCTTAAGTCAAAGGTTTCCCCATTAAAAACTTTATCGATACTTAGATTAGAATTATGTGGTTATTTTCTGTCAAAACTTATTGATTTTTAGTAGAAACCTGTAAGTCTCTATTGTAAGTTCTGATTCCACAGATGTTCTTAAGTGGATTCATTCGCCGACATAGATGGAAACACATAGGGGGAAAAGATAATATCGCAGACTGTCTTTCCCGAGGGTTAGTTAACCTCTTCACATTTTATGATAACTCGTGAATGATGGATAATTAAAATACGATTACTCTAATTGGTCTATTAGATTTGTAAACGAAAATAATTTTACTCCTTGGGAAGAAAAATCAATAGCTTTAGTCGTGATAGAAGATCACCCTCATCCTTTGGTTTATCTAATAGAACGTTCTTCTTTATGGCATAAACTACTTTGATCCACTATGTATGTATTACGATTTACAAAAAAAACTGCCCCTTAAGTGATACATAAGTGCCTTTGATCTAACCAAAAGTCAATCTTATCTCTTGAAAATAGTGCAAACGGAGAATATTGGTAAAGACATTTCAAAATTAAATTGCCAACGGCCCTTATATTCTTCATTCCATAAGCTTAGACAGTTTTTTAAGAGTTAGTGGACGTTTGGTGTATTTTCAATTAGACTTTAATACTTAGCACCCTAGTTTACTGCCTAAAAAAGATCAAAATGATCTTTTTTAGGCAGTTTTTTAGTCTTTATTAGTAAATTTATTAATAGATTATTGTCACCACATTAACCTTCATATTGGCTCTAGTTTAGTATTGTCTCTATTGAGGCAAAAATATTGAATTTTGTCTGCAAGCGGAATGGTACGAAGTCGCACACATAAATATAATTTTGTGTGGACTATACTGGTTCACTACATATTGTTTAATCGAAAAAGAGATGCAAGCTCTCAAAAGGCATATATTTGTTCGTTGGCATTCCATCTAAAGCGATACATCTTAAATTAGTTTCTGATTTGTCGACAAGTAATTTCTTACAAGCATTTAAATGCTTCTTGTTATATAGAGAACTTTATGTAGTGATGTATTCAGATTGTAGAACTAATTTTATCGGTAGTAAAGAAACGAATGTTTTAGACAAAATTTATACATTAACTAATTCCCTTGAAATTGAAACGGCTGTTACCACTGAACTTTTGTGTAGAGGCATATCAGCGGAAGTTTAATCTACCTGGTGTCCCCTATTTTGGTGCCTTATGGGAGAGTAATATAAAATCAGTAAAAACCCATTTATAAAAGGGTATCAGAAATAATTATTACCATAAGAGATGAATACATTAAGATGAATGATAATCAAATTGAGGTATTACTTAATTCACATCCATTGTGTGTATTAAGTTCAGACCTCACTGAACTTTAGTTCTTTAGTAGTGGCAAAGTTTACAGAATAACTAACAGTTGTTCCACTCGCGGCAAATCCTTTGAAGTCCCTTTGATCTTCATACATCCAAAGAACGCCGGCCGTCCACGCGCTGCTAAAGTAACCGTCGACATCAATGGCAGGGTTATTCCGAATGCGAATTCGATTTACGCGAATATTTATTTTTATTAAAACAATGTAATGCTTATATTAATAAATGTTTATTGAATTTTTTTTTCATATTGAATGCAAACGCATTTATAAAAAACATAAATTACAAAAACAAAAAAAATAAATTACATATGTTGTAAAATAGACACATTAGTGTTAATTTTATAAATTCTATGTTTTTTAATTTCACGATTACCAAACTTTAACGTAAAGTAAATACGGACTCTAGTAAATAAAGAAACAAAATAATCTAATGGAAATTTTTTGATATGGACGATAGAAAGGTACTTTTAAAAATTCGATTTTCAGTTTATATCCAATATTTTCTTCACCGCTTAGTTCATTAAATCTATTAACAAATATATTTTCTAATATATTCACATATTCTGCAATACTTTTACATGGGATCACTAGATCTCCAAATTTGTTTTCTTGAGTACTGGCATACGCTTTTAACTGGCAAAATGAAGTTTCGGTATCATCCAATGTATTAGTATCTGCGTAACTTATGCAAGTATCACAAGAATGTTGTACTAAACTTTTTCTTTAAAAGATAACCTGTCACATAAATTAACGCGTTACCTTCTGGAGTCTTAAGGTCTACGTAATCTTTAGTAAAAACTGTAATTGGAGTATGTTTGATCGCAGGTATAAATACTACTTGGCTACATTGTTCGAGTACTTCAGGGGTAAGTTCCAGTAAGACTTCGTTTATATCATCCATGCAATTTGCACCATCACTTTTGTCAAGATATCTTAGTGCAAATATTTTTATAAAAGCCCTTACAAATTGAATGGATGTGGGATTTTTTGCATTTTCACAACAATTTCGTACTTGACCAAAAAAGTTTTCAAAGCAATCCTGATTTAGGTTTCTCGTAAATAAATATTTATATCCCTTAGCCTCTAATTTTTTATATAAAGTAAGAACAGCCTTGATAGTTAAACACCAACCAAAAATAAATTTTAATTTCCTTGTTACTTCTTTTCCGTTAAAGCTCTCAACACGTAATTGTTTAAATAACTCATCCATTTCATTTAAAAACGATATCTGTTTTTCAGTTCCCATGAAGGCTTTGAAATTTTCTAATGTGTTGGAATTTAATAAATTAAAGAAGTCATTCATCTTTTGTATAAATTCTGCTGTATGTTTGGCTTCTTCTGGTAAAACATTAAAATCAATATATGTGAACATTGTTACAGCTACCGAGTGGCTAAATATTTGTGACGCTAATTTGACTTTCATTTTCTGAAAATTGTTTGGATTGAGGTGATCTTCAGATAACTTAAGAGCAAGTCTATATTGTTTAATTTTATCACTGTTATACATTTGTTCTAAATAGTTCTTAGATGTGATTTTATTTCCAAATGTAAATTTATAAATAAAAAAATTATTTCTGGTGGATTTTAAGAGGTGGGGTATGTCAAACATATAAACGAGCTCCTTATCGTCAACATAAAAGCATGGATTGTCCTCATTTAATTTTAAAACAGTTTTTACCGATTTATAAAAATTTGCACCCTGGTCAGAAACTACCCCCAATACATTTAGTCCTGTAGCATCTAATTTTTGCACCGCCTCAAATAATATATTTTTAATTTCATCTGATGATGGTGATGTTTTATAAAAAAAAAAAGTACGCAATAGGTTGTTTCCAATTGGTGGCAATTCCTCTAGCCATTAAAACTAAGGCATTACCAGCCACATCTGTAGACTTATTGTTTAAACCTTCGTGAAAACCTATTATCTTGTCCTTTGATATGTCATAGGAAAGATGAGATTTAATACTAATTTCATCAATGCCTAAAATACAATCTTTCGCTTTATCTACTAAAAGACAAACTCTTAACTCAGTTATCCGAAAAAGAAAATCGTTAAAACCTGGATTTATTACCCAACGTTGTGTAAAGCTATGAAGGGTGGTTTTAGAAGATAACCGATATCTTGGAAAAATTTTTATAAGCTAGGGCCAAGAAAGTATACACTTAAGGCAAACTGTTTAAATTTGTCAGAATATCTACAACCCTTGGGGGCTTTGTTTAGAAGCAAAAGCTGTGTCCTCAAAAAACAGGATTTTGCTGGGTAGTTGTCATCCAAGAATTTAATAACATCATCGTTAGTTATTCCCGTTTCAAGTCTTCTTTTGCTTTGAGACGTGCGAATTCCTCCTTGGAGGGCTGTAATTTTTCTCTTTAGCTCATTTTTTCTCAGAGTTGACGACGAAATTTTCTGTGCTGCCTGACAACCTCGGTCTTGTTTTAAGATTATATTGGTTTGTGAACTTGTATTTTTCTGAGTTTGTTTGGATACATCTGTTTGAATAAATGCATCCGATTGCATACATGCATTCGTTTGGATACCTGCATCACTATCTTCCCTGTTTGCATCTTCTCCGGCAGTTGTTGTGGCAACATTGTCAGAGTCAGTACTTGTCATTGTCCTCGACAGAAGCAGTGAGGGGATCGCATTATAATGCAGACGTTTTTATTTTCCAGAAGTCATCATAAAGCTCTCAGCAGTAAAATGCAGGCTACAAATTTTAATTCGTTCGTAACATTCCTCGGGTGTAATATTAGAGTATCTATGGTTACCAGAAAATCCTAACTGGTTTTTCCAAATTTGACACCTGTAAGAAAAAATATTTTTATACTAAAAAAATACAACTTGACTTTAATTTAAATTTACACAATAACGAACAAGAATTTTAATAACTGCAAAGTATTCTCTTAATATATGTATACTTGAGTTGGTTTCGGTTTCTCTGAAACATTTTGTTATAACATGTACAGTTTTCAAGATATAAGGCTGTCTCAAGTTAAATGGCGCACCCTGTATAATATAACGACAGCAAGTATATTATTTTAAGGTGTCACTTATTACAAACTGCAAAGCCAACCCTGTCCAATCGAATTTCCATAAAATCAGGTACAGACAAACAAGAGATATATATTTCTTACAGATGATTACGAACGACCAAACAATTAAGATATATATTTCTTACACCAAGTTCGCCTTCCAAAATCGACTCAAGTATACCTAATTTTCAGCATATTCGAACAAATCGAAGCATAAAAAAGCAGTATAATTGATTGCGCCCATCACAATTAAAAAAAAATTAAACTCACCTTGCTTCATCTTTTGGGCATTGGAAAAATGATAATCCACTTCCACGCGTTGATATGCAACCATCTACTGAACAATTTGTTACAGGCATATTATTACCACTAATCACAATCACGCTTTGTGTTTTTTAGTCCACTTTATACAAATCACTTTTCACGAGCTAATAAAACTGTCACTGACGTTTTACGTTTTTAGTCCACTCTGTACACCTGAACAATAACCGTTCGCAACAAGAAACAAATGCATGCGAGTACACTGGGTAGAAGCCAGGTCTCGATCGGGACCCAGTAACGTCCGGAGCTTGGCAAATTGGTGGGGGAAACGATTTCGGCTTGGTATGGGAGTGGAATAACTGTTATTTACTCTGTAAACTTTGGTAGTAGTTGAAGTTCTTCTCTAACACATTTTTTGACACTCGCTCCAATCAAAAGCTTACTGTCGACATATATAACTTCACAAGTGGTAAATAAGTTGAATAGACATCGAGTGATAAGACCGTATGGTCCAACACTATTGTAAAGTATTGGAAAGTTGACAAGTAAAATATTTAATTACTCTTCAAATTCGAGAATGCTGGAATACTGTATCTAATCCGATTGAGGTAGGAATTATTGTTCTGATGTGATTACGCTAATACATCGCCATTATAATAGATAGGTTGTATCATTGAAATATTTCCTGGATAAGATGGTATAACAAGGGTAGTTTCAGTGCACACAAAAAATGGAATTGTTAAATGCCCTACCGTTAAAGTGTTTCTATTACTTATGCAGTAATTTAGAGTAAACTATTTTATATTATTTTGTATTAGAAGTATTTTTTATTTAATTATTATATAGGAATATATATTTGTGTATATGTATACTTTTTATATGATTCATTACAGTTCTGAAAATTCTTTCAGAACTATAATGGAATAGGGGAATAGTTAGGCCGCCATTAGGAAACTATACATTACTGTTTACCTGAACTATTGTTCAGATATATTCTATTAAAGGGTCCATATGTCCTTTCCAATAAATTTCAAGTTATTAGCTCTTTCTTTCAATTAGCATGTACACTGTTGTTTTTTTCTTGAAAAAAAAAAAAAGATTTGAAAAAGAAAGCTATTACTTCCTGTGTTGTTAAAACACACATTAGAATAGATATTTTTCCAATGCATATATTGTAGAATTATAATATTAGAGGTTTTTCATAAATTAGATAGATACTTTCAATATACTTAGTTATCGCGTTATTGCATTAGACAATATACTTAGTTACCACATTATTGCATTAGATAATTGTATTATTTGATTTTGACTAAATTAATTATTGCATAATTAAGATGTGTCTTTATTTTCTTTTCCCTTTTCTCCTATCTTGCCTCAGCACTTTCTTATTTCTACAAATTGCCATGGAAGTTTACTGGAACAAGGGTGATAAGTGATAATTAATTATTTTATCACATCATTGGGGAATACTTAAATGGAAACAGAAGCAAGAAGGTGGCAACAGTTGTCATCAAATTTTGACAAAAAAAAAAAAAAAAAAATCAGAGCTGTGAGGATACAACAGACCCCGATCTACATTGGAAGGAAATGAATTTTTCACAAAAATGAGCTCAGACAAAAGTATGAAGTAAAGAGTGTCAGACTAAGGAGTACGAGACGATGAAGAGAAAAATTCAGAAGACAATTTCAAAACAGCCAGAAACGTTTCTACCGCGAATTGGAGACTAAAACAAATAAATGATCTGAAACAACTGAGGAAACTTACAACGAATAAATATTCTGCAACTACTTGTGGGATATATGGTCCGTACTGCAACGACTACAAGATCGCGATGACAACAAACATTCGATGATACAACAAAATTGCAAGAAATGCATGGTCATATTAACAGACACACTATTAAGAAAACAGTTACCAGCCTGCCAAATTGGAAGTCACCTGATTGGGTCCTGATAATATTCACAATTACTGACTCAAAGTATTTACCTGTCTCTCAGGAGCATTGAGGAAGGCATTTAACAATATAAGGAATCTAGAAAGGACAGATTATATTGGATAAAAGGTACTGTCATATCTTTACCACTATTAAGTTAAAATATCAGAAAATACTGACATACTGGAAATATTACACATTCGACACGCGTTTCGCCCTCCAAGTTTGTATCATCAGGAGATTAAAAACTGATGATCAACTGATTGGAGAAACGCGCGACAATTATCGTATAATTATACGACATTCATGAAAAACGAATTTCTTTTTTACCGATAGATACGATAAACCAAAAAAAAACACTATGGCAGTGAAAATTTGACAATAATAAGATCAATTTGTTAAGAAAGCCAATATGAAAAAAAAAACACAAAACAATAAAAGTAACACTAAAAATAAAAATAAACAGTTTTAAAACCTTAAAACGGACTTTTCTGCACGTAGAACATCTCTACCTTGAAATTGAGTGGCCGAGAAAAAATAAACCAACACATAAATGCAGAATGTGTTTTATGCGACAGTTTTACTTTTTTCAAATAGTTCACCCTCGTGCTTCCTCATGACCCATGAACAGGGTGGGGTGTGTCCTATCCACCTCAAAATCAATAGATGTCGTCTGGTAGACGTCCCTAATCAGAATCAGTCGAAACTCGATCAATCCGACACGATTTAATAGGCAATTTGCATGAAACTTCTATACGCCTGAAAATATTTTTTTTCTGCCATATAATGAGTACTTAAGAAGAATATTATAGTAATTTTTCATGAAAATTTGTAGTTTTTGCATAATTAATAAAATTAATTCACTCAATTTATGTAAACGAAGTCACGTGTTCGAAAATGCTAGGCTGATTGGTCCACGTCACTGTGTGCGGAAGTATCCCAATCATCACTGTTTTGATTTGGTTTAGTGCTAACAGTTTGTAAAATCTGTAACAAGTGCGTTTTATAAAGTGCCTAACGGTATGGAGTCGATAAAACACAAAAGTATTGCATCGTGCCAATGTATACAAATACTACGGTATCAACGTCCGAAAAATTGTTCTTCTCGGTTCTCAAAGAGGAAAGAATGCGGAAGAAATGGTGCTTGGCAATGAAAATGGACAAAAAGAAAAATATAAAGCAATATAAATTTGACGCCGCTATATTGTTGCGAGGATCATTTTGTTGCAGGAAAAACGAAAAATAAATCCAAACAAAATTTAGTTTTTTCACTTTTTCTTTACACGATTACATTACTTTTCCGCTTATAGTGGAGTGCGGAAAAGTAAAAATATGAACCAATTAAATGATTAACAATCTACCAAATATTAACATCAATCGTCAAACACAGAAAACACCATACTCCAAATGATGTCTTAAATGAGGAACAAAAAGGCTGTCGAAAATTTAGCCTAGGTAGCAAAGAGCAAAGCATAATTGACTTAGTAATCTCCAATAATGCAAAATTAAAGAACATATACTGCACATACATATATCAACTACAAAAACGCTTTTGAAAGCACAGACCACTACAGGTATTATGAATATATAAACCAGACAACCAATTCATCAACGTTTTACTAGAGTAATGACAACATGGCGAACAATACTCAACTAACATGCAATGAAATCCATATAAAATGAGATATTTCCCAAGGTAACTCACTAACAAGAGAAGCCAATGTCTCGGAATCGGGAGCTCAGGATTCGAACCAAAGATATACGGGTTGCGAACCAAGCACCCTACCTCCGAGCCACTGCGGCTCACACCGGCCGTAGCGTTCGAACGGCACATAAGCCGCGAAGCGCCGAGCACCAAACTTCAGGATCGATTTTCTCGGAAATTTTTGGGAGGTGCGCGCTACGGTTTCGCTCACTTATTCGGACAAGTACCTCTAACAAATACACAAAGTCTTGTCCGAATCCGTAATTCCGATACCTTGGCTTCTTTTGTAAGCTTTGACTTTGACAAATGTAAATCCTGTTACATTATTGGAGGTACAATTTAATTAAATAAAGGAGGAAAACTTCTTAGGCAATGGAAAGGAAGAAATAAAACCCTTAAGTGTAGTAAGTACTACAAATATTTTGGTACCTAGCAAAGACCATCAATATCAATAGATAACACACAAGTAAAATCTGAAATATAAAAGAACCTTCAAAATAGAGCAGAAGCAGTACTGAAAACAGAACTAAATGATAATAACACTACACATGCTATAAATTGATATGTAATAAATACCTCTATTAATATACTCATTTGGTATCATTAAATAGACGGACACAAATCTTACTTTAAATACCTGAGAATATATTCTTATGTACAAAGCAATCATCTCCATTGATAACTCTGTCACACCGCTAAAATTACATAATTACACATTCAAAACAAATGAAATGAAAATACTATAGAAAACTAAAGCATTACAAGGATATGCACATCAAATAAGACCCCACATCGAGCATCATATCAGTCACTGATATAACGTCTATACTCTCATAGATAAACAGGTTTACAACAGTCATCCAAGATTGTATTATAAAAATTAGAAACTGCACCCTTGTTGTATAACGCTTTTCTGTTTATTTAGGTTGAAACTATCAACTATTAAAATAATAGGTTATATTTCTTATACCCTATATGAGGGACAATGTAGAAAATTGTGATAAATGCAGACATTGCATAATCCACAAAACTGTAGAATACATGTGAAGCAACTCTTGCTCCCAACTAGTACAACCAAAGATATGATAATGTATGCAAACAAATTCGCCTAGCTCTAATGGATAGACATAAACCATGGTACAAATACAACCCAGAATCTGTCCTAGAGAAAATATAAAACTATTCAGAAATAGAACTATATTCACAGGCAACAAAATAAATATACATATATGCAAAATAGAAACTGGCCTCCATCCAAGTAAGGCCAGATATTTATTCCCTCTAGTTTCTTTGATTTACAAAGTATTTCTGCTTTCATGTCCTGAAATTAAATATCAAATTGTTCTTCTGGGCAAAATTACCATCCAAACACCAATATTGCGAAAATATAGTGGAAATTCAACAAAAATCTGCAGATTATCAGTGTTCCACATTTGCATACCAAAAAAACTGAAATCATGCTTCGTCAGAAAAATATGTTAAGTTTAGCATATTGACATTCATTAAATTATCAACAAACCACTGACAGTATGCAAGACATCTGGAGTGATCTGCAAAGTTTTGATATGATTGCATCTTTTTTGGACACATGTTCAAGTTCTTCATTAGGTATATTCCATACAAAAATTGATGACTGTCATTAACAACTTCTGTATGAAAATTCGTCTATCAGCACCTTTTTTATGGACTCAAGAGTGTCACTTTCGTGAAACATACTGACACAATTTTTAAGGCACACATAAACATGCTTTGGTAGCTCTCAAAAACCGCCCAAACATGAATGATGTCTGTATTCCAAAATTCCATTAACCAGCACACCAGTTCAAAAATAAGCTTTAATCATGCATAAATTTTGTATAGAGAAAACCATAATTGAAAAAGTGCTGGAGGTTACAATAGCAGAAAAACTTTAGCATATTCAAAAGTTCTAACAAGTGATCAATTTTAACAATTCACATAAATCATGATAATTATTTTAAAATCTACGATCACCTTTAACCAACAAAATTTGGAATGTCTCCAATTTTGGTATACTTTATTTATTGTTATTCATGTCAGCCCCATACTTTTTAAAGGCTGCTATCCACATTAAGAAATCGTTTCCGAATTTGTGGAAGCACTGTTGATAAAATTGGTCGTCCGTGGATTGGTATGGTTTCTTCTACCACTTCGTTCTTCACTCACTTAAATATTCTTGTAACACACCTCAGCAACTACCCTTATTGCTAATTATGTAATCATCTAATTAGCATAGGTTTATGCTAAACCTGTTTTGCATAGTGAAGGGTATGAAAAGAATAATAGCGGTAACCGTATTGTGTTCTTATGATATTGAGTATTAATACATATTCTCATATTTAAAGTTATACTCTGGAAAAACGTCTATCACCATGTTGTATAAGAATACGAAGTTAAATGTATGAAGAAATACTGGTTTTTAGTTATCACATACCCAGTCAATAAGAAATTAGAATATTATTATTTCAGTCAATCATAGCATGTGATACTCAGTAAAGCGATACTCACTTTAATTTATATCCAGCTAGAATAAGCAACCATTATTTTCTAGGAAATATGCTAGGGCTAACAAGATTATTTGAGCTTGAACGAATCAAATATCTGAATTATGTGAATACACATAAATTAATTATAAAACTCACCTCCACTTTTACATGAATTGGAATTAAACATAGTAAGCATGGCTGTCATAATAGCATCAGATATTTGAGGAGCATCTTCAGGAGTCACTTTTCGAAGAACAGATTGTAATGTACCACACAGAAGTGACTGAAGATCATTAAACTGAGACCTATCATTATGACTGGTAATATGAGTTTCCATTTGTAGAACTTGCTGCAATCTTTCTAATATAACCATTGTTGTTTTTTGTACGGTAACATAGCAATCTTTAGGTGAATTTTTTACCATTTCCATCAAAGCTTCATATGCAGCTGGTCTGAGGTTAGCTTGTGCCCCATCTGGACGATCCGTAGTTTCTAGAAGCCGTTGTATAATAAACTCAAAATATTGTGACAAAATATAAGTATCAGGAGTGCCGGTTTCCTCATTGACATCTGCTGCTTCAAAAGCTGCTTCTGCTAAACCTGAAAATGCCCAGCAAACATTAGCAGCTACTCGAGGTTCGGCTTTTAATCCTGTAATTAAGCTTTCCAATAATGGTTTTAAAAAAGTTTCATTAATAGCAGCCTCAGGTATAATTTCACAGATTCTTCCAAAAGTCCATGCTGCTGTGTCTCTAACAATAACACTACTATCATACATAAGTTCAATTAAAGTTTGCATGGCTTGTTCTACCAATGGTTTAAGAGTATTACTTTCCAGTCCACCAAGAATAGAACCAAATGCCATAAGAGAAGCATCTCTAAACCTCCAGTTATCTGATTTTATGTTTTCCTTAATAAATGGTAATACATGAGGGACAATTTCATCTTCACAACACGTAGCTAAGAGCATTAAACATACACCTGCAGCTTTACTTGGATTCCAATCATCCTCATCATCTAGTTCCTCTTGCTTTGTTAATTTTTGCAATAAAATTGGTACAATGTATTGTAAGGCACCTTTGGCATAGTGTCTTGATACCCTAAAAACAAAAACAAAAAATGAATTACCAACTCTGTGGGTACTTTGACTTTATTTAAACTGTAAACTATAAATATTTTGGCTTAGGTTTTTTTTATTTTGGTGAACGCGACCACTCATATACGGCCGCTCAACACGCACACTCACCCACATACACATATACATAGCCCCACATTACCTAGTCGGTGGTCTGCCAGCTTCTGCGGCTTCAGTATCCTCAATTGCAAGATCAACCTCTTCATCACTAACATTGGACCAAAATTCTATGCCTTGCAAAGCTACAGCATCATTTTCAGATTTCATTGCTTCAAGCGTAATTGGAAAGAGAGCAGGTGCCATGTATGGTTCCATATGTTGATAATATAATGACATGATCTTTACTAAACACTGCAAAGCAGCAACTTTTATTTGAGTATCTGGAGACTGCGTAGCCTCACACACAACTTCCATAATATAATTTCTCTCCGTGGGTTGGTCAAAATTAGCTTTAGTAAACTCAAGTGAGTTTAATAATGCCTGAGTGGCAGCTAATCGTACATGATTACTAGGTTCACTTGCCCGCATACCATGCACTATAGCAGTTAAAATATCATTAGACTGAGAAACTAATACATCAGAATCTATTTCTTGACAAATATATCCAATGGCTTCTAATGTTGCTTCTTTCTGCATCTCAGTAGAATTTGTTTGACATACATTGCTTACTAGAGTAGCAATAAGATCAGGCCATTGTCTCTGAGGTAATTCTGTTACTGCTATATACGCTACACACTGAGCTGCTGAAGAGGGTCTGTTCGTTTCCGTGCCCAAAGCTCCTACCACCTAAAAAGCATAAAAAAGTGTAGATTTGTATCCAGATTAGTTTCATATTTAAGTGATTTAGTATGTGGACAATATAGAGTACCAATCTGGCAACTCGAAATCTTGAACGGACATATATATGGTAGAAAAGAAGTGAAATGGAAAAACTCATGTTCTACACTAAGCACAAAAATTAAGGGATGTAAAAAAAATCCTAAATTTTGAGGTGGTTTTCAAAGAGCTGTAGCTTGGAGAAAAATAGTCGCAAAGCAATTTTAAAAAAAGCAAATTGAAGCTCCAAGTTTCTGGTTTTCAGATCTTGACGGTTTTCTTATGATTACTTAAAAACTGTTGATGGTAAAAAATATTGAACTCAAAATCTGAAAAGCTCAATTTCTTTTTTTTTAAATTGCTCTGTGATTATTTTCCTCTAAGTTTGTCCAAGTTCCCTTTGAAAATCACCTAAAAATTTTGGATTCTTTTTACTTTCCTTAATTTTTGTGCTTAGTGTTTTAAGAAATATATTTTACTATATTATTGCAACTATGGCTATAATGGCTCTAGCCTAGATGCTATGGGAGAGCTAATTTTTAAATAATAGAGTGCCGGTAATTTAAGATGCGTAGTTTTGTATTTGTATGACACTAAATTGTGCCGTGTTGACGAGGTAACTACCGTTTTAAAAACTTTTTTTAACGGTATTTTATAGAACCGAGGAAAGAGTGCAGATTATTAAGTGGTACTATGGAAATTATACTGCTTCGGAAGATATCGCACGATTTACATTTGCATTTGAAAATAGACGAATTCCGATGATTCCATCGATTGTTGCTCGCAAGTTTGAATCTTCAGGATGTGTGATGTCTTGTAATAATTCCCCGATTACATTATAAGTGCAAGGCGCAATGGAACGTATAGGGCGCAATTGAACGTATAGGGCGCAATAGAACGTATAGGGCGCAATTGAATGTATAAGGCGTAATAGAATATATAAGGTGTAATAGAATGTATAAGGCGCAATCGAATGGCCTCCCCGACTTGGCCTCATGTTTTATTTTTATGGGGATATAGAAGAATAAAAATGTATAGGCACCGACATCAAAGAGCTCATAACCTTGATGAATTACGCGCTAAAATTGTAGTTACCCTAAAAAGTGTAACCCCAAAGATACTCATAAACTTTAGAAAAACAAATTCATTAATAATTTAGGGTATCTACATAACACAACAAAGAAACATTTTTGAGCATCTTTTAAAATAGAATTTTAAGAAAGTTTGCATATTGTTTGTAGTGTGTATATTTCTTAATTATTGTTTATTTACATGTTTTTCTTACAAAAATATTTTATTTTACTTATTTACATTATTTTATATACTTATCCATTGAATAATTTCATCATTTAGTTAATAAATACTAGTTTAATTTACGTTAAATGTTAAAAAACACTGATATAAAACATAGCTATACTAATTGTTTGAGGATTTCTAAAAAATGAATCAAAAATATTATTTAAAGTGAATTTTAATAATATAATACGAGTATATATTAAGGAAAGAATACTAAATCTTATAACTTCTTAAAGTATACTAACTATTCCGGAGGACCAGCGAACTGCATATTTAAGTTAATGACGCAAAAGAGCGTCATATTACAGACTAATTACATAATAAGGTTCCTGAACCAATATTAAGCGAGAACAAATAAGGATAGAGTGAATTTTCTCTCCTATCGTATGAGTATAGACGGATAGGAGAGATGAGATGAACTGCTGAGACAGTCTCAGGGGTAGGTAAATGTTTTCCACCAATTTTGCTGAGAAAGTAGTTTTTAAGTCGATAATAATAATAATAATAATAAGGACCCTGCCTTAGAAGAAAAAGCTAGAAGAGTAGAAGTTGTTGACAACAGTTCTGTATTCGCTGTGCAGGAGGGAACCGGCCTGTGTCAAAGGCACGGTTCAAGGGGAAGTGACATTTCCACACTCTCTCAGTTGCTTAAAGGACTCATCTGGAAAAGAAAAGACTTGAAGCTAGAAGAGTGGAAGTTGGTGGCAGCCGTTCTGCTCTCACCTGTGCAGGAGGGAATCGACTTGTGGCAGGGGCGCGGTTCAAGAGAAATTGACCGTACACCTTCCAGTTGCCAAAGAGATGTGGTTTACCTAATTCTAAGACATACAACCCATTTCAGTCATGAAGGGGAAGACTTGAATCTGGTGTAAATGTTGGTGGCAAAAACTTCACTACTAACTATAAGTTAAATTCCTAACTCCAACAGCTTGGATGGCGGACGAGGCAAAACAGTGTCCAATGGCTGAAAAGACGGAAGAGCCTTCCGAGATCAGTAGCGTCTTTACCCACAATAGGCGGCTACATATAGCGTCTGTTCATAGATATTAGTAGGTTCGTACATAGATGTTAAACCGCTACACGTTAGTAGCGGCTTGCACTAATGGACACCTGGCTGGAGGTATAAAAAGCATCTTTACTCATGGAAAATTAAGCAATTTAGTGGAAATAGAAGAGGGCCGCTGGACCGCCGATATTCAACGCTGGACGTGACAGTGGGCGAGACGTCGGTGGCAGAATGTTGAGGAGGAAGAGGCATGTTACAAAAGCTATAGCCGCAAACAATAGTGAAGCGGTTAAGAACAACAGAGCTACCAACAGGCAGGAGTTCCGTCAAGGATAACCCGTTTTTACTAGAAAGACAACCAAAACAGATTCTACTACCAGATACATTCCTCCGATTAAATCAATGTAATGATAAACCACATTACCCAGAACAAAATGTGTTGTCGACTTAGAACAATATACAACAGAAAGCTTCTATCCCAATTGGAAATTGACGAAATAAGGAGAGGTAGGACACACTGCATAATATTAGCATGAACGAAATGGACAAACAAGCCCCCCCATACGAGTAACAGACCTATGAACACAATTCCGCAATCTCGAACACAATTTCGCAATCTCGACACGGCAATTTCGAATATGACCAAGGAATATCACACGCGTTTTAGTCTATCATTACCTTTTCGAGAAGTCTTTAAAATAAAGTCGACACCCATCTTATCGAGCAACAGGAATCTCCAAAACATTATCGCGAAAGTCAATCAGCTTCCGTCTTAAAAGTTTGAGAATACCAGAGATTTGGATGCTGTACACATAGCATATACATTGTGACTATAACTATAATAAAAATAAATGAACTCTCTCTGAAAAGCTCTACATAAGAATACCTGGGATTAAAGATAATAAAACAGAACCCGCTTGGAAAGTCTAACTAACCAAATAGGTTAACAATCTAAATTCAAAAGTGAACATAATCAGGGAATACTTAAATGGAAACAGAAGCAGGGGGTTAATTGAAATTAATTACGACTCCAATTATGAAAGTTGCAAGAATGGAATGGACAGATTCCGATCTCCATCAGTAGTTAATATACAACAAAAATTAACTCAGACAAAAGTTTACAGAAAAGAGGGCTAGACTTAGGAAGTATATTGTGGCAACGAATAGAAAAATCCAGAATAAGCACCAAGCAAGTTTCAAAACAATCTGAAACATTTCTACCATGAACTAGATCTAAAGGAAATAATGAACCCCAGACAGTGAATGAAACATAATGAAGATTCCACAATTTTTGGGATGAGACTACAAACACTGAAGGATGATACAACTGAGTCACAAGAAATTCCCGAAGTTACCTTAACGAAAAACAACATTAGGAAAGCGGTTAGCTTCCAAACTAGCAGTCACCGGATAACGATAATATCCACAATTACTGGCTCAAACTATTCCCTTACCTTCTGTTGCACTGGCGAAGGGCTTTCATAACGTAGTAGGGAACCCAGAAGCCCTACTGTCATATCTCACTTGCGGAAACGTGACCGTTTTGTACAAAAAAAGAGACATGACCCAAAAAATTACAGAGCTATATATAATTTGTCTATATGTGGTCTATAAGCTACATTACATGCAGAGATATACCAGCACTATGAAGTAAACAACATGATCGCAGTTAAACAGAGGGGTTGCATGACAAACATTAGGACGCAAGGAGCAGCCTACCATCGATGTAACAATACTGAACCAAACCCAAATTAATAACAAATCCTAATATATGTTATATTGACTACAGCAACGCATTTGACTTCATACGCATGAATAGCTGAGAAAGGTTCTGGAAATCTACAAGATCCATCCAAGAATCCAAGAAACTTATTGAGCCATATGATGATCCAATCAAATACTTCACCTTCATATTAATTAGACAAATATTGGTGAGATCAAAATAGCAAGAAGCAGTTTCCGGGGTGACGCTTTTAGAGTTAACTAGAGTTTTATAGTTAATTAGAGTTAAGCACCATAGTTAATTAGAGTTAAGAACCAATAGAAGACTTTGTTACCCTTAGACCAGACAAGACCTACAAATACCTGGAAATTTGCTGTTGAATACATCACTAAATGCAAGGAACATGACTACTTGACTACATGACATTAATTTGGAATGACCATCGAATTTTAAAATGACCATCCACGATCAGTAATCGGGAGATTATACCTAAAGAGGCATCAAGGAGATCAACATCTCAGAGCTATGCACAGAAGAGAAAATGTCTAGGAAAATTTTCAAGAATCCGTGAAAGTGTTACATAAAAAAATCATGTTAATCAAAGATATATTGCACCAAAGCTCGATGAGTATTCCAGGTGGCGAAGATAGTACACGCTAAAACGGCAGAAGAGTACAACTTGCTGTCTAATCTACCACCGTACTATAAATACCAGCTGTATTCAGTCGTAGAGAATGATGGATGTTATATTAGGACAGACCAATATTCACAGATGCCCCTTAACCCAAAAGTGATTATAAAACATGAGAAAAATGGGAGCCGAGAAGAGTAAGAAATACGAAAGCCTCGCCATATAAATTAAGCACATCTGGGGCCTGGACAAAATACAAATTATGCCAATAATAGTGTCAACAACAAACGTAATAAGCAATAATCTAAGAGTTAACATAAAAAATCTGGAACTTCTAAACTACATCTTTAAGTCAATGCAGAAGAGACCCCATACTGCAGATCTCCCACATAATAAGGAAGTTCCTGAACCAATATCAATTGACAGAGCAAAGTGAACTGGGAGAAAATTAATTTTCTCCCCTATCGTTTAAGCCTAACTCCTGACATGATCTCACAAGTAGGCGAATGTTTCCCAGAAATTTTGCCGAGAAAATGCGTCGAAAATAGTCAACAATAATAATTGTCTAACCCACCGTCACACTATATTAACTCATAGATACATACCCAAAACATCAGAAAAACGGAAGCAGAAAAGATTAGGAAATATAAACATCTCGCTATAGAAATTAAGCATATCTGGAACCCAGAGTAAAAATTATTCCAATAGTCACCTTGGCAGTAGGCGTAATGACTAAGAACCTGGTAACTAATATCGAAAAACTGGAACTTCCGAACTACATCTTTAAACCGATGCAGAAGAGCATCACATTGTAAACATGTCATATAACAAAGACGATCTTCAACTAGTACTACTGAACGAAACGGAGCGAACTAAGACTGAATTTTTTCTGTCGACCGAGCTTATATCCAGGGATCTCAGGGATAGGTGAATGTTTCCAACAATTTTGCTGAGAAAGTGCCTTTAAGTCCATAATGATAATAAACCTCTATACATAGAACATGCACAGAGCAACTGCATCGATCACACCACCTTATAACTGCAATTAAAAGACAAATACAGAGACTGTCCTATAAAGCTGTTAAATACATGGAACATTGACTATTGCTATGAACGTCTGGACTGTTCCGGTTCTCATGCACTTCGTCGGCATATTGATATAGGCCAACTAGTTGACTACTAACTAAATGTAGGAATCGACACATACTATTAGCCATCGAGAGACTACGAGTATACACAGTGTAGCTCATTTTAGTGCTACATGCATTGCTATCTCGGATATTTTCGGAGTATAGAGATAGAAAGATCGTTAAAAGTGGAAAGTATTAAATAATTTTATTTGTCATTTCACTGCATTTTCAAATTTCACATAACTATTTTCGGTTTTTTAAAATCATTTCAAGAAACAGAATGATGCATTTTCAGCAATACCTTATCTCTTAAATTGGAGATGTGGGGACATTTTAGCAAGTACGTTCTTAAGGTACTTTTGTTTTCCATATAGACACCATATTGGATTTTTCTACGATTCAATAGCATACTTTATTCTCTTTTCAATAATGTATCATATTATCCGAAAATTATAGAATTTGGGGATGTAAATTTAATTTAATTTTTTCTAAAGTAGGCCATGAAACAAGTATGTTAGAAAAAATAATGTTTAATGTATTAACAGGTAAGCATCAAAAGGTAAGAATAATAAGCACTACATAACTATTCAATATGCTGCCCTTCTTACTGAATACCCTTATTGATCATCTTTGAAACAAAGTTAGACACTCTTGTCAAGGTATTCCTATTAATTGAGGCTAAGGTACTGAGATACTTTTAAAAATACTCCATAAATATTCAATTACAATATGCTTGTTATGAGCTGGATTTCCGCCGTGTCGAAACCAAATTTCGTTAATGCCCTCCAAAAGCTTCTCTGACAGCAAGTATTATATATTCTTGCAATATTTGTAAATAGGTGTCATTGTTCAAATTATGATTGAAAATGAGGGCCTAATTAGATAGTTTTCTACAAAATGTTTAAGTTTAATTACCTTTTAACTCAAGGAAATGAGTTAAGTTTACCTATGATACCACACCAGGCAATAAAGCCAAACCTGGTTTGAAATCTGGTTAGCTGGTTATGTGAGGATTATTAATCGCCCAATAATGTACTATGTCTGTTATAAATCCCATAATTTGTGAACCTAGTATCATCAGTCAAAACACTTTTGAGGAAAAAGTCTGGTCTTGACGACATACCATTCACAAAACCTAACTTGCTTTCCAAATTAATTTTCATTCAATCTCTGAACAATTATCATTTATATGGATGAAAGTGATTCTTACATAAAATTCTTTTTACGTTTGTTTTCGGTATCTCTAGCAAATATGTCCTCTTGTAAAGGATCTAGGATTTTTATTTACACGTTATTACATTATCGTCTCGCTATTCATTATTAATAATAACTATCATGTCTTTTTTGTTCAATCTTCCACAGTTTAGTAGATTTCTTATGAGGTATCTAAAATATTAAATAGGAGTAGTACATAACCAACTAGACATTAGGTTCGGTACGTTCAGAGAAACGTTCTTCATAGCTTCAGCCGCATTTCTATTCAATTTAAAGTAAAGCTCTAACATATCTACCTTCTCTTCATTTGTAAATTTTCTCAACATAATTTTGATAAAGTTGAATACGGTAAGAACTGGTAATAATACGGTAACAAAAGAAAAACCTATAAAAACTAGGGAGGCGTTGACAGCATGCAATAACAGATCCGTTTGTCTTATATCTTTGTTAAGTACATTGAAAGAATTAAATTAAATATACAGTTCCAAATCCTCTTAATTTTTGTGAATGTGTGATATTGAAAAGAGAATAAATTTTTTTTATCGAATATGAAAAACAAAAGTTAATACCATTTTCTCAGAAACAAACGACTATAGATTTTTTTTGTTAATACAACAAAAGCGCCTTTAAAAATTACCTTTGAATGTATCTCCTAATATGTAGCCACATCTCTAATTATTGGAGACATATGAGGCACTGTTGAAAATGCATAATCCTGTTCGCAGTTATTAAAAAAACGAAAATTGGTAAAATTTGATAATGCAGTGAAATGATAAATAAAATTCTTTTAAACTTTCCCCATTTAACCGTCTCTCTATCTCTAATAATACCCAAGATAGCAATGCATGCAGCACTAAAGTGGGCTTCGCTGTATTGAGACATCAAGGAGGGCAAGAGATAATTAATATTGCAGAGTTATGTAGAAAGCAGGAGAGGGGTATCAAGAAATATTTTCCAAGACCTCGGTAATGCACTGTAATAAGTGGGCCGAGGATATATTGCAATGGAACTCGACAAGAGGATATTGCACTGAATCTCAGCGGATGTCCATATAGCGTCACTAGAACCAAATATCACTTGGCGCGAAAAAGTAATCGACGGCAAATATCCGACTCACACAAGGATGTATGGCCTTGGCAGACTCGATATATCTAGGAAGACACAACCAACTACCGAAGATAGTACACATGAAGATGGCACAAATGCACACCTGTCAAACCCACCATTGCATTACAAATATCAACCGTATCAACCAGTCCTCGAAAACAAGAGTTACCTATTATATTTGGACAGACTAATGATTACTGACAGAATAGTGGATTACAATAAACCAGATATCATAAGATATCATACATATGCCAACTTGCCTGTTAATTCAAAACATCAGAAAAACGAAGCCGAGAAAATTAAAAATTCATAAACTCGCCATAGAATTTAAACATGGTGCCTAGACAGGCTACAAATTATTTCCATATTCTATAATTATTTCTAAAGCTAAGACTTCCCAACTACATATTTAAACTAATACAGAAAAGTGTATCATATTGCAAACCTGTCACGTAACAAGTATCTGAATCAGTATTATGTCAACTGCATGACTACATCTTTTTGTCAAGTTGTATCACATATCTAGGGTTTCTACTTTGATAATTCAAATCGCGATATCTGGAGAACAGTTGCATTGTGTTGTTTCTTGCAGTGCTAGTAGACAAAACAGAGCAATCTGAGATAAGAGTAAATTTTCTTCCCTATCATCCGAGCCTAACGTCTGGAATAATCTCAGTAATACGTGTTTTCCAGTGGGTGAATTTCGCTGAAAAGTGTTTTGATGAAAAATCGGATCAACAGCCTCCTCGTGGCGCATCCTGGGCAGGTAGAGGCGACTCTACTAGACCGATGTTGACTGTAGGATCTTGGGACTAATTCTCCCACGGGTCTAAATATGGTTTTAGATCGAAACAGAGAAAGTGCTCCTCACAATCGACTTCATTCCGACGAACGTCAGAAACAGGTAGGAGGAACCTTACCAGACCATCTCAATGGCAACGACCAAGGCAATGGACATGGACGCTTGGGGTGGATGATCTGCTTATTTTTACGAAAGCAGCAGTCCTGACCGCAGGGGATACATGGCGAGATTGCATGGTTTGGGGTGAAATACGCCCGAGTATCGCGCCTTCTCTCAACAAAAAGTGAGGGATCAGGAAGCCTATCTGCGAAAGTCAGGACATGTGAGGCAGCCCTGTCAGCCCGACATACTACCTGCTGCAAGTAGAATACCTCTATGCAAGAAAACTTTGAATAGACGGGTGAGGAGCATGAAACAAAAAATTATTCCGTACAAATTCCTCTCGCCTTATTCAGAAGCCAGAGTATGCCATCAAAGATCCACCGACTATAGATCTCGAAAACTTTTGAAAGGAAATCTATAAGACGACGCATCCATTCAATAACACTCCAGCGATAACATGCTTCCAGGCTCTTTGTGACACTCTTATTGAAGAGCCACGTAAAGGGTGCCCAGTAATTAGTCCGGAGGAAAGTCCAACAAGCGCTTGTTGAAACTAAAAACTTCGCTACGCCGGGCCCATACGAAATGACGCGACGGGTTGAATATATGGCGATGGAAACCGTTTCCATGCACACACCGCCGTCTGGCTCGAGTTTTCAACTCGTGGTTGAACGAGGGGCAGAAGTTGTTTATACGGATCTTGTATGTCAGGACTTTGGGGCACGTAAAACCGATCCTTCAAGAGATAGGGGAACAACGCGCAACGTGGTGTAAAGAAGGGCCAAGCAGGTTGCAAAGAAAACCTGTTGATGAATCGCTGTATTACGCAGGACTCTGTACAATACAAGCGGAATCTATCGATGGCTTGGATAGATTACCGCAAGTCATTTGATTCAACATCCTACAAGCTGTTGATTCACTTGCTCGGATGTCTTGCGGTACCAGCACCAATAGTGAGAAGCGTAGAACATCTGGAAGACCCGCTTCACCATAACATCTGCTGAACCGCGAGTAACCACAGAGGTTTAGGAGAGAGGTATTTCAAGGGGATGCCTAAACCCTCTCCTATTTCGCTATTACTGGTACTGAACATATGCGTGTAACGTCGTCCGCAGCTCGGATCCATTCATGCGACTAATGAGAGATCATGTAGGCGCAGGAGTGGGCCTATTTGAAGCAGCACAAAAAGCCGCAAAACGATTGGTCTCAAATTCGACCACAGACGAAGAGACAGGCGAGGTAATAACATACTGATTGTATGTTATCACCTCGCCTGCCTAGGTAATAACATACAATCAATCGCTGAGCCATATCGTCTGAAAGGTCAAATCAAAGCTGTCGAGCAGAGAAATATGTTAGGCAGCATGTCGATAAACCCCTACATGGAATATTATACAACAACATAGAAACAGAGGGCTAATCGACGCGCTGAACTTCGCTTATTTGAGGTCAACCGGACCGCATATTCGTTAACTGCACCCATCATAAACCGTTCGGAGAACCTAGCGGCCGCTTGTTATGTGCGGATGGTAAAGAATAATTTTGCAACTAAGCTGTGTGCAAACAACTAGATAATACCAAGGCCTATGCTCTGATTATGTCACTGTAAAACACGAACGACAGATCGTTACCTACGGATGGTATACGATGTGTTTGCATGTATATTGTCTGCAGTTAGCTAGTCGTTAGCATAGTAAATTACAGCATAGTGTTCTGTGTACGTTCGTGGGTGTTTAGATATTTTAAAACAATAAATATGGGTCTATTACCGACAAATTTTAAATATTATAAAATTAACAATACTACAGTTAGGACGGCATTCAGGGATAAAGAATGCCATAGAGGCAAGTAATAAATAAAGTTAATGACAATACGTAAATTTCATTTATCGTATGAAAGCCTGAACATAACCTAGATTAAATTGGAGCCATTACTCAAAAATTTTTTCATATGAGTTATAATTTTAGGCTTGGATATCGAAATTAGAAAGCAAATCAAAAGTAACCTGGAGAATAACTAAAACTTTTAACAACAAATGCTTGGGTAGGAAAAATATTTTTTTAAACGTATATACCATTGTCATTTTTCGTACTAGATATCCCTCGTCCAAAAGAAGTAAAATCTCGAAAACTAGAAAGAGTAGAAATATTGATCGTCCAGCTACACTTACTGTGATTATAAGGAGATTTGTGGAAAACAGTAAATCTAAATTAAAGGATGGTGTTATAGAAAAATGGCCTTATATTTTAAGATTTCAATATGATCATAATCACACTCTTATGAGTGCTACAGCCTTAAGAGAAAGACTCATCGGACATGAGGCCAAAACTACAATTTTAGAGTTATTTGAAAAAGGTCATAACATTGCTTCAGCATACCACAATTTTTTTTTTTTATTAAAAATGGAGGAATTAGGTGGTAATTATAAAAATTATGTTTCAGATAGGTACTACTGATGATTTTTCTACTTTATGGAAGGCCAATTTAAAAAAATCTTTTGGTAATCGTTCAGGATAGAAAATGCTTCAGCATTTAGAAAAACATTTAGAATAGTGTTGTAAATACTAAATATCTGTTATAAAATCAGCAGAATTGGAGATCATTATGCAGTATCAATTTACACACCTATAATGCAACGTACCGCGCGTTGTTTAATGCAGGCATCTGAAGTTTTATTGGTGGATGCAACGGGTAACTGCGATGTCCAGAATCATAAACTGTACTTCTTAGCGACTCATTCTCTTGCTGGTGGAATTCCTGTGGGATGCATTATAAGTAGTTCACAAAAACCAGATGTATTTAATGCGAGTGTAGAAGGGCTAATTGATATTATACCAACAAAAATCTCTCCTACCGTCATTTTAATGGATAATGAAATGTTCTCAAGAAAAACTGATCTCACTCTATGTTTTTACTCTGCACATTTCACGTGCTAAAAGCATGTTGGAAAATGGATAAAATGTGCAAAAAACAAAATAAACAAAGAAAATGAATAGGATATGTACAAGCTTTTTAGAAACATATTAATGTCAACAACCGAAAAAGATTTGATAATGCATAAAAACGAATTTTTCACCTCATGTAAATATTCTAATTTTAAATATGTGGAAAACATCATAGATAGGATAGAAACTTGGTGTTTTTTTTTTTTTTATAGAAAACAATATAAATTACGTGGTACGCATACAAATAATTACATAGAAGTAATGTTCAGATTATTTAAGGACATCATGTTGGAAAGGACTAAAGCATTTAATCTGTCAACTTGCCGATTTTGTAAAGACCAGTTTTGAATCTTACCTCAAACAAAGAATTTTAGATGTTATTTTAGACAGACTCAATAAGAAAAATTCAAAAAGATATTAGATAGATGAAAAAGATGTTTCTTTAAGTTAGATAACCGACCTAGGAGAGATGCAATACATTGTCAAGAGTTCTAAAGATGCCAAAACAATGTATTTTGTTGATATGCAGACATGCACTTGCACTTGTGATGAAGGTAATAGTGGTAAAATATGTAAACATCAGTCAGCAATTATAAAGTTATTTTACATTGCTCAGGTATTATCAAGCGAATCAAAAACAATATCGTATTATATAGCAACAGGAAAGGAAGCCAATGAAAACTTGCTACAACCTCTATTAGTTAAACATCCATGTATGAAAAATGTTGCTAATATGATGTACAACAAAAGTATATGATGGAAAACAAAATAGAAGACAATGGATATTGTGGAATTAATAATGAAATTGGCAGCGATTTACTTGTAGGACATGGTATTCCATCAAAATAAGATGTTTTAGATGTAAAAGCAAAATGGAAAGATTTTTCTGAAACAATACTAAGAAACCTAGAAGATGAAGCTACTTCATTTTATCCAGCTGTCAAAATTTTTCTATAAAATCGAGATAAATTTGCCCAATCCTCACAATCTTTATTCTCAGGACTTTACATGGCTTTTAAATATTCGGATAAGTTTAGAAAATACTTAATCTGTAAACCCTTACAGAAAATTGAACTTTGTAGGTGTGCCCGCAAAAAGAACAAACACGCGTTGCCAGAGAAAAGGGAAAAAAATTTCTGTTCAGCCAACATCAATTTCTCGAAGAAAAAGCAAAATGTCAGGTTGAAAAATGCAACAAGCTGGAAGGAAAATTAATATGTTGGTTAAGACAAAATCAAAAGCTCTCCATTCACTTAAAAAGTGTGTTGAAATTAATGTTCTTTTAGGGGATAATAAATATAAGAAATAATTATTTGTAATGTTGAAATTATACATATATAGTATATATATATATATATATATATATATATATATATATATATATATATATATATATACATATATATATATATATATGTTGAAATTATACATATATAGTAGTATATATATATACCGGGTGCATCAAGAAAAACGCCCTAGCCTATAACTTTTTAGTTATCGACGCTAGAAACGCCATTTTGGAATTCGGTGTTAAAGTAGGTTTTTTACAAGCTCTGCATATAATATGTAACATGTCGCTTCCGGAAGTGACCGGAAGTTACATCAACTTCTCTACTTTAAATGGAACACCCTGTATATTTTTACGGTATTAGATGGAACACTTTAGTCTGAATCTATTGATATAATATTGTTTGTGCTTACTATCAACGGTTAGCAAAATACATGTACTATATTGCGGTAATAACTAATAAATAATTGTCTGTCAATGAATACGCGAATGTGATTTTCCATCAAGACGGGGCCCCTAGCCATAATGCCCGTATAAATGTAAACTATTTAAATGGGCGATTTGGAGAAAACTGGATCGGAACGAATGGCCCAACAAGATGGCCAGCTAGGTCACCTGATCTTAACCCATTAGATTTTCTCTTATGGGGCCATTTAAAGGATCAGGTGTACCTAACAATTCCGCAAAACCTTGAAGACCTCAAGCAAAGGATTAAAGTGGCTGTTGACAACATATCACCTCAATTTGTCCAAAATACCGTAAATGGGGTAATACGAAGGTGTCAGTTATGCATCGAAAATGAAGGTTGGCAATTTGAACAATATTTAAATTGATAAATTAATAAATACTAACAGATTTTGAACTACCAGGTACATTATTATTCGTTGGTTTTCTTAATAAAACGTTTTATTTGTTTTTTCTAGATTCCTTAGATTATTTTTGTTATTGATTTGTTGGTTTTGCTGCTGTTTTTCATTAAATAGTTTTGTTTATACCTAGATATTCTTATTTTATTTACTGTCATTCTCAAACTATTAACACACATTCTTCTAAAAAAAAAAATGTGGTATTATAATGATATTCATTATTCAAGATATATCTCACAGCTCCCTAGTGCTACAATGTAATGCAATGTACAAAGGTCTGTATTTTGCTAACCGTTGACAGTAAGCACAAATAATATTATATCAATGAATTCAGAATAAAATGTGCCATGTAATACCGTAAAAGTATACAGGATGTTCCATTTAAAATAAAAAAGTTGATATAACTTTGGGTCACTTCCGGATGCGACATGTTACATAGTATATGCAGAACTTGTAAAAAACCTACTTTAACACCGAAGTCCAAAAAATGGCGTTTCTAGCGTCGATAATTAAAAAGTTATAGGCTGGGGCGCTTTTCTTGATACACCCGGTATATATATATATAGTTTCTTATTAAGTTTGTTTAATAAAGTTATTAAATAGAAAATTTTTTTAAGTTGGCATACAATAGAGGGTTACTTATTTAGAGCCTAATTTAAATATGTTAAATGCAGACGGTACAGTTGCAAAGTTGCTCCATACCATCTGCAGTTAACGACGCGGTGTTTGGCACTGGAACTGGTTTGGCTGTGGAACTGTACTCGTTAGTGTACGAGTCCAGTTAACGAATATGTAACCGGGTCCAGATTGGAGACAGAAGGCTTTATAGCGGCCTGTTAGGATGGTCTTATAAACAGTTGGTCTACCGCAGTCGCCTGATGGGTGTGGAAGTACCTGATGTCAACTGCAGGGTCTGTCACCAGGCGCCGAAATCGTTGATACACCTGTTATCGGCGTGCCTTGTATATGCGATTTCGGCCTACATCCATCAACATAACGGGGCATTACGAATGCTATATTACCACCTAAGACACTCATGCAGGGTGGACCAAACACCGGTGCTGTCTACTGCCCCGGAGATACAGGGCGTACAGATACAATGAGAAGTACCACGTATATTGAAAGTACTCATTCCCAACCGTCAGGCGAATACAAGCTAATAAACCTGACGTCGTCCTCCTTGACCATCAAACCAAGGTGATGTATGTCATCGAGTTCTAAACTCCTGCCGAGAAAAACCTTGAAGGAGGAGGAGAAACGGACCAAATATGTAGATTTTCAGTATGAGCTGTGAACGTTGTACCCAGGCTACTCTGTCAAGATGGTGATTCTGATTATCGGTGTTCTCGGAGAGATGAAGCCTATGATGTCGTCAAAGCTGCAAATCATTCCAGCTTGCCAAAATTCGGTAGAGTGGTTGCAGAAAGCAGAAAGAAAATGCAGAAAGCGGTCATCCTGGGTTATCTGCGTCTACTTAAAGCACCTGATTATGGATCCATGGTAATTCAACTTGCAGACTAATAAAGTGTTGCTATGGATGATAAGCCAGTGTCTCTTTTACGAGAATCGGAGCCATAGAACTGGTGTATGGAATATGAATGAAAATAATAATAATAATGTATATGCCCTGTAAATAATAATTTATAGAACATTAAAAAGCGAAAGATGCACTACTGGAAAAAATTAGGAACAAAAAAGTTTCCTAAATTTTTTAGTGATTTTTTAAACGCTGTGAAAACGGTCGAATGGACATTAAAAAAAAAGAAGAATTTTTAAGCCTTCAGTTTGTAGTTTTTAGATCTTTCGACAAAAAATGTTTGTAAGCTACAGTTATCGCATAATACGATGCATAGCACGAGAAATTTTCCATTTTTTTTTTTGTCAACTGACGCGAAAATTTTTTAGTTAAACCAATATAGTTAGCTTGTTTATTCAGCTGTAATTGGATTTTTTTTTGTATTCACTCTACGTCGATTTTTCGCTGAGATATCTAATTTTAAATGAAAAAGGTTCAAGATTTAAATAATTTTGTCTTTGATTAGAAAATCAAAGGGTAGCTTCAAAAACTTAAATAACACCCTATAAGGACCTACCATGATTTTTAGAGATATATTTTCATCCTTTACATTAATTTGAAAAAACTGAAAAAAATGACGTTTTACGGTTGTTTAGAAAATCTGCGACTTATTTACAAATTTTGATAAAACGACTAATGTTGAGCGTAATTTTTACAGCTTGATGTACTCACAATAACTGTAAATTTACAAGTTGATCCATTGAACCGTTTTTCTGTTCCAAATGATCACAGTTTTGAAAATAATTAAAGGAACACGTTTATTGCTTCTAAACACTCCGTAATCATTATCAAAACGAAAAAAAAAAAAGGATTTTTTTATTTTTCCCACAATTTTACATAAGATGTTTAAATTTAAGGAGAAAAAATGTTTTTTTTTTTTTTTTTTTTTTTTGGAAAAGTTGCTTGGACATTTGGGGGAACACTGTCTAGTTGTTTCTGACATGGTCGAATATCAATTTTATGAATGTATGTAAATCGAGGCCGAAATTCAGTTTGGGGAATCAACTTTAAATTTAATGCAGTTATGTGCAGATTAGCATGATTATTATGGAATGCAAAGGTCGAACCATGTCAGAAACGACTATACATTATTCCCTCAAACGTCCAGCAACTTTTCCAGAAGAATAGAAAATCAAAAAATTTCCTTAAATTTAAACGATATCTTTTGTAAAATTGCAAGTAAAAAAAAATATATTTTTTTTCAATTTGATGATTACGGAATGCTTTTAGAAGCAATAAATGTGTTTCTTTAATTCTTCTCAAAACTTTGATCACTTGGAATAGAAAAACGGTACGATGGATTTATTTGTAAATTTTGAGTTATTGTCGGTACATTGAGCTATAAAAATTACGCTCAACATTTCATTAGTCGTTTTATGAAAAGAATGAAAAAAAAATTTTTTTCTCTAAAAATCATGGTAGGTCCTTGTAGGCTATTATTTAAGTTCTTAAAACCACCCTTTAATTTACTGTACAATTATTAGTTGCTCAGATATTGATGATCTAAGACAAGAGAATCTTTTTTCATTTAAAGTCAAATATCTCAGCGAAAAATCGAAGTAGAGAATAAAAAAAAAATCAAATTAAAATTGAATAAACAACCTAACTAACCAGTGCATTGGTTTAACTAAGAACAATTTTTCCAAGTCAGTGGACCAAAAATAAAAAAAATTTGGAAAATTATGTCACGATATTTTTTATGATGCGATAACTGTAGCTTAGAAATTTTTTTTGAAACGGTTATTGTTTAAAGGTAGGTGGTTTGTTGGTTGTGTGGGTGAGTATGTGCATGTATATCATTCGTGATTTTAATGTTGCATATTTGAATGAATATTATGTAAATAGTTAACACATAATATATTGGACCTTGTTATATCCAAATTAGAATATAGAGTAGCCCAAAACAATTACAGATTTGTAGCAAAGGATACACACCATCCAACATTAGTAACTGAGGTACCGTTATACAAAGGTAAATAATTAGAAAATAATCCAATAACGAATTATACTTTTAGCAAAGCTAATTTTGCCAGAATGTATCAGTTATTTGCACAAACTGACTAGAGTGATTAAGTAATTACTGATGTAAATAATCTAATTACAAAATGGTATCAGAAACTTCACAATTTATTTAATCTATATATAACTAAAAGTAGAAAAAATCATGTCTTATCCAGTATGGCTTACTAAATAAATTATAAAAGACTTAAACAAAAAAATAAATAAATAAATAAAAATAAGTGGATTGAGAGGTTAAGAGCCAAAATTAAATATGCACATAACACTTATATAGTAAAATTGGAGGGATATTAAGGCAAATTCCAACTCTCTATGGAAGTACTAAATGCTGTGCTTGCTTGAGTTCGACTTTGAGTTCAGTAGTATTTATTCTTGTTTGTCTCAACGTTTAGTTGAGATGTTAACATCTAAAAAATGTTAACATCAATGACAAAATTATTAAAACCAATTATTTTGGCAATGCCTGAGATTGTTTTAAAACAGTGTAGAATATAGCTGTTTGTGTAAAATAAATAAAATCCATTTTGATAAACCATTGTCTTATTTCAAAAAAACGAGTTTATCCCAACAATGTTATAAGGGCTCGTATTACAAAATTCTTGACAAGCTAACACTTTATTCATAATGCATCTTGTACACTAAATCTGAGCATCCAGCATTATAGCTAGGGTCGACCACAACACAAAATTATTTCGTGTATTACTTCGTTTGAGGTCTTACAATCATTGCCAAAGTTTTTCTGTTGTTTAATGTTTATGAAGTGTTACAATACAAAATATCATGTACATAGTCTTATAAATTCTTTATAACTTGTACTTTTATGTATATTTTACAATCATATTTTGTAAGTAAATGTACTCTAGATAAGCTATATTAATTTTACTGATTACTAGAGCACGCCACAATTGTCTCATTTCATGTGCAACTCAACGGATAGGTTTACCTATCTATAGAAGCTCTAAGAAGAAGGCGCTTACAATGTACATCTATTGATATAATATAAATAATGTGTCGCCTTTAAAACTTCGCAGTTTCGCAGAACTCAGCCTCCTTTAGCGGCTTATATAGAGTCGTGCGCTATGCATCGGTAAACCCACCCGTCAAGTCGTACATGAAATAGGACAATTGTGGCATGCTCTATTGATTACATAAGGATGTATTTGTTTATTACTACATTTATCTTTTAATTTTGTCTTATTGCAATGTGAAATTGAATGATCAGAGTTTAGGTTTAAAAAAGTACATGTTCTACTTTTGTTTACCTCATAGATATTTTTTTATCACAAATTTATGTTTATTATTACATGTATAGATATTCAGTTACAAATGTCAAATTTTCAAATAATGAATTAATACAATTCAGGAAATGAGAATCTTTCAGGGAAGAACAGGCAGCATTGGCAATGCATCAACTGCTATAAATAAAAATATTTAGTATAATTGGATTCTGATAGATTATTATAGGCTAGATTTTTATTTAGAAATCTAAGATGTCTATTAAATATTCCAGAATTCAATGGCGTCCAAAATAAACAATTGTAATGCAAAAATCTCCAACTAAATACTGCCAATTTCAACTTTTTACTGACAACAGCTACATCCAATCATTGATAGAGTGATCACTCCTGTAGCGATCAGTTCGGATTAATGCAACCATTTATGACTTTAAAAGGACTCGTTAGGCAATAATTACATTAAAGTATTATTGATATGAAAACTGAACGTTCTTTCCGAATACAATTTGTTGAAAATACCTTGTCTTTGGTTAGTTTTTGTATAATATAGATAAGTACCTTTTCATCAAAATGTAGACCCAATCACAAGATGTTGATTTGAGGAGGATATAAAGAGGATATCTTATATTCACTGCCCATGGGAATTTAATATGTATAGTCTCTAAGGTGAACTCTGTTTAATGTTCTCGGTAATTACTTACTTTAGAGTAAAACTCTCAAATCCTCGCCAAATTTTGGCTAACCCTCCTATTTTCGGGGGCGTTGAAAACGAATCTGGCTTTAGTTTTTGGCAGTCGAACAGTTTTTGAGAAAACAAATTTTCAACATTCCATATATAACCACTTTTCCTTACTAAATAACATTCACTTTACATTACATGGATACTCAATATATGTAAGTAGATGCTACAATACTTCAAGTGTTTCGGATTATAGAGGACGCTAGGATAGCAAATAGATGGCTTCATGAAAATTGTAAACATTACAAATAAATTAGAAAATCGTAATGAATAAGTTTTATAACGATTTTAATGCATGATATGACAAAGGAAATGTTGTAGCATCCACTTATATTAAGTATCTACGTAATGTAATGTGAAAGTTATTTGAGAAGTGGTGCCGTGCGGAGAAAAGTTGAAAAATTGAGTCATTTTCTCGAAAACATTGTCCGACCGCCAAAAAATAAAGCCAAATTCATTTTCAGCAAAAATGGGAGGTGGCCAAAATTTGATGAGGATTTGAGTTTTACTCTAAAGTAAATAATTACCATGTACTCTAATGTGATTTAATCAAACGAGGTTGGGGCAAATATTTTGACTACCTCTAAGTTGCAATATGTGTCATCATATAATCTATATATATAATCTATATAGGTATTCCATTTCTATTAATTTTCGAAGGCAAATTTAATACTTACATTTTTTTTTATATAGTTCCGTATTTCATCAGGAAATGCTAACCAACGATGTTGATATGAAACTTTAATTGTTGGATCTTTTGATGTAAGCTGATTTTTCAGTTGGAGGCCTGCTGCCATTCTTGCAACAGGGCTGTTACCCCCATGTCGTAAGATATCCGATAAGGTTTTTATAAACTCGAGCAAATTACTAGATGCAGCTTGTTCAAGAAAAGACGAGGCTTGTTCCAATTCATTTTTATCTACGAAAAGGAAAATATAATATGCAAAACAGTACAAATTCTATCTATAGTATACATAGATATTAATACATTATAGATATTTAATTACATATTATGTTTAATTAATGTGTTGTAGATAAAATATTTTCTTAGGTACATGATACATTCTTATAAATAACAGGTAAAATAGGAATCCTGAAAACACTACATACGTACATATAAGTGACATCTAAATAGAATTACTTACCAGGAGATACGGTTTTTTCTAAGACTTGAATTAGTTGTAAAGTTTCTTGATGCATCATTAAATTGTATATTAAACACTATTAAACTTAATTTTACTGCTTTCGATGAGTGTCTGCTAAAATCATAAAATCAGCCGGCTTCGCTCCGCATGTAAAGACGAATCGGTATTCGGTTGCTTGCAAGTCTGTTGAATGATATTCCTTCCTCCACAAAAATGTCAACTAATTATTTAAATTTATACCGTATTTAAATCAAAATATATGTTTATGATCAAATAATATAACTACAATAATTTTTAGACAACTCAGTACTACAAATTATTAACATTTAAGGATTCTGTTATATTTTTGATTGTTTATACAAGGACTGCTTTTCACTGCGCCCAAGATACGTTGTGAGGTATAAACCAGTGTCGCCATCCGTTTTTATATATTTTTTTAAACGATTGTTAGAACAGTCACAGTACGTCACTGCTCTTTAGTGCTGCTCAGGTTCAGAGTAGCGACAATCGATATACTGACTGATCTCGTAGCGATATTTAATATTTCGATGGCAAGTCGCACTTGGCAGTTGCGAGATAATGTGTTTAATCACGGCAACATGGAGTAGCTGTTTATTTGCAATGTTTACTTATAGCAGCGAATCGTTATTAGCGATAATTTTCTAGAGAGTGCCAGTTATCGTGGCAAACGTCGGATCCTTGGCATTATAAAATATCAGCTACCTATAATAAACAATGATTGGCAGAACTTCGTTCCGGTATATAAAAAATATTATGGCATATATGATGTGAAACATATTGATTACATAATATTTCTAGTGGAAAAGGTGATTTTAGTATACCAATACAATAGAAAATCAAACATGTATTATTACCAAAGAAATAAAAAAAAAACATGTTTATTCTTGTTGTAAATATCATTAAAGAATGCACATTTTATACATGAAATATAAATTAAAATAATAACTACTCAATTTAGCAAATTGCAAAGAAAATTATGAAAATCTGTAAATAAAATAATAGTTTATTGTTATTCTTATAAAAACTGTTGATGCTACAGTGGTAGTAATAATTAATTTTATTAACAGAACGTGTCACTTCAATAAGCTTACAGTGAATGTAGACATGGGTTCACACAGATACGCATACATATGGTTCAAGTGTCTGCATATGTCGATTTAAATAGTGACCTCGGACGCCATTAAAACTCGTAGTGACTTGATAGTCCCTGTGTCCGATATATCCGTGATATTCATAGACAACATAGACAGTTATAATCCACTGTTCTTTCAGTGATATTCGCCTATTCCAATAAAACATATGGTCACAGACCAACACTAGTAAATAAGATAAGCGACTTTTAAGATATTATTAGGACCTTGGGACTAAATTCTAACGCCGCCGTGCCGTCTAGACTTTTCTATCGGTACTATAAATTTAAATTAGCTGTTGATACTATAGAGACCTGTTTGATGCATATAAATTGGCAACATATTTAAACTGAGAAGCTGTTTTTTTCTTGGGTTATAGATTAATTAAACTTAAAAAAAAACATACCCTTCAATTTCATATAGTAATTATCTTCAGGAAAAAATATGATTTACATTTTATCTAATATAGGGAAGTATTTTAGTACAACTCACAGCATTTTAGTACAACTCACAGCATTTTAATATTTACTCATAGCAAACTAAAAATGTAAATTTTGCATTATATCTTGATGATCTATATTTATACATTTTTTGAAGATAGTTATTATAAAGGGTGGTCCAACCAAAACGCACGATGTTAATTGTAAATAAAACAAAAAGTTTTCAGAGAATTATCTTAATATTTTTTATTATGATAGAAGGATCTGTGACAATTATGTGTGAAACAAAATATCGGCCAAATGCTCGCCACGGCTTCGGTGGCATACCTCTATCCGATGGTCCATATTTTCAATGACTCTGAGACATAATTGAGGTTCAATGTCATTAATGTGCCGAATTATCTCATCCTTTAGCTCTTCAATTGTTCTTGGCTTATTGACGAACACTTTTTCTTTTAAATATCCCCAAAGAAAGAAGTCCAACGGTGTCAAATCACATGATCGTGGCGGCCAATTAACATCGCCACGACGTGAGATAACACGGCTATTGAATTTCTCGCGCAAAAACGCCATTGTTTCGTTGGCTGTGTGGCAGGTGGCACCATCCTGTTGGAGCCACATATCGTCCAGGTCCATATCCTCAATTTCTGGCCACAAGAAGTCCGTTATCATCTCGCGATAGCGAACACCATTCACGGTAACTGCTTGGCCGACCTCATTTTCGAAGAAGTATGGCCCGATGACGCCGCCAGCCCATAAACCGCAGACCGAATTCTCTAGTCTTCTTGCTTGGGCTTTAACCGAACGGGTTCCAACTCGGTGATAGAGTTGTGATTGGTCCGTTCAGTATCGAAGACGAGACTTGAGTTTATCGGCTGTTCTATGCGCTGCCTTAAATAAAAATGCTTCTATCCCTGCATGTTCGTGATCTCAGACAATGCAGAAAAAGGAATTCGAGCTCCTGGTGACTTTACAGGCTCCATCTAGAATCTGTTGAAGTGTTTATAAATGCCTGCTGTTAGGCAACCACTAGTTCATTTGTTTTATGTAACTTATTCTAGTTAGTAATAGATGTCACTACTATGTACATTCATCTATCTATGAACCGTTCTTGTGTTCTGTGAAGTAGTTGTAGTAAAGATATTGTAAAAGGAGTGTTATCTTAATAGGTTATGGGCCCAGGTCCCACCAAAATAAGAAAAAGAAAAGAATAAAAGGTGTGTAATCAGTGTAATACGTAATAACAAATAAACAAACAAAGTGTCAAGGATGGCGACAATTAATCTACCACAACTCGATTCAAGAAGAAATTTCAACAACTAGAAATTTAGGGTCAAGGCCATGTTGGATGAACGGCAAGTATTAACAGCTCTAGAAAAAGTAGAGGCACATTTTAATAATAAAAACGAAAGACAATTATTTGTACAAAAAGATGCTAAGGTTAAATTGTTAATCGTCCAATGTGTAACGGACAAACATTTAGATCTAATAAAAGATGCTAAAACAGCCAAAGTAATGATGTCATGTCTTGGAGAACTCTGAAAGGAAAATCATGTTTACGAAACTTACTTTGAAGAAAAGGTTACTCACATTAAAACTGAAATACAATGAAAAATTAGAGGATCATTTTTTTGAAGTTTGATACAATTATTAGAGACCTAACAAGTATAAATGCAAAAGTAGAAGAAGAAGAAGATAAAATATGTCATTTCCTGTTGTCATTAAATGAAAAATATGAGTCGGTTATAACTGCTATCGAAACATTGAGTCCTAAAGATTTAACAATGGATTTTGTAAAGTCGCGTTTACTAGATGAAGAAATAAAGCTGAATGGAAAAAGCAAGAAAGAGACAAACAATATGGAAGTTACCTTTAAGGTTCCTGCATACTCTAATCAAATAACATGTTACAGGTGCAACAAAGAAGGTCACATTTCGAAAAATTGCACATTAACACCAACTAGAGGAAGGCAAATAAGCTACAGACATTCAAGAGGATATCGAAGGATACAGGTCAAGAGGTCGAGGACGAGAAAATGCTGAAAGAGCGCATGAGGCAGGTACGGAACCCGAAGAAGAAATATCCATTGCTTTGAATAGTATCGCAGATATTGATGATCCAAGTTCGTTCGTTATGGATTCCGGAGCAACACAGCATCTAATCACAGGTATTCTTGAATAATACATGACAGATATTGAAATTCTACCGAGACCATTTAAAATAAAAATAGCTGATGGCAAATGTTTGTATGCAAGAAAGAGAGGCATTTTGCATGGCATATACCAAAATACAAAAATATCAATACCAGGCTTAATCGTTGATAAGTTAGAACACAATTTACTGTCTATATCAAAATTGCTTAAGAAAGACATTAAGCTGAATTTTGAGGGTGAAAGAGTAAATATATATGGGCAGAATTATACATTGAGGTGTAATGAAAAAGGCGGGTTATTTGTTCTTAAAATTGAGATAATTGAGAAATATCAAGAATTAAGTTACACAGCATTAACAGAAAATATTTGTCATCGTAGATTAGGCCACCTTAATCATCAAGGTTTAAATTTACTTGGATTACCATCAACTAAAAATAAATGCCCTGAATGCATACAAGCTAAATCAACTCGAAAACCATTTAATCATGCAATCAAAAACTCAAAAGAAATCGGTGATTTGATACATACTGACATAACAGGTCTAGTCAATCCACCTACATCAGAAGGTTACAGATATTTTCAAGTACTCATTGACAACTTTTCACATTTTGTCATAGTTAAACTGTTAAAATCTAAAAATGAGGCAGAACAGAATATAATAGACTTTATAAAACTAATAAAAACACAAAAAGGAAAGAAAACCAAAAATATAAGATGTGATAATGGAGGAGAATATATGTCAAATAATTTTAAGAGTTTTTGTCGATCAAAAGGAATAATTGTACAGTATACGGCGTCCTACAGTCCCCGACAAAACGATACTGCAGAAAGAATGAATAGAACTTTGATGGAGAAAGTAAGAACAAAATTTGCCGAATCAAAGTTGACAAAAGAATTATGGGGCGAGGCAATATTATGCTCTGCAAATGAACTACCACCAGTGCAAATAATGGCACTACTCCCAGTGAAAGATGGTACAACACACTTGATTTGTCAAAATTAAAAATTTTTGGAAGTCGAGCATGGGCAGCAGTTTTACCAAGAACAAATAAATTAGACCAACGTGCAACAACAACAATAATGGTTGGATATAGTGGATGTAGATACAGACTTTGGGACATAGAGAAGAATAAAATTATATGTTCAAGAGACATCACATTTGATGAAAAGGAAACCAATTACCAAAAGATAATTGCAGAAGTTAACAGTCAAAGCGTAGACAAGAATAAAGAAACTTTTATTATAGAAGATAAACAAAATGAAAAAAGGCATTACTAGTGAAATAAAAGATAGACCAGTTACAAATGAAGAAGAGGAAGAGGAACAAATGACATGTTGAAAATGACAGTGAAGAGGAAAATAAAATACAAACATGATCTAGATTCGGACGAACAGTAAAAACCACAACGTTTAAGTGAATATGAAGTCTATACTGCTTACTGTTTAATAGCAAGTAATAAAGAAGATCCACAAAGTTATGAAGAAGCAGTGACAAACAAAGATTGGCAAAAGGCAATGAAAAAGGAATTAGAGTCGCATAAAGAAATGAATATGTGGACAGAAGCTGAATTACCGAAGAATAACAGAACCATAAAAACCAAGTGGGTATATAGAACTAAAGAAAATGGAACAAAAAAGGCAAAAGTAGTTGCAAAAGGATTTCAACTACAGGAAGAAAACGTTTTTCGATCAATATATATACCCGTGGCACGCATATCAACAATTGGAATGTTACTGAGTTATGCAGTATCATATTTAAGTCGATTTTTGGACAAACCTACACAAGAAACGTGGAAAGCAGCTAAAAGGATATTAAGATATCTGCAGACAACGAAAAACATGAACCTGACATACCATCAAGCAGGAGGAGATTCGCTACAGGCTTACAGTGATGCAGATTGGGCAAACGATAAAAGTGATAGGAAAAGTGTCAGTGGCTCCATAGTATTTCACGGTAAAAATCCAGTGAGTTGGTGTTCAAAAAAGCAGAATTGTGTAGCCATGTCAACGGCTGAAGCCGAGTATATTGCGGCAGCTAGTTGTTCTCAAGAGCTAGTTAATTTAAAAGGAATCCTAAGTGACTTTGGTATTACTTACATAAATTGTTCTATGTTTATTGATAATATTAGCACTATTTTTATGTCTCAAAATTTTGAAAACTCTAAGCGAGGCAAGCACATAGATATAAGAAATAATTTTCTGAAAGACCATGTAAACAAAAAGACCTTTGGTGTAAATTATGTGTCATCTGTGGAAAATAAAGCAGATATATTTACAAAATCATTGTGCAAAGAGAAGTTTTGTAATCTCAGAAAATTGATTAATGTACTTTAGTTTCCTTGTAGTTCGTTTTTTTTTTGTTTGTAAACTTTGTATGTACTCGTACGACTTTATTTTACATAACATTGATGTTAAATATGTTATTTCAAATAAATTCGAGGAGTGTTGAAGTGTTTATAAATGCCTACTGTTAGGCAACTATTAGTTCATTTGTTTTATGTAACTTATTCTAGTTAGTAATAGATGTCACTACTATGTACACTCATCTATCTATGAACCATTCTTGTATACTGTGAACTAGTTGTAGTAAAGATATTATAGAAAGAGCGTTGTCTTAATAGAATCATCCTGTTATGAAACACTCCAAACTCAAGAATCTACGGCCTCCGCGATGTCGTGGGAGATATAACCGTGGAACGGACGATCTGAGGTGCAAACTCCTACTGAGATGCATTCTTTTCCGGATTACTACGTCAAGTTGTCGCAGCTTCTCCTGTGTCTATTTGACTTCTCCAAAGTAGTAGACACGGATCGGAACGACAAGCATGTTAGTTGGAGACACTTTGTTCTTCCCCGTCCGTTCTGAAGACCAGATCTATCGAAGGCGGTGCTGATACTTGCTGCGGAGAACGTATTTTACGATACCTACCTCTTGGGTGGAGCGTTGCTCAACACCCAAGTAGGTGTACGACTCTTTGGCATCTAAGTGGTGTAAGATGCTTCCGCTCACGAGCTGCGCATTCTCTGTGTATTCCCGGCTTCGTCCTCTCTTGAGATAAACCAGTGCATATTTGTCCAACCAGAACTCCATCCCGATGGCCTGTGTGTACTCCTGCACCACCTTTAGGGACTGGCGCAATTCCCTTTCTCCGGAGGCATAAAGATTTAGGTCATCCATGTAAAATAGATACGTGACCTTATGCCTTCGATCGCTGGGGGTACTGCAGTTATAGCCAGGTGTTTACCTGAGGGACACGGGCAACGGAAGCAGTGAGATGCAAAACAGAAGGAGGCTAAGGGAGTCTCCCTGAAACACACCTCTTCTGGACGACACCGGCTGTCCGAACTTAAGTATTACCCGATGTTATGGTAAACCGAGTCCTCCAGAGCGGCATCAGTTCTTGAATACATCCCACTACAGGACCGGTTATGTTATATGCGTTGTAGTAGTCGATCCAGGCCATGGAAAGGTTTCGCATGTACTGCACGGAGTCCTGAATGACACATCTGTCAATAAACAGATTCTCATTGCAGCCAGCGACACTCTTCTTAGACCCTCGTTGTTCGTATATCCCCTCATAAACCGGCTCCACTGCTAGGAGTACTCGCATGTACAAGATGCGTGTAAACACCTTGTAACATGTATTTAAGCAGGTTATCGGTCGGTAGTTCTTTGGGTTGGACAAATCTCCGGTCTTCGAGATTAGCACGGCCCACCCCTCAATAACCCAAGAAGGAATTTGTTGCTCCCCATTTAGCCAGGTGGTAAAAATTTTGGCTAAATGGTGGTTAGAGCCCTCAAGAGCTCTTCGAACCTCTTTAGGGGTTACCGGATGGCACACTTGTTTTGGTCGCTGAAGACCTTTCCAAAAGTCTTTAAAGTAGGTATGCTAGGGCTGGAGTGTCTCTTTGGAGTGGGGGCTTCTGCTCGTACAGCATCTTCCAGAAGTTTTCCACCTGATATACAGTCGGCGGATTTTCGACAACAGGTTGAGGCGGTTCGAATAGGTGCGAAGGTTTTTGGCGAAACAAATTATTTTCCTTCAGTCTTCGAGCCCACCTGACTAGTGACTTTTTGTACCTCATTAGCATCCAATATCCTATCAAGGCAGTGCTGCTTGGTGGTACCCAGCACTATTTCATTTAGTTTGTGATGGACGAGTCTTAAATTGGCGGCGATTTTCCGTAATTTTGGCGTAAAAGGCCTATTGGCCGCCATATAGTTCATCACACATTGGATACAGGATATCTGTTGCTCGCCGACTGGATCTTGGCCTCCATCTTCCGTACATGCTGCTGCGTTCCGCTCTCTCCGTCTTTCTTTCTCTCTTGTGGAGAGGTAGAGTTGTTCGCCCTCTCCAATTGGGAGAAGCTTTCGGTGGCAGTGTACACGACACAATTTATGTGCCAGATGTCGGCCCCTTCTGGAAGCACTGCTTGAACTTCATCGTCCACTCTGGCCAGGTCTTGTGGCTCAGGGGGTCTTATGCTATGTAACCCCCTTCTGATACTGATACCCTGTACTATTGCCGGAGCGGTGAAGACCACACATCAGCTACCTCATTTACCAACCGAGGCGCAATCCTCACATAGCCCTTTCTACGAAGATAGGATACATAATCACGCAGATTCTGGGACATGAAGGCATCATGCTCTGGGTGTAATTCACACCACAGGGCATGCATACGTGCCACGTATCCCTTCCGTAGCATTGCAGTATTTCGTCTCTCAGTTCGTCAGTCCACTCAAAGCGTCCATGTTCTTCGCGTGTGTCGTCCTCAGGCAATCCGGCTGGTTGGGCTCCACCGCCTTGCCCATGACTCCTATCCGAATGGGGTCGATCGTGGGGGCCTCTCCTTCTATTGCTTGGAGCAAGAAGTTGGAGCTTACCGGGGGAGTTAGTCTAGTAAGTCCACGGCCGACACCAAAGAGAAATCTGCTGTCCCCTCCCGGGTGCGCTGGTGCTGCCGGGTCAGTTTTGCACCCCAACTGGAGTAAGTGGTCACTGCTCACCAAAGGCCAGGTCGATATTGTGCGGCCCCTCCTGCTTATTACTATTGTTATTATTATTATCCAAAAAATTAAAATATAATTTGTTTTATGAATCTTGTAATTTTGCATAATATTTGCTGCAATTATATCGTCATTTCTACTACTTACAGTGTTAATAAAATACTTTAAAACTTCATATCCATCTAGTATTATCTTTACAATATTTTCGAGAGATAATCATGGTGCTTGTGATGGTCAGAGCAATCTTGGTTGCTCTTCTAAAGAGTTTTAGATTTTATCTTGGTAGATCTTCTAAATGTATGGGTAGTTTTTATGGTAAGCATAAGATGCACACAAATGAAAAAATTGACAAATACATTTCATTACAAATAATTCCTGCACATCATTTTGTAACAATTTCAAAATTGAGTAATGTGCTCCAATGCTCCAAACATTATATTTGTCCTATTCAAAATAAAACCGGTTATGTTTTGCTTACAAGGTATGTTATATATTTAATATTATTTTCAATTAACAAATTGAATTGTCTGAGCTTTAGCGTCTTGGAGATTAATTGATGTAAAATAATTAATTTACACAGAAAAGGTGCTTTTGAGTAGATCAATTTGTAAGGTCATCGATGGTTACTGAAAAATTTTTACGTACTTCATAAATTTTCATATAATTTTTATTATCAATGATGTTGATCACAAGCGTTGTCTTAATTCTTGTATAGGCTAATGCTTTTACAATAATTTTTGAACCCAAAATGCTATGACACATAACTTAGGAAAGTGGTCTTCTAAAAGTATTGGTAAGTTGTATTCGGCCACAAGCACACGTAGTCTAACTTAAATTCAGAAATTTGTTCCCATTCAGCTTTATAATTTTGAGAATATTTTTTTCTTATTTGAAGGTGAATGAAAGGCTTTATCAAATCGCTTAAATTACAGGAGAGATCAATACAATTCTTAAAAACGAACTTCAACAATTTTAATAAGTAATTTTTATTTTCGAAAATAACTTGATATTATTGATTGAATTGAATAAATAGTTAAATAAGTAGATATACCTTTTATAAAATAATAAAGAGTACAAATAAACATAGAAAGAGTAAAAGTACAAATGCATATACTTTTACATTTCCGTACTCCACTATAGGCGGAAAAATAATGTAATCGTGTAAAGAAAAACTGAAAAAACAAAATTTTTTTAGGTTTAATTTTCGTTTTTCGGTCTAAAAACAAAAAAAAAATGGTTTTTAAAAAATGTTTGCTGTGTGTGTGTGTCGTTGTCGTCGGAATTTATTCTTGTTAGCATGATAACTCAACTAAATCGTGTCGGATCGATCGACACGATTTAGTTGAGTTATCATGCTAACAAGATAAACAGCTTTTTGACTGATTCTGATTGGGGACGTCTCCTAGACGACACCTATTGATTTTGAGATGGATATAAACACTACCATGTACATGGGTCATGAGAAAGTACAATGGTGGACTATTTGATTTTTTTTTTTTGTTAGCACGATCACTCAATTAAATCGTGTCGGACCGATCGGGTTTCGACTGATTCTGATTAGGGACGTCGACCAGACGACATCTACTAATTTTGAAGTGGATAGGACACACCCCACCCTGTCCATGGGTCATGAGAAAGCACGATGGTGGACTATTTGAAAAAAGTAAAACTGTGGCATAAAACATATATTCTGCATTTATGTGTTGATTTATTTCGAGGCGGTCGAAATAGAGATGTTCTACGTGCAGAAAAGTCCGTTTTAAAATTTCAAAACTGTTTATTTATAAAGTAAATTCACGCATATTCAAAATAAAAAAAATGTAAAGACAAAGCAAATTTCTAGTGGGAGATGAGCAGCAAAATAAATCATAAGTATTTTATTTTGAGATTTTTTATTTTAACTAATTTTTAATTTCAAAATTTTCTAAATACAATTTCTTTAAAGGACTAAAAAAAATAATAAAATGATTAACAATCTGTAATTTATTTTGACTCAAAAATTCGATTGAAATCAATTGAGTATTTGGTAGATTGATGAAAATCGATAAAGGAGACAACATTGTAATTGTCCATATGATGAATTAAATTAACTGACCCATTCGATGATGCCTTGGGAATGACATGTAAGCCTATCAAAAAGAGAACCGCGAGCCATAGATAATATATTTTATTATTATATTCTCTATGACCGTGAGTCGAGTGATATTTTATTAAAGGTCCGGATTTTTCATCTTCCTATAGCAGGGGTTTTCAACCTTCTTCAACCCACCCCTTTTTGTGTATCATTAACTATGTGTACACTCAACAAAAAACACTTTGGTTTTATTCAAATGTGTTATATTAGTTAAGTTAAAGTTTAACTGTTAAAGTTTAATAACGAATAGGTGATTTGAATTAAAAACAAGAAATCTTATTTTAATGGACATTTTATTACAATGTTTTTATTAATCAGACATAAAATTAAAAAAGTCTCAAAAAAATTGGTGGGAAGGCTGGTCTTCTCTTTATTTACAAAGTTCATCAATGTTGGCTCCAGCTTGGTCAAATACAGCCGTAAATCATCCTCAACATTAAATTTGTATCTATACCTGTTCTACAGGTAAATTAAACTTGAAAACCCTTTTTCGCAGAAGTAAGTTGTCGTAAACACGAGAAGGTACTTCACAGCAATGTCTGCTAGTTCTTTGTGTCCTTTTTCAACACCAGTCCAGAGGTTAATTAACAAAGTATTGCAATAATTTTGTTTTAATGTAGGATCACACGATATTTCGATTAGCTGTTCCTCTTGCGAACAGGTCAAGTTGATAGGATTTTTTGTAGCATCAAAAGATCACAATTCCAGTCCATAGTCTTGTCTGATAGCGGAAAGTAGTCTCTAATGCGGTTTGCAGTGATTTCAGGTGAGAAAGAAAATTTGATTTTTGACATCGGCAAATGTCGAAATGAATTTCTCATTTTCTTTTAAAAACAAGTTCATCTTTTTAAACTAGTCACAGTTGTTGTTTTCGGTTAGTTCTTTTTCCCCAAAGAACAATTTTTGTAATCATTGCTTCAGTTTTCTTCTCAACCAAAAAACATGTGAGTCATCCCCGTGCATAGACAAGTTCCATCAGTTCAACTTTTCAGAAATGTCACTTAAGTAGGATAGTTTCAAAAGCCAAGCAAAGTCACTCAGTACTGAGGACGATGGACATTTATGCTCTGTAAAAAACATCTGCAATTCTATGTGGAGTTTAAATAAACGGGATAAAACATTGCCATATGAGAGTTAGCGTATGTAGCAACAAATTGTCATGAAGACTGCCCATTTTCTGGCACAGAACTTTGAAGTTTTGGAATTTTTGAGGGCGTGTTTTAATGAAGTTGACAAATTTCACACTGTGGTCAAGAACTTCCTTTTAACTCTTCAGGTAGGTATTTGGCTGTCAACGTTTCACGGTGAAGTATACAATGAGTAAAATTACTATTGGCAACAATCTTTTTTATATGACCTACCAGTCCGACCTACAACGCCACTCATGGCCTTGGCGCCATCTACGCGTATGCAAACTGAAACACATCTTAAAAATATCTTACCTTTTGTAGAAGTTGTAAGTGGCTTACAGAATAATATGTCCTCAAATACTTCACCTTGAAATATTGCACGTACAAAAAATATTATTAATTGTGCTAGACCAGCGACCTCTGTTGTTTCGTTGAGTTGTATGGAAATTCAAGAGCTACATGGCACTGGCGTCTAAACATAGGAATGCGATCCTGCCACAGGTTCGTCCTCTGTGGATCCTGCTATTGCGTGTGGGCACCTTTACAGTGGCGTCTAAACATAAGAACGCATGCGCACCTATACAGCACCAAATTTAAATTTTGCACCATATTTAAAATATAGAACCAACTCGTTTTAAGTTTAAGTTTTGCACCAAATTTAAAATATAGAATCAACTCGTTTTAATTATTATTGCAAACATAGGTATATTTTATTTTAATGAATTGTACAAAATATTCATAGAATCATACTTCTTTCATGTTAAGATTTTTTTAAATATATTAGATTTTAATTTTTTCACAGTATTAACGACATTCTTCAAAATATTATTTTGAGGAATGTCATTGATACTGTGAAATATATATCTTAATTTATGCATGGTGAGAAGTAGACAATTTTCTCATACGAGTTAGTTCTGAGTCATTTAGGATGTGAACATTTGAAAACATTTCTATAAAATTTGGGGATAGTAGAAACAGTAAGATTAAGTAAACACTAATTCTAACTACAAACATTATATTTTTAAGTATGTTAAACTATAACAATTAATTCATCGACAATATGTAGGTATTACATAAATAGCCTATGATTAAAAATAAAATTATTATAAATAAAAATAATCATTCCAACTATTATTAGAAACTACTCTGAACCTGTAAGTGTTCCCTTGACTATTTGGTGCTCCCTTGGATTTGGTTTTTTGTTATTATTAGAACTGCTTTTGTTTTTTAGTAGAATAAAATGATTGTTTTGTTATATTCTTGTTTGATGGTTCTTGTTTCTTGCTTGTATCTTTGACAATTAAGAAATTATCATTTTCAATGTTCATTACACTTTTCATGTTTTTGGATTTCTCTAATATGAATAGCAATTCTACGGACGGCGCGGGGCATACGTTGTATGCAAGAAGACTAGAGAACAGGAGACATAACTCGAGTGGTGGGGGTAACACGAAAAGCGTCCGCACTGTGATCACGTGGTGTGCTTCATCATGGCGGTCATTGCGTAGAATCGAGCGAGGTTATTTGAGGTTATTTTTGTTTGTTGTGTTTTGAGCGTTTCCAGTTTTTCTGTTGAATATGTCAAAAGCGTCGAGGTACTGTTGTGTTGCGAATTGTTCCTGCAAAAGCCCTGATCGTGGCTCAATGGAACCTGACATTTTGATAGTGTGAGAGAGAAATCACGATACGCGATAAACGGCATGCGTTTATCGCGTTTCTACGCGAGCCTGCCATATTGCCGACGTTTTTCGTACCACCCCCACCATTCATTTTTCGACGTTATGTCTCTTTACTCTCTAGTCTTCTTGGTTGTACGATTACTCAGTGAGATACCCAGTGCGCGTGCGCACTAAAAAGATCGCGTTCCTATGTTTAGACGCCAGTTACATGTTACATGGTTACATTGAATGGCTAGTATCAGCTGTTCTTTTATGTTATGCGCCATATCGCCAATTTCCCGAGAAACAGTGTCGCTTGATAATGGATTCTTTTTGACGCTTGCAGCTTCTTGTTCACCAAACATACAAGAAACTATTTCAACCGCGGCAGAAATTATAAGATTTTCATTAATACTATTACTTTTTCCGGACTTGACAACGAGAAGGCTTGCTTTGTAAGAAGATTTTAGGGTGTTTTCATTTTTTTCTTTACAAGAGAATTGTTTAATAGTATTTTTTATACTCTGAAGATTTTCTAAAAGTCGTTCAAAATACTGTATATCCATTTTTATTAGGTGTTGGTGTTTTGTTTCAAAATGACGTTTTAAGAGCCAAACTACACGAGCGGGCTTTCCGCGGCGGATAACATGTCCAAGTAGAAATAATGACTACAGAGGAAGTGAAACTAGACGAACGACATATACGTCGCGTTTATTTTATTTCCGCCGGCGTGAACGAGTATAACGCTCTGGGTTGCGTTGATATCGTCACCGCCACAACACGCTGCAAATGCAAAGCATTGTTTAGTATAGAGCAAACTAGACGAACGGACGAGTATACAGTTTGACGAAAAATGTTCGACACAGAAAATATGTGTGATTTATATGTGAAGTGAAAAGTCGTCCTGGATTATACAATGCGCAAATGAAGGAATATAGCAATAGGGATGTTAAAATCAAAATGTGGAAAGAAGTGGCTACGGTTATGTATGAAAAGTGCAATGAGTTATCAATTGAAGAGAAAAATAAATTAGGTAAAGAATGTTTTATTATTTATATTTATATATTATAAATGTATTTATGTATATAGATTCTAATTCGCATACATTTAAAGCAATAATATTTTGTCGTACTGATAAGTTGGCTCCTTCTTGGCTCACAAAATATTCCTTGAGTTTTTCTCTAATTGCTATCCCTGTCGATGGCCCTGTACCAATGGCTGAAATGTCTTTCATGATGTAAATAGATCCATTGTTTAAATCCACTCCATCTCTTCTTCGCACACAATTGTGTAACACACAAGCAGCATTTGTTATGTCGGTGGCAAAATCTTCCGCAACCTGTATATTTATATGAAATACTCTCTATTTATTGGCGAGTATACCAAAAGAGCATTCAACGTCCCTGCGAGCTCAAGTCGGCGGATAATTAAATACTCTCTCTTGCATTGACAAATTATTTCACTCGTATGGTCGCAGTACATTTTTTTTACATCAAAAATAAAACCCGTCGGTTTTATTCGGTTCGGGTTTTTATTCGGTTCGGTTTTATTCGGTTCGGGTTTTATTTTTTGAAACTTTATCTGATCATGCAGAAACACGAGAAAGGGGTCGAGGATCGCTTTTAGGTATAATTCAATGCCTGGCGGGGCTTTAGCACGAGGAGTAGTTGTTTGCTATAGCGATTATGTAATAGCCTTGCTATTCGGGAACTACTTTGATAACTGCTTGGCGGTTTGGTAGTTCCTTCCTCGATTTCCGACTTATATGTTACTAACATAGATCGTATCGATAAAGATGTATACCCCACAAATTTCATTAGGCATTTGTCCTGGATCGGCGTACCGTGTACGGCACTGATAAGAACTAATAAGTTCGAAACAGCTGTATGTCGTTCGGTTCCGATCCGGGACAAATGTCGAATCCTACCTGTGGCTGGTTTTATTTTTTGAAAGGAATACTTTGAATCTCAGAAATTTCTAAAAGCGAAAAAACATGGCGCAGAGGTAGAAAAACATGGCGGCGGTCGCGGTATTAACGTCCACATCCTGTAACAAGATGGCGTCGGGGGTCGGGTGGGGGATGGCGGTATTAGGGAAAAAAAAAACATGGCGTTCTGGCAGAGGGAGGGCGGCGGGCACGAGACGTTGACATCAGGGCGTAAGTCGGACGGAAAACTGAACGGTTTTAGCGGAAATCCACATCCTGAGGCGGGGTAATGAAAAATAAAGATGGCGGGCGGGGCGAAAAGATGGTGGCATTAGGAAAAAAAAAATCATGACGTTGAAAGATGGCAGAGGGAAAAAGAACATGGTGGCGGTGACGTTACAGTTTTAGCGGAAAACCACATCCTGTAACAACATATATGAGGCTACCGATACCCACCGTTTTATTGCAGCATTATTTAAGTTTAAAAACTGATCCTCAAAGCCCGGAGGCTGCTCAAGAGTGTGTGTGACGCCACATATTAAGTAGTATTAAGAAAAATTACCACACATTACTGAGAAAACTCAGTTTGGAGAGCGTTAGATTAAAAATTAAAAAAAAGACAATAAAGTTTTATAATTTTATTATTGTTAAATATGTTACATAGTATTTTTCTAACATTAGACCCAAACCCAACCCCAACATTATATAAAAAAACATACATACATAAGACATAAAGTTATATATATATTTTTTATTATCTTAAAGTAATGGTTACCAAAGCAAATACAAAAATTAGACTTATAAAATTAACATGGTCTGGTAAAGATTCCATTAAGTATTATTAAATGATTTGTTATACAAAATAATAAAAAAGAAGTTTATAATACACTTCTCTCTGTTACAAAATATTTTAATACATGTTTATTACAGAACTATGAAATATACATTTAGCAGGTTATCTGAAAAAAATACATTGATCAGTGTAACTGAATATTAATATCCATTATAGAGTAATGGCCCCAAGGTAAGGTGTCATGAGAGCCTTTTAACAAATATCGTTTATTATCAGATGAATTTAAAGCTACTTTATTTTGTTTGATGGAATAAACATTATGAGCATGTGATATTATATTCCTTTGAGTTGCATATTTAGTTGTTTTATTTAGTAAACAGTCTAGATAATCATTAAAAGTTAATTTATTTTTAATTATATCATTTTTTACCCCCTTAGATTTTTTTATACATTTTTTCTTTTCATTTTCCTGGACCAAAAAAGTATACATTTTTGAACGTAAACCTATGAAATGGGTCATTATAGCACCGTTATTTTCATCTTTCATTAGGCCAACAACTTTTTTGTTTACCAGCGGTATATTATAAAGATTGTCTAGAGCATAATCACTAGTATCAAAATGTTCAATATCTTTCTTAATAACTTCTTCATAAATATCATTACATGTATGTTCATAAACTATCTGTGTCAGTATAAAGTAATTTACAAACATTTGGGCTAAATTTTTTTAACATATAGTCATAATGGAAATCAAAAATGCATGTTTTTGAGATATCTAGAATGGTCATACCAATGTACAGAGGTTTATTAAAAATAATATGAGTTTTTTTCATTTCAACAGCTATTAAATCTTCATCAAATATAGTAGTACTATGGAAATTGGGTCTCGAAATCAAATTTTTTGCACTATAACGACCCTCCCACTTAGAAATGAGTTTTACAATGCGATGTTTCCGTATATTCTCCATAGTTTTCCCAAAAACAGCATTATTTAAAAGTTTAAATAAGTTTTTCTCAAAATCATTTTTTGATAGAGCTCTTAGTTTTGTATTTAAATCAATATACGGTTTTAACCATGCAGATTGTTTAAATTTGAGGATGCGATGCACTTTTTCCAGAATAAGTCCGTTCTTCAAACACTGTTTTAAGTTTCTGTAGTGTATAATATACTTTTCTTTATTGTACAGAGTGGTCATCAATTTAGATAAGTTTGATCCCGGTGGTACTCGGTGTTCAGGACAGAGTGGTAAATCGCGATGCAAATCATGGAGATATTCTGGATATTTTATATCTACCTCAAGTATGTACCCTTCAGGAGAATCGTCAGATATTTCAGAAACATTGAAATTGTCGCAATTATTTACCCACTCAAATCCGCCGTACCCTAAATTTTGGCACATAGCCCACCCATACAGATTATTAACGTCAAAATACGTTAGATATTTTGATGGTTCATCTGAATTATAATTGGACATATATTTATTATTAGCAACGGAATACCTATTGCTACACTGACTAACACCGCCTCTTATACCTCTTTCAACGAATAACAATATATCACCATCCTGTATCGTTTCCAATTTCGCCTTCGTATATTTAAGCATACAGTCCCAAGTATAACCCGGAAGTGTATGATAAAAAGCACAATCAAGGTTATAATGTTCAAAACAGCTTTGCCTAAATTGCTCGAAAACATCAGCTAAAAGAATAATGTCTGTTTTTAAATATAAATCAGAATATTCGCCTAAATTTTGACAATTAAAAGATGTCCATACTTTTTGCGCATGAATGTGGTCTTTTTCACTAATATTTTCATCGTTTAACTGATTATAAAAGTTTTCTATTTGTGGTAACTTTGTTTCATCTAATTTTTGAAGCGAGTCAATATAATCATAAGGAAACACTCCTTTTCTTGTAAGTAAATCGAATTTTTCCGCATCTAAATTAGCAAATTCATTTTTAAGATTAACTAGTTTGTCTTTATTGAGAAATGATGCTAATTTTTCTAGTGAAAAGCTTAAGAATCGAAATGAGTCGATGAAGCGAAACTTAATATTTGTTTCTTTATCATGTTTAGTAAACGAAATATATTTTTCTTTATTAATTGGTAAAACAGTTACTCGGTCTCGTTTTGCCAAATCCCTTATTAGGAAGTGTGAATCATATCCAGATAAATTGTGAAAAATAATAGGAACTATAAATGAATTTTTATAATTCAGATTACATTGGGAATGAGCAAAACCTCTAAAATCGCCAGTAATATGCGAGTGATCTCTAACAATTTTATCATTAGGTTTAAATGATTTTTTACAAATATGACAAGTAGAAGAAGCATCTTTCAGGCTAACGTTAACATTCATGGACTCTGTATGTTTCAAAATAGAATTAACGTATTTAGCAATACCATCCATCTCATTAGCAAACCATTCCGTACAATTATCTCCACGGTAACTTTTATAATATGAGATATCATTATTATAGGAACATTTTAAAAAATATCCAGCACTGTAGGCTTCATGTTTTTGATACCTACTAGTGTTTTTAACTACGTTTTGATTCTCGCTAAAAGGAATTAGTATTGATTCAAAATCAGCATAAATAACGAAAGGTACTTTTTCCTGATAACAGTAGTTCTTAAAAGTTATAAATTTTTCAGATGGAAAAGAAATCTTACAGTTATTTAGTTGTTCACAAAAAATACTATGAGCATCCAAATTGTTTTGCGTAACGAAATAATTTAAACATCTATCACAAATAAATAACTTTCTATTATGCTTACCAATTTGTTTTGAAACTAGCCTTGATAAGTTTTTAATCCAACAATAATGATATTGTGTTTGTAAATTATCTTCATTATAAATATCTAAAGTTTCGTCATCATTATAATCATTTTTTGGTAAATATGAATTTTGAATAATGAGCAAATTAACATGTTTGTTAAGTTTATGTTTTGTAAGGCAAACTGATACGATGCTAAAATTATTTTTAGAATCTATCTTTAAAGCAAATACGTTAACAGAAATATTATTAATTTTTTCAAATTTAGAAATTTGATTTATGGTCATTGGAAACTCTATTCCCTCTAAATTTAATACATTTGAAAAATGTGGATATGAAGAAGTTCTATCAGAGTGTTTTTCAATTGGATGTAGGGCAGATACTACCGCCCACGCAAAACAGGCGTTATCATCATAATTTTTTATGTTAACACAAGCCTGTTTTCTAACAATTTTTTCTGGTAACCTTATATATGATGATACTCCAGACCCTACTTCATACTTATTAATATTTATTTCTAACCCAATTATACTATAAAATGCTCCCCCGCTCCCGGATTCCTGAAACTCTTCAAGTTTATTTTTAATTTTATCGATAACAAATGTATCAAACGATTCACGTAAATTTGTACCACGATCAATAATATGATTTTTTGTTGGAAAGAACTTGATTTCTAAAATTTCATTATCAGCCTTTTTCAATATAAATTCTGAACAAAAAACTGCATTAACTTTAATTAAATTCATTGATTTTAAAACATTGTTAATTCGTGTTTTGAAAAGAAAAAATGCATCACTAAAAAAGTTAGATACATCTTTATGTTTTAAATTTAAAATAATACTGGTTCGAATTCTATTTTTAAATGCAGACTGAATATCTTCCCATTTAACCCAATCACTTCTCCGGTTTTTTTTTCTTTTTTTTCTTTTTTTAAGCCCTCCCCAATATGGTTTGGTAATAAAATATTTTTTACTCTAGCTTGAAAATATCGTAAATATTTTAGAGCTGACTCAAATTTTTTAAGAGTACCAGGAACAATATCACCATTTTTAATAGCTCTATTAAGTAATCTAATATTATTCTTAGCAAATTTAATCCATCGTTCTTTTTCAATTATATTTGAATTTTGTGTAAGTACAATCAAAGCTTTTTGAAAAATATTAATAATATATACATATCTTTTAAAGTAATATATACCTTACCTTAGGGCAATATAAAAATCGAAAATTTACAGTTTAATGGTTAGTTTCCTGTATTTCAAAGTTCACAGCTTTATTTGGTTTGTTGCAATCAACTAGTCCTTTGAAGACTAATGAGTATTTCTTCGGTACGAAGTTTTGACTGTTTTCTTCGATAGCAGGTACAGCTCGTTGCGGTAAGAATACGCTTTCTTCGAGTTCAGTTAACGCTGATTTTCCATACTTTGTGTTGACTATTTTTACACCAATAATGGGCAAGGGAATATTCTCCGGTAAGTCCTTTAATTTTATTATGTTCTTCCTGCGGATATTCGTTACTTCGTTAATTTTACTTAGATTCACTAAAATATAATAAAAAATAATGTACAAAAATATTACAAAAAAAATAAATAAAATATTTAAAAAATTACAAAACTTACTGTTTACTTCAGTTATGAGTTGATTTCAAGCACAACTTGTTGGGTCTAATGTTAGAAAAGTACTATGAAATTTTTGTTGTGCAATCTACTATTTATACACCTGCATATACCACCTCTTCAATGCATCTGGGGGTATTTACTTTGTATAAAGTTAAAATGACTTTATTATAACAAACTATTATTTATCGCACAGGAAATGTGTTCTGCGCGCGTATTTGATAGCAGTGCTAATTAATTTTTATTGTTATGCTTGTGGTTCTCAGATAATGTGTTATCACATCCGCCATTCATGTATCATGACCTTTTCCTTTCAGATTGCTTGTGGTTCTCAGATAATGTGTTATCACATCCGCCATTCATGCATCAATGTCTTTCCTTTCAAAATAATCTATTTCCTCTACTTGTGAGTTTTATAAAGTTTTATCACAACTAACGTTTCTTGTAATCACTCGATTGGGGTTATGCTTATCAAGTTTGTCCATTTTAAATTTTTTTTCCGGTCTCCAGATATTGTTTTCGCGGGGGATTCTAGTTATATATGTAATAGTAGAACATGTCTACTTACATTCAGTTTCCAGTACACCTAATAGTGATTGATCAGTGAAAAAAAAAAATGCTTCACAGCTACAATCAACTGATTGAATTAACTAACAGGTTAACTCCACCTCTTGATGTGGAGAGGTATTTGTTTGAAAAGTAAGTGTATGTGTGTAATATTTGTGATAAGTGACGTGAAGTTTTAAGTTTAAATAAAATGTCTTTTATTATAGCAACTTATTGATGGAGGAGGGAGATGTAGCAGAACTATGCACCACATGTGGGCATATGTATTGTTATTGTAATTTTTCGTCACCCATCTTTATAGATTTAGATAAGTAAGTGATTTGTAATTACTATTGTATTAAAAGTTGACTATAAATTACTTTTATTTCAGTTGCACTAGGAATCCATATTCACCAGCCAGCGCTGTCGATGGTGATGACAGTGATGATTGGGAGAATAAGGAAGATGATATATTAATGGATGAGTAAGTGTGTAAAAGTAGAAATTAACAGACATAGTTTAAATATAATTCCTTTATTATAGTCTTACTGAGGAAGCAGACTCTCCTCCGATGCTCCTCCCCATCGATACACCGAATGAGAATAAATTCTGTTCGGTGTGTCAAAGAATATTTTGTTTCTGTGCTAGGAGCATAGAGTGGCACAGAAGCCATAAAAACGAATTTTTAGTTTGTAAAGAGGCCATGATATCATCACCATATCCGGAACCGGAAGTGATACCTTTAGGCGAATGGTAATATTTTTTATGATTAATTTATGATTATGGTTATTTTATGATTATTTTCTTTACAGCTCTGAGCCACCTTTCCACTGCGTGATTTTAAATGATCCAAATATATGGTAGATGTGTCTGTATATTAATTAAAAAATGCATGTCTATAACAAGTTTTAACAAAGTTCTCTTTTTTTATTAAAGCGTTCTCGATGAAGAGGACCATGCACTGGCACCACCACCACGACCAACACCACCACCGCCACCACCACCAGCACGGACCAATTTGGTGAGGAGGGTGGAAATAAACCCGGATGGCAGCTCAACAACACATATTGTTATAATATAGTATTACATACAATAAAACAACATATATCAATTTATTTATATTTATTTAAACCTGTTTTATATGAATTTTTCTATCTAAATCATTCATAACCTTATTTCTATTTACAAATAAATATTCACGTATACAATACATGCGAGTAGAATATGGTGATAAATCACATAAATGTTGCATAACATTTTCTGAACATAACTCATAATTAGATTCACATAATATATTATTAGTAACATTTAAAAAATTATTATAAAATCCAGCAAAATCTAAATTATGCAATACATACATATTAGATATAATAAGCTTATCAATTTTTATAAACTCTTGTGTAGTATTCTCAGATAGATAAAAGGTGGTAAAGCCATTAGTTATCTTCAACATTTTGTTATCCATAAATGGTGATGTGCTGAGGGTGTTGTTTGAAAATTTTATTTCAATCACCTCCTCTGATGTTTCAGCATTTTTAAAATATTCATTAAACAATTCCTTAAGGTAAGTAATAAAGTCACACCATTCTTCTTCATTAAAGGAAACATGAGTAGTTTTATTGATAATTTCACTGGTAGTCATTAATATTCTTACAGCCGGAATGTAGTTTCTTGCCTCACTTAAACCGGTTATTATTTTATATATTGAGTTATCTACACTAAAAGAATTTTCATATATATATTTTTCTTCATTTTGTACAGCTAGTCTATACCGCTCGGTAATTTTATCAATTTCATGGTTAAAATCGAAATCTTCTTCGGAGAACGTACGACTCGAACTAGGAGTGTTTAACTCAGTCATTTTTTAACTTTAATGATGATCATTCTTAAAGTACTGCTTATATATGTTTTTATCTATGTTTTTTATCTCAAACCCTAGTTAAATTTGTTTCCGGTATTTCAAAAGGCCCCTCATAACAAAAGATTTGAGTGTATTTTTCATAAGAATCAATAGAATTTTAGTTACAACAAGCGGTCTGAAACATTTTATCATTTAAATGCGTATAATTCGAAACACAAATTCTAAAACATATTTGTATTATCCAACCAACTATTATGAGAATTATCAAGCCCTAGCCATTTAACAAAAACCTTGTTACCACGTCTACGTAATACTTTTTCAACTAGATAGATGTCGGGGTATTTAGCTTTCTGTAGTTCTTCAGTATAAAATACACCTTTTATTTCCGCTCCTCTATCATCTTGCAACATGTACGTAATTGGGTTAGTGTTACGAACTTTTACAACTTTGAATAATTCCACAGTCCAGTTCGGGGTATATTCTTTTTCAAATACATGCTTAACCTTACTAATGCGAACCATATCTCCAACTTTAAATTTTTTCAAACCTGTCGCCAACTTAATGTGATTATAGGAGGATTTTAAAATTTCTTTTTCATTCTTCTTATTTACCTCACATGGTTACTGTTTGTTGTAATTATCAGTTATTTCCGGAAGCACATCTAACCATCTATATTTACCGTTTAAGCTAAAGTATTTGAATAATTTCTCTTTAAGAGTTCTTATCACTCTCTCAACTATGGCAGCTTTCTTTACGCTATATGTGTTATAGTGATTGATGCTATGTTGTTTCATTAAATGTTGAAAATGAATATTGTAAAATTCTTTACCTTGATCTGATTGTAGGTTTTTAAGGAGTTTCCTACTTTTCTCAAATATGTGGGCAAGCATTTTCGTTATTTCCTCCCCAGATTTAGTTTTAACAGGTCTGGTCCAAACAAATTTTGAGAAACAATCGATCACTACTAGAATATACTTAAAATTTCTGTTTTCACGAGCATAATTACCCATCTCAGCCAAGTCTATTTGCCATAAATCATTCAGACCTTTTATAACGGTACGCCTACGTTTGAAATTTTTTCGTATAGCCTTATGAAGCTCATTAACAACTTGAATTTTTTCTTTTGAATGTTTTACTCTCATGTTGATAGCAATCGAACGTTAAACTACAACTGATAATGATCATGTATGCTACAATTATTTAATTAAAACGATGTAACTTATCGGTTCCGCTTCATTTTTAAAAAGTAAAATTAGCTCATTATTTGTTTTACTGCTGCTGTAGATCTAAATTGATTTAATTCCCTTTTTCAACATTTTCTGTAAGTTGCTGTACATTTTTCAAATCACTTTCCATTTGAACTAGCGTTTCGGAAATCTTCTCTAGATTTAAAGCGTTTATGTTTACATTAGTATTTAAATTGTTATGTTTTTGTGATAAATCGTTAACTATCATTGTTCTATCATTTACCAGCATCTTAATTTTTTCATTTAATTCTGAACTCATAACATATTCACTTTTTATATTCCTTATTTCCTTGCTCACATCCTGTAATATTTTTTTCATATTATCTACTTCGGAGTTTAAAGTCAGTAATATAATCTTCTGTTGAGGTATATCTTTTAATATTTGTTCCATATCATTAATTTTTTTATCAGAGGCATCTAATCTGTTGTAAAACTGATTAGCAAAATCGTTAAAAGCTATAGCAAAATCTGCTTTTAACTTTGATATAATATCATTAATGTATTTCTTACGTGTAGCCTCACTCGTTATATTATCTGTTTCAACATATTGTTTACACTTTTCATATATTTTAGTATTTTCCATTGTTATGATGTCATCTACGTATTTTTTATTAGCAATATCGTTATTCTGAGTAGGAGCTTGAACGTTACAAAGTTTTAAATTTTCGACATCAATATTTCCATCATTGGTAAATATGAATCCATGTCTATATGGAGAAAATAAATGTGGAGTATCTCCATCACTGGCGTATAATGATGAAATTGATCGACCGAACTTATCAACACTCATGGTGAGAATGATAGTGATTTAGGCAATCACTCCAATTTCTTTAAGTTCGCTAATTATGGATTCAATCTCATTATCGTGTGAATCCGTATTACCCGCTGACTTTGAAGCTATTAATAGCTTTAAACGATCAACGAGTTCATTCACATCATCCCAATATACGTACTCTATAGGTTTTTCGTTGTAGACCATCATACCAAACCCCCCTCGTGGTGGCGTTGAATATGATTGACGCCGTCTCAAAGAAGGAGTAGATGGTAAAAATGTTGGAATGCTAGATTGCGATTGTATTCTAGTAGTTCTTCCTATAATATCCGAAAATAGAGGTTTTATAACACTTACATATTTAAAATACCTATTTCCTTTTATCCGTTCTTCAGGTACATAATTACGTTTGTGTGCGCTACTTATTTCTAGAATTTCATTATAATTCTTTAAATCTGCATCATTATATCCAATAGGTTTTTTCAGAAATATTAACTCATATAAACCTTTAGTTCCTGTATAAGGTCTACCATCAATAATTAATTCATTATTAGCTCCTATAAGCAATTCTTTATTACCGATCGATAATTTATTCGTTTTAAAATCGAAACGTGCTCCATAATTTTCATCAAATTTATCTCGATCTGAAAAAAACCCTTCTATATAATATCTCGCTAGAGGTGGGAATTGCTCTAAAAACTGACGTATAACAGGCTCGCTGTAATTCAGTAAAGTTTCATATTCTTCTTGAATATCAGCCGTAGCACGCTCATCAGGTTCTTTTTCAGAAAATACTTCACCTACCATTTCCTCCGGTAAAAAGCTTGCAGAAGGCTTTTTCGTTTCATAGACTTTTTTAGGTTTTACGCGAGCTGCTGTTGTTGTTGTTGTTGTCGTCGGTATGTTACTGTGAGATACTTTCCTGCTAATATCTTCTAGCGGTGTTATAATAGGATTCAATACCCTGCTTATGGTTTCATCTTCCTCAGCCTTTCCCATCTTTAAAGCTAGATACTTTGTTCTTATAGCTTTCGAAGCGTTACAAATTTTTTTCTTTAATAGTTTCTCCCTTTGTAAGTTGGGTGATGCTACCTTTGGGGGGTTGTACTTAGCTAAATTTCTTTTAGACTTCATATTTTACAACCTTGTAGTTTTACAACCCTTGCACGGTACAACCTTGTAGTTTTATAGCCCTTGTACGGTACAACCTTGTAGTTTTACAACCCTTGCACGGTACAACCTTGTAGTTTTATAGCCCTTGTACGGTACAACCTTGTAGTTTTATAGCCCTTGTACGGTACAACCTTATAGTTTTACAACCCTTATAATTTATAATGTGACAAGTCTTCATCTATTAACAAGTGAACTAGTATTAACAGATATTGCTTTATTTCACATTTATATATTGATCAAACCCTTTACGATAACGTCCTTTATTTAAATCAAAATCTTTCACTATTACCAATACACCGTATTTATCTCGCCAACATTCACTACACAGTTTTTCAAATTCTTCGAAAGACATATCTGGGGTCACGTGATCATCGAAAACGTGTCTCATATTCATTCTATCCTGCTTAAATAACACTATACAATTACAATTATCTCGTATAAGATGCTTAGGTATGCGGGTATATGTCTGACAGAGATAAAAGCAGTCAACAAGTTTATGTCGCCCCATACAAAAGTATGCTCGAATTTTATCTTGTTTATCGCAGGCAACATCATCGAAAATAAACACTGAATTAGATTTAGCTTCGGACGGATCGATTACACCATCATTATTTGTGTATGGAAAATAGCCTACACCCTTCACTTTCTTAATTACATCTTCAAGCAGTTTATATTTAGGTTGGTACAATGACTTTGAATAAACGTATACATTTTCAAACCACAAGCCATTTGGGTTGAATAATAAGCTGAGCAACAAATTGGTTTTACCAGCTCCACTTGGTCCACATATAATAGCCCTTACAGTGTTAGGAAATAAAGTTCCATGTTTATTAATACTCACACCCTCCCCAGAGACGGATGTTAATGCATCCAAGTTCTCTACGGGAAGAGACACCTGCTGTCTTGTAAGACGCATTGTAAACTCTTTATTTTATTAGTTTATTGTTGGTTATATAGAGTACCACAGCATAATTAGTGTCATTGTTCCATCAGATGTTGTGGTTGAAACAAGGTGGTGGCGGTGGTGGTGCACATTCGTTTATCAGTAAATTAACGAAACGGGAGCTTCATCTCCCTTCTTACCAATATTGCGGGCCAAATACTCGACTCCGTGAACGATTAGCAAGAGGAGATCCTGGAATTAACGAACTCGACCGAAGTTGCGCACGATATAGCGTATAGTAAAAGTTTAAATTTACAAGACCAACACAAAGCCGACTACGAGCTCGAACAACGTGCTTGGGAAAGAGTAAAATCCAAGAACGCTGGTTTAGGTGAAAAAGCAGCAGCCTGGTTTGTTAATACTGTCATGAAAGCCAAAAGGAAAATGGGTTTGGGTATCCGTAATCGTCGACATAAAAATCGTAAAATAAATTTTCAAAATGGTGTAGTCAGCGGCGTTAAAAAATTAACTAAAACATCAGATAAAAACAGTTTACGTAAAAACGCTATTTTAGCTTTAAGAGCAGCGAGACAGGTAGTAAAGGGCGGTGGAAGAAAAAATATTAATATTCCACGCATCATACCATTGCCCAAGACTGGGGGTATACTACCTTTACTACCAATTTTTGCTGGCTTAAGTGCATTAGGAGCTCTGTCGGGAGGAGCTGCTGCAGTGGCGAAGACCGTAATAGATGCTAAAAACTCTAAGAAAAAATTGGAAGAAGACGAGAGACACAATAAAGTTTTGGAGGCAGTAGCGTTAGGGAAAAAAGGATCCGGACTCTACATAAAACCTTATAGAAAAGGATATGGCTTATATTTGAAAAAACAAAAAAACTCCCTATAAGGCTACCCTCATCATCTAGGCCTCTTTACGACATCGATTTAATAAAATATGTTAAAAAGTTAAAAATTCCACATTTCAGAGGTGTTTTTATGCGAGATTCACTACCTAAAAACCCTCCTAGGAGATACGAAAGCGCGATTATTAACCTTGATGATCAAACTGGACCTGGAACACATTGGGTAGCCTATAAAAAAATTAATGATAAAGTTCTTTACTTCGATAGCTTCGGCGCATTAAAACCTCCTGTAGAACTCGTGCGTTATTTCGGTAATAAATATAAAATTTTATATAACTCTGATAGTTTTCAAAAATATGATACAAAGAACTGTGGTCATTTATGTTTAAAGTTTCTCTACAAAAGCGATTGATTTAGATGAGATGCATTCATTATGTCTCAGATATTCACAATAAGAGGTCGGAGTGCTGTTCTCTCCATTAATTTCGAAAATCCAATAGAATTAGATCCTCAATACGATTACGGGTTGGCTCTAATTGGTTTTCATACTTACAACAGTATTCCTAATATTGAAGAAGGAAAAAATAATAAACTCTACTACTGGGAACTTGGTGAGACACATGAAATGTTGTAGCCATCCCTACGGGATCTTATGAAATAACCGATATTGAATCATATCTGAGAAAGCAAGTTATACCAAAAGGTACGAAAGAATCTGATATTGAAGATTATTTTTCATTGAAACCTAATAACAATACGTTGAAGTGTGAAATCAAGAGCAAGCACGAAATTAACTTTACACCCAAGGATTCGCTCGGAAAATTACTGGGTTTCTCAGAGAAAAATTTGGAACCGAATATTTTACATCAATCAGATTTATCTGTACGGATAGTAAAGGTTGTTACAGTACACATTGATTGTAACATTACTTCCGGCGCATTCTACAATAATAGACCATCTCATACGATTTTCAAATTTGCTCCATCTGTTAATCCAGGATACGCTATAGATATCGAGCCGAGAAATCTGTTATTTCTTCCGTTAATCAACAAGCGATATATACATAATATTACATTAACCATATTGGATCAGAACTCTGAACCTGTTAATTTTTGAGGTGAGGAAATTATTGCGAGATTGGAATTAAAAAAGTTATGGGCTTGATAATTAATAATTCAAAGAAATATATATACGCTCACAGCCCCGATAAAGTACAGTCAGTACCAGTTAAGCGTTGGGAACAGAAGGTTACTACGTCATCCTTAACACCAGCAAATATTTTATTCTTAAAATCTTTGGGTTATAATGTTAGACGAACTACAGCTGTACAACGACCCTCAATTCGATGATTCCATTATCAGAGAAGAAACTCGGACATATCAACCTTTCGTTAAATCATTCAGAAATAGTGATGAAATTGAAACCACAATTAATCAACAAGATGTTTTACTACTAATGTACGAAGCAGCGTTATGTATCGAGGGAACTTTGACAAAGAACATCGCAGGCACTGGTATAGTCGAGTTTACTAATAATGCGGGCGCCTACCTATTCGAATCTGTTAGCTATGAATTACATAATAGAGAGCTGGATAAAGTAAGAGACCCCGGCACCGTAAGTGCGATGAAAGCATATTGTTGCTATAGTAAAGACGATCCTGCGTTAACTATCGCTGGGTGGAATTATCCTAGTGGCCAGCTAGTATCTTATGATCCTGCAACTACAAAGTTTTTCATGCGAATACCATTAAGCCATCTGCTTGGGTTGTTTCACGATTACAAGCGAGTAATGTTTGGAAAACATACAATTAGATTAATACGAGCGAGAACTGATAACAATTGTTTTAAAGTATCGAAAGCTGATACTGAGGGAGAGTTGACTATAGATAACATTGAACTGAAAGTTAAACATATATTTTTAAATGATGTGCTACGTTTGAATTGGTTATCGGGAATTAATAGCAATAAGCCTATACTGATTCCGTTTAGACAATGGGAGTATCATGAATTACCTAACCTAAAGACAGGCGCTAAGAAAGAGACCTGGCAGGTAAAAACTTGTAATAATGTGCAGAGTCCGAGATATGTAATTGTAGCTTTTCAAACAAATCGAAATGGTAATAAAGAAAGCGACATTTCATACTTCGATAATATTAACATATACAACATCAGTTTAAAATTAAGCTCAGAATATTATCCGTATGAAAACATGGAACTTGATTTTACAACTAGAAAATATGGTGATGCTTTCCTCATGTATACACAATTTTCTAAAATATTCGCATTAAACGATGAGCCTTTGTTGGACTTTGTTGGATTTAATACTCATGCTTTATTTGTTATCGACTGTTCAAAAAGAAATGTTGCAACACAACCAAGTACAGTTGATATCAAATTAGAGATAGAAACTAACACAGTCTTCCCAGATAATACTAGAGTATGCTGTATAATTATTCACGATAGAGTATTAGAATTCTTACCGCTTGGTGGAACCGTTAGAGATGCGTTTTAAAGAAGAGGGGAGACGCAAAATAAACTAATAATGATGTATGGTATATATTTCAGTCAGTATTAGTTTTACCTTTTAAGATGAAGCTTTTAGTTGTCGATATTCAAGGATTTAATTTACCGGATTTTTGTCCGAAAGAAATTTCATTTATGAGTGCTCAACAAAGTGCCCACTATCTGTTTAAGCCTCCAGTTCCGTTCAATTCCTTAAGCGGAGACTTGAAGAAACAAGTAAAGTATTTGGAGCATTATCATCATGGGTTAAAATATAATGATGGATGTGTAGATTATGATATGATTGATGATATATTACGTAAGCACTTGCTAAATGGGAGTGCTAATATGGTGTATGTAAAGGGTCATCAGAAAGAAGAATTTCTTCAGAGAAAATTATGTGAATTAGAGGAATCCCCATTGTCGATCCCTACTATAGTTAATGTGGAGAGTTTAATCAATAATGAAGCTTTTCAACAGCCTCCTCTATTTAATAAAACTATACCTTATTGTTTTAATCATTATACTTCTAAAGCTTATTGTAGTGTAAAGAATTGTACACAATTGTATAATTGGTTATATTCTTGTATACCAAAATAAATATATCTAATATCACCACGTTTTAATGATCTTCCCCACTACCTTATTTATTACTTTGATTATAATTTTAGGTTTAGTTAATGTTCAGTAACAGTATTCTCCTCACATGCGTTGAAACCAGTTGTATGTTTTGATTTTTTTTTTAATAATGGATGTGTATAACTTATATAAAGTGAGGTTAGAAGAGTATGCTAGTAAGTTTAAACTATTAAAAGAAGATATAAGATTGTATGAAGATAAGCAGAATATGTTCAATAGTTTTTCCAATTTATGTATAACTAAATGGGATCCTAGTGTAGCGTTATGGGAAGAAAAAGTATTTAAAAACCTACTGAGATTGCGCAGGAATAATAGCCCCATCAAAAGTAGGAGAGTAAAACTATACACAGTATCATGATTTAGTGTAAAAGTACTAATATCCAATATAAATTAAGTGATCAGTGTGATACATGTCAGTCTTAAATCGAAAATGGTAATGTTAAGTTCTCATTTTATAATATTGCAAGCGATATTTAGCAATTTTCTATATATACATCAACCGTATAATTCACGTGAAGTTCTAGTATGTTTTGATAATAACGGAAGTAAAAATGATAGCTGGCCATCAACTTGGATAAGAATGACGCCATATGCCGCTAATAATAATGTGCCTACGCTTGTCGCCCCCCTGTTGAACGGAACAATCCAATACAAGTTTCGGATACGGTTTCAAGATAACACCGTAGGTGACACAGGTTGGAAACAAATGAATGAAGCATGTCCACCTATTGCTAATGAAAAGCCAAATCCACAAGACCCACTATCAGCATTAATCTACTATATAACCGTGTGTACATCTATACTTCTCGTAAAGTGTCTCATTAGGCTTGGACAGAAGAGTATCGGGTGTATTGTTAAAACATAACCACAATGAACGCCCATATTCAGATATTTCCATATTCAGCTCCAGAGGATTCTGTAGGCAGTTTTGCCTATAAAGTAAGGTTGCTCTACCTGTTGCTGCAAATTTTCAAGCTGTGTAAAGATAATACAAAATATTGTAAAGTTTGTTTTGTGAATAAAATTAACACAACATTTCTTCCATGTCATCATCAAAATGTGTGTGGTGAATGTGGGTTTAAGGTTAAAAAATGTATGACTTGTAATCAGCAGTTAGAAGCTACTATAATGTCCCTATAAAAATTTAAATTATAATAAATTTTATAAAATTATATTTTTGTTTTATTTTCCTCAAATTATATACGTTCAATAGCTCAGTTGGTAGAGCGGTGGTAGTGGAAATAAGACATCCATAGGTCATTGGTTCAAATTCGATGCTGGTTTTTTTTTGTTGTTTTTCCTATAAAGATATGAAATTCATGTTGATGTATATAGTTGTATAAGAGCTGTCGAATAGTAAACATGCTTTTTATTTTATTTTTATTTTATTTATGTCATGCTCAAGATTTTGTTGGGTATCTGCAAAAATATGGATATCTAACGTTGTCCGAGACTGATTTAACAGATGTGACAGAGGAGCAGAAAGAGGAGGCTTTAATGAACTTTCAATTAACCTACAACTTACCGACAGATGGAAAGCCTAATATGCAAACTTTACAATTAATGGAAACGCCTCGTTGTGGTATTTCGGACAACACTTTCGCAATACATCGAGACAAATGGACGAAACGTAAAATTGGGTGGTATTTTTCACCGGCAGATGTGCAAATGAAAAATATAGCAAAAAATGCATTTCAAACCTGGCAGGATGTATGTAGCTTGAGTTTTGAGTATAACTATCACAACCCGGATATAATTATATCTATGACTAAGTCTAATGAAATTTCTTGGCATAAAGGACATAGTAAATGTTTTAAAGATGAATGTCCTTGGCCTTTTGATGGGGAGGGGGGAGTTTTAGGACATGCTTTTTTTCCAAATAAAGATACATGCCTCGAAATCCATTTAGATTCAAGAGAACAATGGGATTTAAAAATTGATGAACCTTCCTCGACGACGTCAACAAATTTATATTCAGTTTTAGTACATGAAATTGGTCACACTTTAGGATTACATCATTCTGATGTTAATACGTCAGTTATGTATCCGTTTTATAGCACTACCAAATTGTCATCAGATGACATAACCGGAATTCAATTCTTATATGGGTCTCCAGTTACATCTACAAAATCAGCTATAACTCCTCGAACAACGTTTAATAAAAATCCAACAACCCCTCACACAAAATTAATCGAAAAGCCGACATCGAAAATTCTTCAAAATGAACCTAAACAAACTAAAGATTTATGTACCATAGATGTCAAGAAATTATCATTTTTAGTCATGAATAAAAATTTATATATATTTTATAAAACGTGGTTATGGATAATGAACCTCGAAACACCTAATATTACAACACAATGTTTAAACATACATAACGTTTTACATATAGGAACCAAATTTAACTCGATAACGGCTGTATACCAACGACCTAATGATGAAATAGTTTTATTTGTAAATAATCAAATATATTTTATTACCTATCCGAGTTATCAAATTCGCAAACAAATTGATATGAAACATTTCCAACTTCCGTTCGAACATAAATTAGTAGGAGCTGTAAATACTTATACAGGAAAAACATTCTTATTTCTTGAAGATAATTTATATGTCGAAATAGATGAAACCTCAATGCAAGCAAAAAGTTATGGTTACGTATCTCGCGACTTTAAAGGTATTCCTCCCAATATGAATGGCGTTTTTAGATACACTAATGGGCTATTATATTTCTTCCAAGATGGTCGATACTTTGAATATAGTGAATTCACAGGATCACTGCAAAATAGCGGTAAAATTAATTTAAATATTTTTAATATTGATTGTCCAAACTTATCTTTATATGAACAACTAAAAATACTTCTCCAAAAAATGTTATTATACGAAAAATCATAGGTTATTTTTCTATTTGTAGAAAGAAATATATTTGTATTTATATTATTATTAAATTTTATTGAATATCCTAAGTTTTATTACCTAGCCTAGTACCCCGCCTATGTATACATATCTTTGTCGGTTATATCACATTTCATACGTGTTACAGGATGTGGATTTCCGTTAAAACCGCGCACCGCAGGCCTACCTCTGCGTCCCCGCCCCCACCCGACCCCGACACGCTCCCCACCGACGACAATGACCAGAGGGTGCACACCCCGAAGACTCCGACGACAATGACCAGAGGGTGCACAATGGACACTCCCGATGGACACATGCCATCCACTTCGCTGTCACGGCACTTCCGGTCCCGTACCCGCTTTGCTTATCTACTCACACGAAGAAATGCTTCCGGCAATAGAGATTTTTAATGTCACTTTTGCCACTGTTAGATGCGATGCCAGATAAACATATGATGGATTGCAGGATGCGATTAATGGAAGATGTTCATTATTACCGTTTTTTGACCTCCAAAAATAATAGTACAGTACAACAAACGTTGCCAAGTACTTCTGCGTCTACTTTGCTGTCGTGTCCATATGCGAGCTCACCTCAAACCCCAGCATCAGTGACATCATTGGATTCACAAATGGCAGATTCTTCTTAATTTGATTTATATATGATGTAAAAAAAGTATTAAGAAATAAAAAGTTTATTTACCTCAGTGTAATTACTAACCTTTCTATCGGCTCAATCGAAACTCGCATATTGGTATTTTTTTCTGCAATCTGTAGTGCAGCAGATCGCATAGTTCGTCAAAACTCCTCACTGACATCCGGTAATACGAGTAAAATTTTTCTGGATATGTCCTGTGACGATAAAAACTTGTGTGAAAATATCCTCTGGATAGTCTGTCTCGTAATATTGGATGGACCCACCAATGTCGTTTCGTCTTTCTGTTTTTAAAAATAAATTTGCATATATTACAGCGGTGCAAGTTAACACAGTGGGGTCCATTCTATAACTGTCACAAACCAAGTTTAATTTTTGCGTTAAATGTACTCAGTACTCAACGGAAAAAATGCGCGGCAATTTCATGCTATATTAATATGAGCGGAAAATACGCCGCGGAAAATCCGCTCGTGTAGTTTGACTCTAAAAGAGACCGTTTCATAGAATTCTTTGACAAAATTTCCGAACATACTACGCATTGTGGAGCAGGGTGGTCTGAACTCCCCTAACCGTAAATAAAGTAAGTAAATCCTAACCGTAAATATGACTCATCATACTTTCTTTTCTTGACTTTTATATCTTTTGCTTGCTTTCAACTGATGTTTTCTTACTTTCAAAATTTTTCTCGGAAGCCTCGTAGGCCTCTCGGAAGCTATAGGTCTACTTACAATTTGTGACATAGTGTTGGTCTTCATTATACCTATTTTTCTTTCCAAAAGCACGCCATTTATCAATCGTAAATAAATAAATATAAACACTTTTCAAAGTATAAGACCTTTAACTATTACTACTGTAATAGGTCCACGCACAAGGAAGCCATTTATCCATTGTCGTAAATTAATAAATATAAATACTTATCTTTAAATATATAAATACTTATCTTTAAACATATAAATACTTTTCAAAGTATACGACCTTCAACTATTGCCACTATAATAGGTCCACACACAAAGTAAGATTGGAAACTGGAAAGTTACTGAGACTGAGTAGTTAATAATGACTATGTATAAAGTATAATCCCACTTTTTACATTCGATTTTATATAATTGTTGTCATTCCATGTACGCGTCGGTTTATATATACTTTACTTGATAAGTTGTCTGGATAAGATTAGATCTTGGGATTCCCAGATCTAATTAAATAAATATGGAAAATCGTAGCGTTTGGAAATCCCCTATTGGACACAACCATTTTTGTGAAGGACAGCTCTTTACTATCTAAATATAACCTCAAACAGGACATCCAAAAAGAAATTTCAGAAAACGAAATGTAAAACATTTGCAACGATATTTCAAAGTAGAAATAACTGAATAGATGAAACGGAACCGATATGAACGGAAAATATACCTGCAGTTATAAGTTATAAGAAATTTTTCAGCTACGAAAAATAAAAGTGTAGGCGGCTGCACATAGAATCACTACGCGTTTTGCAATGGTTGCTGAAAAAAAGAAGTGAAAATTATTTTTGGATCAGTGGGAAAAGATGATGAAGCCATTATATTGGAGAATTTATTGGAGCAGTCACAGACAGAATGGAGAAAGAGGGAAATTAATGCACGGTGGCCGAAAGCGGCAGTGTGCCGGTAGCCAGTGCTGCTCTTTCTGTTTGCGACTCTGTGTTGCATACTTGCACACTACTGTAGTGATGGGCAGTCTAGTTCTTTTTAAGGATATAGTTCGCGCGAACTAGTTCGTTGTAAAGAGCCATTCTTTTTATTAGTTCGTTCACGAACTATATGCGCGCGCAAAACATGTTTAGAAACTGGTCGCCGGCTGGCTCCGCACTCCGCAGCCGTTCATTTACTATTTACTTCATTTCGCTCTTTGTCTTGATGTCTTGTCTTCGTTCATTAGCAGAGACGCAGTCATAGAACGCGCACTGTTCTGGCGTTCTGGCGCTCTTCTATATGCACGTTTATACCTAGATATTATTTATTTTATATAGGTATTTTCCTCGCAATAAAATGCCTCTTCATAATATGATGGTAGTCAAAGCAATCGTGGTCATAATCAGTTTTCGATTTGGGATGATTTTGACCATAAAATTAAGCATGTTTGTACGCCAGATAATCCTACGGCATCGGCCATAATTGAATTGGACACATACCTTAATGAGCCTTTATTAAATCGCACTGAAGATCCGCTATTATGGTGGAATGAAAGGAAAAAAGTTTATCCTCGTCTCTTTCAAATGATTAAAAACGGCTCTGTGTAATGGCGACGTCTGTTCCTTGTGAACGTATCTTTTCAAAGACTGGCCAAATACTTACTCAAAAGAGGAATAGACTAATTTCTTCCAAAGTTAATCAAATTGTATTTTTAAATCATAATTTATAAATATAATTGAGCCGTTGAAAACCAGAGTGGTTCAAATCATAAAATTAGGTTTTGGAGATAATTGCTAAAATAACATCTTTATATGGAAAACTACTCCTCTACCAAATTTGAACATGGTTCAACAATAGATCTGTAAACTTAAGTTGATACTTGTTCAAAATGAAGACGGCACTGAAGCACTCATTTCTTATGCCAGGATTTGTACAGAATGTTTTAACTATAAGCCTCAATATCTCAGAACACTCTTCTTGACTTAGACCATCCTGACTTTCAACGGCTCAATTTATAATCAATTTTTTAGAATGCATAAACATGCATGTTTTGCATGTTCAAAATATAATTTTTATTTGATGTGTACCTATTATCTACCAAAGAATTTATTTTTGTTTTATTTTATTAAATACCTTTTTATTTCTGTTCTTTTCTGTTTAAGTTTAAAAATATTATATTAAATATTTATTTTATATGGTCTGTTTTATTTTCATTCTAAATGTAAAACTCTTTTGATAGAATGCTTAGTTCTTACTGTTAATCAACAAATATACATAATTATACACTATTTGACTATTATAATTTATAATCATAACACGCAATATGGCGTACTATATTTTATAGTGGGATATGTTAATGTGGACCGTGCACCGACAACAATCTCAGATCTCACCCCTGATTGTCAGTAAACCACAAAACACCCACGTGTTTTGTGCAGTAAACAAACATACAGCGTAAATCTTTCGACTCTTGAAGTTTCTATTCCCACTCCGCTATATTCATAATTCATATCATCTCACTCTGCTGCGATCGCTCCCAGATCTCGGTTCTCCGTCGCGTCGTTGTATGTTCAATTCAATTCCCAATTCATTTAGTTCGCCATTCAAAAATATAGTTCGTATGGAACTAGTTCGCTCGCAAACAACGAACTAGTTCATTTAGTTCACCTAAATGAATCGTTCATTTGTATAGTTCGTTCGCGAACTACCCATCACTACATTACTGTTCCAATTATTACTTCAGCCATAAATACAGTAGTAAGGAGCGATGTGTTTGCTTGCTGCTTTACTGATAGTTTTCAGTTTTAAATCAATACTCAAACTTCTCACGATTAAATTCTAGCGTGTATCAATATAATTTTGTATACTTTTTGGTAGTTAACCGCGTATCTCTTAGAGATTTTCGCGTACTCCCAAGGGTACGCGTACCACCGGTTAACCATTGCCCTATAGATATCCGGAACCGGATCAATAGCGAACGACACACACATCACTACTATTCTTATTCTCTGTGAAAGTTCAATTGATTATTTTTTGAATGAGAATGTGAATTATGAATAGTCAAATATTGTTTAATTTTGATAAAACATTTGCATTGGATTTTGAATGTTTTTTGTAAAATACAATTATCATCAAGATGACAACGAAAGTAATTCTATATGTTCTGTAATAGCTTTGAAGCTTTTAACAAATTGGTAATAATAATTATAAAATGGTCCTGTTAAATAACGAGTACAACAATGATATTTGTCGGTGGTTTGTGCATATAAAATTGTCAAAAATTGTCGTGACAGTTGTAGTAATACTAATTTGTACACCGCTTATTACACATTTTTACTTATCAAAGGTTGAAAAAACTTCCAATCTTGTAGACCATAGTAGATATGTACATCGAGATATACCTGCAGAGCTTGAAATAATTAAAGAAGCCGATTTACGAGTGGGAGTGCAAGAATTGCTACGTATAAGAAGTTCAGTTTTAAGTGAGTTACGCAATATTGAAAAAAAAAGACAGCATTTTAAAATTGAAATACAGACGTATGTAAGGAGCCTAGATGAATTAAAACAAGAGTTACTACATCAACAAACAAGTTTAGATAGACTGAAAATATCAATCGAACAGGCAGAAGTAGCTCAAAGAGAAGCTTTACAGCAAAATACACCTGATTTGGCTTTGCCGAGAAAATTAACAGCTGATATCATACCCCCATTCTTATCACCATTACCAAAAAAATTATCTAGCAGGTGTCAAATGTACTCTTGCTTTGATTACTCAAGATGTTCGTTAACTTCAGGTTTTCCTGTTTATTTGTATGATCCTGATAAATATTCAGTCATAGGTAATGGCTGGGATGTGGATGGATTTTTAAAAACTACTCTAAAGCAGACTCTAGGATATAATCCTCATTTAACACAAAATCCAAAGGAAGCATGCATTTTTTTAGTATTAGTTGGAGAAGTATTAAAGAACGCAGATTATGCAAGTGAATATGTTGAAAATCAGTTGAAGTTAATTCCATTGAATTCAGATGCTTTAAAACAATTACCTTATTGGGGTGGAGATGGCAGAAATCATGTTTTATTAAATTTAGCTAGAAGAGATCTTTCAACAAATTCCGGAAATGTTTTTACATCCGTAGATACAGGTATTTCTACATATTATAGTTAGATTCTTAATTCTAGTTAGATGTTTTGATGTTAAAGTGTAAGTAACAAATTACCCTTGAAAATATTAAAGTAAGCATAAGCAAATAAATGGAATGTAAGCAAATTACACAAATAAACAAGTGCAACATATAGTTCATTTAGTGTTATATGCATTAAAAAGAAAACTGTTCAATGTTATTTTGTAAAGTGTAATTTCATAACGAATTAACTGCTATGATGATTGAATGGTTGTTAAATAAGGAGTTCAGATTAGTAATGTCTATAACTATTAGTTTGTAGTTATAGATTTATTACTAGAAATCATATCTCATAGTTCATCATATAATGGACAAACTTTATAAGAAAGGATTGTAGTATATTAGTCCATATGTAAGCCATTAGAACTGAGAATAAAGTGTTAATTCAATAATGGCAAAGTAAATTAAATAATGAGAAGCTGTTTATATCTCATGTTTGAGAACATAATCGATAAAGTCTTGGCCTTTACAAAATATACAGTCACTCACAGTGAAAATCATCCACCCACTTATAACATCATATAGTTGTAAATGATTAGGCTTCTAAGAAAGCAATTAAAAAAGTCGTATAGGCGTTTATTTTGTTGCCTATATATTTACTAATCATGTTTAAATAATTTTGTAAAATAAATACATGTTAGAAGTAAAAAAATATATATCTTTCTGTTTTATATACAAAATTAACCTCACAGTAAAATTCGTCCACTAACAAAATTATCATTATTTCCATCTTTATAATACAAACATAAAAAAGGTTAATATTTCGTTGGTCCTCCCTTACTAGATTCTACGGCTCGTAGTTGACGGGGCATTGATTGAACTAATTTTTTTGTATGTACAGGGGTAATTTTGTTCCACTGTTCTTGTAGTGCTTGTTTTAAGTCATGTTTATTAGAAATTGTGTTTTTTAATTTTAAGCTTCAGATCTTGCCACAAATGTTCTATGACGTTAATGTCAGGAGATTGGGGTGAAGGATGCAGGAGGTGGACAATTATAAATCAACCATTCTTGTACTTTCTTTTTTTTATACTTCGGGTCATTATCTTGGTAAAAGGCAAAGATCTCCAAAATATTTAATTTTTCGACACTTTATGTCCTATTGTTTTTTAGGATATCTAAATACATCCATTGGTTCATGGTACCTTAAAAAAAATGAAGATTTCTGACACCCGAGGCCGTCATACAATCCCATGGAGCCTCCCCCAAGTTTGACAGTTGGCGTTAAATGTTGTGGTTTTAGCTGTTTATTTGGTTGTCTCCACATGGTCTCGTTTCCATCTGACCCGTACACATTAAATTTGGACTCGTCAGTAAACATTACATTCTTCCAGTAACTACTTTTTCGCTAAAAAATTTCTAGCAGATTCTAATCTCTTTTTCTTATTTGGTTCACTAATAAAAGTTTTCTGTCTAGCAATAAGACCATGGTAATTATTTTTCCTAAGAAATCTTCTTATATTTTCGGGATGTACTTTCTTATTCAAACGTTCTTCCACTTTTGCCAATTGTGGTGCACTTTTCAGTACTGTATCACTGTAGTTTAGAATTGTTTTCGTAGTTTTCTTTTTTTTTATTACTTATGCGATTTTCCGTTTTGTACCTTTTAATAATGCTGACTGTATATCGACTTTTGTTCACAATTGTTGCAATCTGCCGTTGAGACTTTCCTTTCTCATAATGGGAAATGACTAACTTCCATATCTCAATACTTGTCTGCTTTTTATCTTCTATTTTTGAGCGAAGTAATAAATAGTGGTTTACACACACTGTGCAGCACTGATTAAGGTATAACAGTGCAAAACAAATGACTACTAACAAATGATGGTGAGGGAATCATCTAATTCTAGAAGTGGACGAGTTTTACTGTGACGATATTTACATACCCGTAGAGTATTTTGCATATATCTTGGGAAACTAAAACGCCATACGCATAATGTACGTCTCATTAAAAATTATCCATATGTAGATAGTAGGCTGTATATATGCTGAATTAGTAATAATTATAAAACAAAAATTCAAACACAAAGGGCTGGACGATTTTCACTATGAGTGACTGTATATAATTTTATTTATGGTATAAATCATTTACCTTCTAATATACTCATTAAATCTTATAACAGTATGTTTGTGTTACCAAATCATTTCACTGACTTCGAGAGAAGAGCTACTTTCCATCTGGAAATTTTGCTGAACTTTGTGGTGTGAATATTTAAAAGTAGAAAACTGGTCTCTTGTTTTTTTGTATTTGCATCTTAAATGTTTATGTGTAAACACATAAAACTTATGCCTGATATAATTGTGATCGCATGATATTAAAATATATATGCCTGGAATTGAGCCCAGCATGCATAAGAATTACCCCTTTTTTTTAATGTTGATGTCAACTTTTAGAGTTGCTTCATTGGGGAAGTAATTTTGTTGGAATGGATATTCGATTGTCCTCTTAGAATTGTAGGTACCGATTCTTTGTAGAGCATTTTCACATGTAGCTACTGGTTCACATATAGTTTATATTCACTGGTTTTAACCATTTCCTACATTTACAGGTATAATTTAGATTTGGGTGTTGTATTTTATCTATATGTCAGCAATTCAGTATGTATGCAACAGTTATGTGGAATTACAACTGTATCTGAGATCTGGTGAAAGTTGTTGGTAGTATTCAGTAAAAAAATTAGTAGTCTCGCTGCTCATTACTTGCACTTTTATAATATCGGTATATGGGTGTAACAACTAACCTAACATAGATATTAGAACTATGACAGTTCTTTGAATTGGGCTTCACATGCGGTATTGTCTATTGTACACATGTAGAGATCTGGACATAATTTTATGTATGCGCTTAGTTGTTTACATGCATTCAAATCCTTGATAAGAATTTATTTTAAAGGATCTTTGTTAGATGCAATTTTTAGAAAAAATGTGATTTAATTCTGATAAATGGGGATATTATTATTATTATGTTATATGGGTTTGGGCCTCATCAGCCACTGATCGCATGGGTAGTTCCTTGGGGATCCCCTCTTATACAGGTCATTAACCAAAAATGCTATCCCATAAAAGGAGCAATTTCGGCACGTCCTCCGCTTTAAGCTTCGCCTCCTCTAGGATAACAGAGGTCTCTAATGTCAAGTCTCTCTTCTCCTCGAGTGCGGGACAAGTGTAAAGAAGATGAATCGAGGTTTCCTCGTCTTCTTTACAGTATCTGCAGGCCGGGCTGTCAGCCAGCCTCAGCTTGTGCTTATATGCATTCAGGCTACTATGAATTCTTGGGCCCACTTCGCAATCTTTGAGTATTCTATGAAGAGTTTGGTTATTCGACAACCCGTTACTCCTCTCCATCTTTTATTGTGCTGGTTGCTTGCCCAGCCATTGATGCGGTTTCTGATCAGATTCCGACTTATTCCCACTGAAGGTTCTGGTCCATAGAGGCTTTCCCTGGTCCCTAGTCTGGCAAGGTCATCTGCAATTAGATTTCCCTTAATGCCATTATGCCCAGGTATCCATAAGAGTTCCACCGGTCCCTTCCCTGCCAAGTGGTTCAATGGTTCATAGCAATTATAGACCAGCTTCGACTTTGTCGTTGCTGAATTCAGGGCTGCCAATGTCGCTCTTCTATCCGAGCAGATACATACCTTCTCCTGGGTCCGATTTTGGTCGGCCCCCAGAACACCGTATATAATTGCAACTAGCTCAGCCTGGAGTGCGGTAGTATATTTGCCCAAGGGCAAGTTTTACCTAACCCGTCGCGTCGCCTATACACCCCTGCACCTGCTCCGTTCCCACTCTTGGCTCCATCCGTGTACCAGATGTCTCCATCCGTGTACCAGATGTCTCCATCGAGCGGCAATCCAGCTCGACCCTCCATCTAGTCGGTCTTACTGGTGAGGGTGATCTTATATTTCTTGTCAAACAAGAAGTGGACACTCGTATGGATGCCCTCGTGTCAGAGGGCATCCATAGGAGTCCCTCATCAGCTAGCTCTCTTGAGAGTCTATTCAGGTCCCTTATCTTCCTATTCATGTTTCCCACCTTGTGCATTGCCTTTGTGGCTTCTGCTTTCAGGGTGACATCAAGAGGTGGTATCCCCGTCAGTATCCCCATCACCTCGATCGGTGTTGATCTTGGGGCTCCGGTTATACTTCTAAGAATCAATCCTCTTAGCTTGTTAAGTCGGTTGGCTTCAGACTTTAAACAGGCACTCTCCCACCAGACCAGTGCTGCATACGTCAGTCTGGGTTTGAGAATTGCCTCATCCATCCATTTTATGGTTTCCGGTTTCAAGCCTCAGCTATTACCAATGGTCCTTTTCAGTTGCCAAAGTGTTGCTGGGATCTTGGATCATATGTGACTTATATGTTTTTCCCATGACAGTTTCCCGTCCAGGATTATTCCTAAGTATTTCACTTCGCTATTATAGCTTAGTTCTTGGCCACCAAGTTTCAGCGGACATGTTCTGTTCCACTTATATTTCTTGGTGAACACCATCACCTCAGTCTTAGAGGGATTGACCGAGAGTCCCCTCTCCCTGCACCAATTCCCAAGCTTGTTTAAAGCTCCCTGCATTATATCGAGAATCGGCTCCAGGAAAGGGCCCTTCGTTATTATTACTAAGTCATGGCATAGCCAATTACTTGATAATCCTTTAACCTTTCAAGCAGCTCATCTACTACCTAGCACCACAGAAGGGGGGACAATATCCCTCCCTGTGAACAGCCCGAGTCGACTCGGCCCTCGATGGTAGTCTTGCCTTTATTGGCAGTAAGCTGTCTGTTTCCCAACATATAGTCTAACCATTCAACGATTATTCTGGGGGTGTAGCACCTGCCTAGTGCTTCGCTAATCACCTCTCTGGATGTAAAGTTGAAGGCTCCTTCAATATCAAGGAAGGTGCCGACAACGCATCCTCCAGAGTCCAGTTGTGACCGTATCGATGACACAACCTTATCTGTATATAAGCTGTTTCTGTTGATTTGCTAGCTTGATAAGCATGCTGGCTCCCATGAAGCGGCCTCTCTATTAGGACAGTATCCCGAAGGTATCTGTCAACGAATCGTTCGGCCGTCTTTAGTAAAAATGAGGTAAGGCTAATCGGCCGAAAATCTTTAGGGGACGTATATCCGACTTTGCTCGGTTTAGGTTAAAAACAACTCTTGTGCCTATCCACACTTTCGGGACCATCTTCAGTGCCAAACTGGCCCTGGTGATCCCTATAAGCGGACCGAGGATTATCTCTTCTGCTTTCTGCAGAAGTACCGGATAAATGCCGTCCCGGCGATTTATATGGATCAAAGGACCTCAAGGCCCACCTTATCTTAGCCGGTGTGACTATCTCGTTCACAAGTTCCCTGTCGTCCCCCTCTCGGTTTACCGTCCAGGTCCTATGTGTTCCTACTAGCGGGTCGGAAATGTCTCCCGTCTCTGGTCTATAAAAGCCCAGAAAATGTGCTTTGATGAGATGGTCTAAGGTTTCCTCATCCGATTCCGAGAATTTATCATTAGGGAGCTTGAGCGATCCCAGTATCGCTTCCGGGCTGCGGGCTAGTATCTTATTCAACCGTACTGCCTCAGCTCCCTTATTTATCTAAGTACAGAAAGAAACCCAACTACTTCTTTGGGCTTCCCTAACGTCAGCCCTATACTGATCCCTGGCAGTCCTATAGTCCTCCCAGGTTGTACGGCTGTTATGTTTTCTGGCTCCCTTGAGAAGGTTTCTAACCTTACATCTACGGTTTTCCAGCTTTTTGTTCCACCATCTTACCTGGCCTTTCGGCCTAGCTCGTTTAAGTGTACAGTTCCCTTCATAGGCTTCTAAATAGGAATATTGTATAAGGTAAATATTTGTTCTACCAGCGAGATCGTTAATACATTATGTGATTTTTGAATGTTCGACAGAAACAGGTAGATTATTTTTATTTTTTTTTATTTTGAATATATTTGAGTTAAATTTATTATGTATTAAAGTAAATATTACTTATGACTTTCGTCACAATTAATATTTAACTTCTTAACAAATCTTCCACTTCAGCTAAATTTGTTTTTATTTCCAAAAAAGACCTTTGAATTTGTTTTCTAATTAGTCTTTTTTTCCAACATTGATTTAAATAGGTTTTGTAAAATTAAAAATTTGTTTAAGGTGATTTAATTTATTAATTCTAGAAAAATAATATGCGTTTAATTATTATGCGTTTATGCCTATTACATCCTGCGAGAGAGATCGTGTAAAAGTTCGCATCTGTAATAAGTAGAAAAGGTTTGTGGAAATTTGGGTAAAAGAGATTGAGGGTTGTTATAAATTCTTGTTTACAACAAAGGGTTTTCAAAGAATTTTGTACATTTATAAAAAAACGAGGAAAGTTTTTTAATAGCCTGTTCACAGGTTTGGAACTTAAAAAAACTATAGTTTTTCTGGTTGGATAATTAGGTTAGTTTTCTGCACTCGTCTAAAGATTTCTGTGAGATAAGAAATATGTTTATTGATGGTGGGAATGTAGATGATGATCTCAGCCACGTAGACAATGTAAACTAGCCTCTCGTTTTGGAAGCCTAATAAAATATTATTATACAGTAATATTAATGAAGTTAAAATGGCTATTTTCAACTATGAATGTGGTTTTTTGAAGGTCATTGGGATTGACTTCATTCTGCTAAACCGTGGAGGCTAGATCTAGGGTGGTGAAATATTGACATTTTCCTAGTTCGTTCGAAAGGTCAAAAACATTGTCCAGTAATACATGACGCATATAGTCAGCTCCATGAGTTTTCTGTAGTCTACTACAATTAACCATTTTTGTGTTGGCAGAAGTAACTGGCACATTACTCATAGGAGATAACCAAGGACAATTGAAGTGCATACGGTATTTTGTTCTAAGATAATTGTTAACCAGATTGTTCCTTTCCTGTTTGTGAACATGAGGGTACAGGTATGATTCAGTGAACACTGGTTTTGTGTCTTTAGTGTTTGGTTCACGTTTGTAAATGCCAAATGATTTTATATATAAAATATATAGGCAAAATCTAAATTCAATAGAGTTCTCGTTATTTAGGCGTTTTAAACGAGGCCGCCATTCTTTTTCGTTAGGTATTTCTGTAAATTTTCACCATCGTTAAGTTATTTAAATACATATTTTCAATTAACTTTATCTTAATCTCGGGAAAAAGTTGTAATTTTAGGAATTGTGTAGATATTTGGCAATTAATAAAATCTTGTTTATTATTTACCTTAACCTATTGCAGTAGCAAGAGAATCTGTAGCTTTGAATAACGGACTCTGTGTATATGTACTGTAGTGGAATATACTGTGGGAAATTGTGGCGAGAATGAGACTATATATATATATATATATATATATATATATATATATATATATATATATATATATATATATATATTTATATATTTTTTTTTTTAGATTTTTACTTTCAAAAAATACTTTTAAAAAATATCTTTAAAAGTTTTAAAATTTACTGTTTATTATATTATTTTGCAAAGATATTTATGTGACTTGAGTTTTTATATAACTGACTAATGTTTGTTTGAATTTAATATTTATAACATCGGTATTGCCACGTAAGCATCACCAGAACTCAAAGTGGCGTGATGCTTGCGTGTTCACATTAACATAGCTGAGAAGTTGTTATCGCTTTTGATAAGTGAAATACAATATCGTAATACGATATGTCTGGGACTGACTGCTGTGAATATTTGCATATAACAACTCCCTTTTTTCAAAATTAGTTGGTGTTATATTTAAACTTTTAGGATAATTTAGGGGTGCCTTCATTGGTCTGGTGGATGTTGGGCTTTCTTCTTAGCAGGGTGTTAATCTTTTTAGTGCTTCCCTGTGTATGGACTCTGGACGTTTCTTGTCATTTTTGAACCTACTTCTACATTTGAGGGCTGCGTAGAGTAGGATCAGGCTGATTAATAGAGCTATGTCTATATAAGTGAACCATGAAATATTCCTAGTCACCAAGGATTCGTTTATCATTTTAACTAAGTCCCAGTAATATTGTTCTAGCTTATGGTTGGAGACTTCTAAGTTTTCGATAGTTAGGTTGTCGAATTGTAAAGGTTTCAAATTGGGTATTTCTAATTTTTCTGGGATCATCGCATCTGGGAGCAATCGTAGGGAATTATCACTGGATGTGGATTACTTGTTATGTTAAGCGGTTTTCGGATATAGAGTGTATATAGAGTGTATAGTTGTTGTTCTACCAGTGGAATCTTTAGAACGAAAACAAGGTCTGATTCTGTCTGGAATGCTTCTAATTCTATTATTTCTAAATATTTAGCAATTTCTGAATGTTTTACTGATAACGGTAGGTTATTTTTGATTAAGCTTTTTTTTTTGAGATATTTCCTGAAGGGATGTAATTAAACTAGAATATCATAGAATTTAGAATATCATTAATGTTGTCTTGAAGGTACATATAACTTTCGAGTAGGTTTTCACAGATTTCAAAGAAAAACATATTGGCTTCGACTAGGGCAAGTTTGTCTCCTAGTTGGTGAATTGCTCTCTTAATTTTGTTTATGTCGTCATTGAAAGTTTTTTCGTCAATTTGGAGTTTTTGAATTGTTTCGTTAAATGTTTTTATAACTAACCAGTGGCGGTGGGCTATAAGATGCGCTGGTGCGCGCGCACTAGCACTACTAATAATTTTATTTAGTAATAGGATGCATTCTTAATTTATCGCCTTTCCGCATCCCTAGCGTTAATACCATCTAAATATTATATGGCCGCAGCGTTACGAATCCACTAGACGCTAGGTCTCTGCTATCGGTTTCCGGTCGCGGCACGGCGATCGTGCTTCCATGCAATATGAAAAAGCGAACGCGTATTGTTACTGCTTGCCCCTCCACAATTAGGAAAAGTAGTGGGCGAATTCTATAGATATTATGTGCAGAGTTTAAGAGCGCACGAAATTGAGAGAGGTTAGAAGCGGTTAGTTTGTGAATTGTTTTCGTACATCGCTTGTCTCGTAAGCTGTGTTATCGCTTACGTTTTATAAATATAAACTCGGGTGTAATATGATACCCATGCTTATACCATTCCTTTTATTTTCGATAACATATCTCTGGGCAATATTACGCTTAACGTAATATAATTATTTGAATCATTTATCTCAACAGAAGCTGACACAGCCCTTAGATAAGAAACTTTATAAATACTCATTTCTGTCCTTCATTACCAACAGTGAATCTTGTAAGTTTGAAATAAACGTTTTGTTGTGTCAACCCCGTGTCTCACTTGTATTACTGGCGCAGTCGGTAGTGGATAGTCGTTCAACGTTTCTGCTGTGTATCGAGCACTCTTCAATTTCCCGAAGAATCAGAAGTCGCTGATCGTCCGTCTCAACGGTTCAACTATCCAGAATCTTCAAAACGTAATCCCAGAGCACAACGACACCAAACGTAAGTAAACTTGCATTATTCCTGTTCACCCGTCCCTATTTTTGCACTGACAATTTTCAAGCTACTTTTGGAAAGTGTGTAATTTTAGTGACAACCTCTTGGAGTCCCGCATCGTGCGATATTCTAAGGGAAGCTTTTTATTTTTGTATCGTACAAATTAAAAAGATTAGGTTAAGAATTCAAAAAACAAGAAATTAAATTTATTAAAACATTTTAATAATTTTAAAGATAACTTCAGTAGAGATTAAATAGTTACCGTTTATTTTACTGTTTAAAGAATTTTAATTTTTCCTTACTTTTACTTTATTTTTATTTACATTGCTAAGAAATTAACAATTGATTTTTTATTTTATTTTTATTTTTGCTAAGAAACTACCAGTTGAATTTTTATTTTTCTTTTTATTTTTATTTACATTGCTAATAAATTACCAGTTGAATTTTTATTTGTTATTCTATTTTTATTTACATTGCTAAGAAATCACCAGTTGAATTTTATGACAAGTTTATACTCTTCAGAAGACGAAGATTATTCTCACACTTTAAGTAAAGACGAGATTTCGGATATTTCTGATCTTTTGAATAACACTCTTTCATTTAACACGATGTCTGAATTAGATTTGCATAAACTTAAGAACATTTCTGAATTTGTTCCGATTTTTTCTGGCGAAGAAACGGAAATAAGTAATTTCTTTGATGCTGTTGAAAATCTAATGGAGGTGTGCAATTCAAATGTTCCCCTACATATTAGAATTGTAGTAAGCTGCATAAAAACTAAAATTAAGGGCAAAGCTCTTCAACTTTTGAACAGTAGACCTGATATTCAAACATGGCCTGAAATAAGAAATCTTTTCTCCACTAACTTTTCAGATCATAAAAGTTTAGAAACATTACAGCTAGAGTTACAAAATTGTAGATTAAAACCAAACGAACCTTTGATTAATTTTGGCAATCGTTTAATTGAACTTAAATCTAAAATAATTTCAAAAATTCAGTTATCAAACATACCAATAAATGAAAAGGCTGGGTCTATAGCGTTCTATAAGAACCAAGTTTTTAATATTTACAAAATGAATATGCCCCTTAATTATGAAAACATGCTTAGGTATAATACCGCCATTACTGAATTAGAACACGCCATTACTTTTATCGACGAGCAGGTTAAATACGATGAGTTCAAACGCTTTGCGTTCGGACGACAGAATACAACACCTCGATATCCCATGTTACCAATGCCTAAACCACGCCAACAAACGAATCAACCGGTGCGATTACCAATATTTCAATCTCAACCCAATAATTATGCAAACAATTTTAATAACCCTGGTAATTTTAAAAACCATAATATACAACAACAACGCCCCTTTGGCACCCAAATACAACAAAACCAAAATAATAGATCCAACGTAAATGTGTGGAGACCAAACCCGAACCAAAAATTCGCTAGACCTACCCCAATGTCTGGAATCAGTGGAACGAATGCAACTAGACAACAGCCTAGTACATCAAGAATTCAGAACGCCCCAAATCACAACTGGCAACCAAGATACAACCAGCCGAAGTACATGGTAGAAGAACTTTTTAATCAAGAAACGGATCCTACATCGCAGAATCCCTGCTGGATGGACAATACCCCACTGACACCTTACGACGAACCCTCAACAAGTCAAATGGACCTCCCAGAAAATCCACAAGGAGAAGAATGGGTATACTTAAACGACGGAAATGGAAACGAAGAGAATATACCGAATGATTATGAAGAAAGTCAAGAACAAAATTTTCCTGTAGCCCCGAATATAAACAACCGGACATAGTAGAACTAAACTCTGCTAATACACCGTGTTCGCTTCCATATATTAATATTCGAGAACCCCCTTTAAAATTATTGATCGATACCGGATCATCAAAGACCATAATTCGTCCCGAAATAATTCAAAAATATTACCCCAACCATATTTTCTCTCATGAAACACTTATCAAAACTTCAACCGGCAAATCGACTTGTCAATTCCAAGCAAACATCCCTTTATTTAAAGAATTTAATATAGACTTCGATTTAAACGTACTTCTGTATGATTTCCATGATTTCTATGATGGAATTTTCGGTTTCGAAGACCTACAAACGTTAGGTATCCAAATAGATTTCCAAAATCATCTTATCTATAATGACTACTTCCAGATTCCAATTTCTATTCGACAACCCGAAGAAATTTCACGTACTTATTCTTTAAACCCCGTCGAATGTATTGTTCGAGAAATCCCTGTCTCTATTGACAACGGCGAAATTGTCATCCCATTTCAAAAAACCGACAATTATCTTATTCCTTCTGGTATAAGCAAAGCCAAGAATGGCCTAGCTCAAGTCGAAATATTTAACACCAACACTTACCCTATCACGGCTCAATTCGATACACCAATTGATGTCCAACTCTATTCCGAGTATACTGGTTTTGAACCCCAAATTTCAAAAAACGATAAGCCAACTCATAATTCTCTCAATTTCACCAATCAACACATACAAAATCTTCTACGCACTGACCATCTCAATGAAGAGGAACGTTTTAACCTTCTTGAACTCTGTAAAAATTACTCACACGTATTTCACTTCCCTACTGACAAATTAACTTTCACAAACGAAGTCAAACACCAGATAAAAACTACCGATGACACCCCCGTTCACGCAAAATCATATAGGTATCCTTATGTCCACCAAAAAGAAGTACAATTGCAAATTGATAAAATGTTACAAGATGGAATCATTCGACCTAGCTCCAGCGCTTATAGCTCCCCCATTTGGATCGTGCCGAAAAAACTCGACGCGAGCGGCAAACAAAAATGGAGGCTTGTAGTTGATTACAGGAAGTTAAACGACAAAACCAAGACTGATAGATACCCGTTACCTAACATAGCGGATATACTGGACAAACTGGGCAGATGCCAATATTTCACGACTCTCGACCTCGCTTCAGGGTTCCACCAGATTGAGATGCACCCTGACAGCATAGAAAAAACTGCTTTCAACATAGAGAATGGCCACTTCGAATACGTACGGATGCCATTTGGCCTCAAGAATGCGCCTGCAACGTTCCAGAGGGTGATGGATAATATATTAAAAGATCTGCAGAATAAAATATGCTTCGTATACATGGACGACATCATAATTTTCAGCACGTCGTTACAAGAACACCTACAAAACCTGGAACTGGTATTTAAAACCCTCGAAAAAGCCAACCTGAAGATTCAATTGGACAAATCGGAATTCCTCTGTAAACACGTGGAATTTCTTGGCCACATTATAACCCAAGATGGTATCAAGCCAAACCCGAAGAAGATAAAAGCCATTAAAGAATTTCCAATCCCGAAAACGGCGAAGCAAATCAAGAGTTTCTTAGGATTGCTCGGATTTTACCGCAAATTTGTCCCCAACTTCGCTCGTGTAACTAAACCCCTTACCAATTGCCTCAAAAAAGACCAAAAAATCGAGTTAACCCAAGACTACCGCAATTGCTTTGAAACTTGCAAGGATTTACTCTGCAATGAGCCTATCCTAGCTTACCCCGACTTTAATAAAACATTTACTCTCACTTGCGACGCATCCGCGTATGCAATAGGAAGCGTACTTTCACAAGATGGACACCCCATCAGTTATTATTCCAGGACATTGAACCCTGCTGAATGTAATTATAGCACAATTGAGAAGGAGTTACTAGCCATCGTAAATTCCGTTAAATACTTCCGACCTTACTTGTTTGGCGTTAAATTTATAATTGAAACTGACCATCAGCCTTTGCAGTGGCTGTTCAACCTAAAGGACCCTAACTCGCGACTAGTAAGATGGCGTCTAAAATTGGAAGAATACCAATACGAAATAAAGTACAAAAAAGGAAAAACAAACCAAGCTGACCCGCTCTCGCGTATCAAAATTGATGAACTTAACGCAATAGAAGAAGACAATATGTCAATGATAAATAACGCCCCCGATGTAAGTACTTTACTCGATAATCTACCAGAACCAGACCCAGAAAAGTTCCAAGAAGTTTTAGACGACTTAAATTCAATAGACGACCCGAATCGCGCACCGCCCTCAAGAACTAACCAGACTATTCACTCTAGTCACGAAAACCCCATTCTAGAAGTCAAATACTCCGAAACACCCTTAAATAGGTATAACAACCGATGGATCCTCCTGGAAAAGGATAGTAATAAAGTTAATTCGCATTATGCAATACAGCCTTTCCCCAAAGTTAAAGAACATCACTTCCACCTAAAATCACGCTCATCCGACGAAGAAATTTTTAAATTTTTATCTCCATTCGTTCAAAGTAACACCACCATACATGCTCTATACTTCGAGCAACCAGAGTTAGAAAATAAGATCATCAGAATCCTTCAAAACCACTTAACTCATTGGCTCAAGTTTTTAATTTGCAAGAAGAAAGTAGAAGACGTAACATCAGAACAAGAACAACAACTGAAGATACGTTATAACCACGAAGGCAAAGTTACACACAAAGGAGTAACGGCTACCCACCAAGCTTTAATTAAGAAATATTTCTGGCCTAACATGTTTGATCACGTACGGGACTTTATCGCCAAATGCGAAACATGCAAAACGTGTAAAACTGACCGGCACCCGGTGAAACCAATCTTTCAATATACTGAAACGCCTACGAAACCCTTTGAAACCATAAACATTGATACTCTAGATATCCAAGGACAAAAATTTATAACGATCATTGACACCTTTTCGAAAATAGCTCAAGCCTACCCCGTCGAAACTAAGACAGGCATGTCAATACAACGTGCGCTACTGAAATTTATCGAACATCATGGACTACCCTATGGAATCCTGGTGGATACTGGCCTAGAGTTTAACAACGCGATGATGAAAGATTTCTGCAATCTGCACAAAATTAAACTAACCTTTACTTCAATACAAGGACATAGTAGCAACGGCAACATCGAACGATTCCACTCTACTTTATTAGACAGCGTCCGATGTCTTAAACATGAAAATCCAAATGCACCCTTAGACTATCTAGTACAAATCGCAGTTATAAGTTACAATCATACAATTCATTCAAGCACCAAAATGTGTCCTATCGATATAATTCGTGGAGACGAACGCCCTGACCCTTTCGATATTAATGAAGAACGGATACTCTCAGAGTACATTAACACCCATAAGAATGTTCTAAAAAAACCTTTACAATCAAATAAAAACCAAGTTAGACAAATCTAAAATGCGAGTCATAGAAAAAGCCAATGAAACACGCGAACTACCGGAAACTTTTGAACCCAACGAAGACGTATATATTGCAAATCCAGCACGCGGGAAACTAAACGAAAAATTCATTCAAACTAAAGTAGTAGAAGACTTAGGTCCCACTCTAAAACTGTTTCAACGTAAGGCACATGCTGAAGGCAAATATCATAAAGCCTATATCAAACGAAAACCCAGGCTTAAGAAAAAGAAAAGCGAACAAAAGGTTAATACTGAACCTTCTTTACAGGAAAAACCCCCAGAGGAAATTCAACCTATTGAACTAAGCAGCGAGACAGATGAAGGTGTTGACTTTGAGGATAAAATCCCTCCAATTACAATTAAGTACCAACCTGGTCCTTCTCATTCTTATTCACTACGCCTCCGCGATCCGAATAGAGACTATACGAAACTCCATTCACATAAATCGCCTAACATGTGAAACTAAAATAATACAATCGCAACATGACTTTATTCACATTATCGATTTAAAGGACGTAACAAACAATTTATACAAATTAAAATCCGACTTAAGCTTTTTCCAAAATAAACATAAATATTCTAATAGTACTATTAATCAGCAGTTAAAATACCTCGTAAACTTGACCGAATATAAATTAAATAATTTTAGGAATCCTGAAGTCAGACTTAAACGTGGACTTATAAACGCTATAGGTTCCGTTCAAAAAATATTATTTGGTACTGCCGATGACAATGATGTGCAAGAACTCCATTCTAAAATGGATACATTAATGTCCAATCAGGAAACTCTAACGCACGAAATTAATTTAAGAACTTCTCTATTTAAAGCTCTTAGCGACAAAGTTAATCAAAGCCTAACCCAGATAAACGCGAATATAGAACTACTCTTCAAAACGTTCAAAGAAGTTCAACAAGACTGGTCATACTTTGAAACTGGTGTCACTATAAAAAACGAATTTAATATATTTTTAGAATTATTAGACACTTTAGAGAATGCAGTCGCCATGGCTCAGCATAATATCATTCACACCTATTTTTTGCCAGTCCCAAATATACAAATTATTTTAACTAAACTCTCGAGTCTATATAAACGAGATCAACTGATACATCTTAGTAATATGCATAGTTACCTTAATCTTTTTCATATCTCAGCAACGGTTAAAGATCTTAAAATCTACATAAAATTGTCAGTGCCAATAGCCACCCAAGCACCTTACTATACTTACCATTTGATTCCCACGCCTTACCAATCCAAAGTTCTTATACCAACCAAACCCTATCTCATTGCAAGTTTACGAACCAAACTCACCTTTTGGAAAGAGGACTCCTGTCCACGGCTAGAAAATGTATGCCTGTGTAGAAAGGATAGCCCATACAACCACGACGAGTGCTATCTTCCTATTCTACAAGGAGAAAATCCACAATGTAATCTAACCAGCGTACGACTCGGAGCTACCATAGTTGAACAAATTGCAGAGACACAACTCATAGTCGTCCCAATACAAAGGACCAGAATCGAAGAAAATTGTAACACCCCCATGGACCACTTTATCGAGCAGCCCTCAATTGTTACTTTAGAGAGCTGCCCCGTAATTATCAACGACGACATCTTCAACGCCAATCACGAGCTTCCCGACGAAACGTCCCTGGCGTTACCTACCTTCAAATTGAACTCAACCCCGACCGCGGAACTCCACCTTCATGACATCAAACTACAGGACCTAGCAGACCTTTCCACCCAACTTGGCAGCCTACACCCTGTGCGGATTAAAGACTTTGAAAAAAACAATTCTCAGAATACTATGTTTTATATTTTATTATCTATACTGTTCATGGGCTTGCTTATTTATATATACCTCAAATTTTGCCATCAAAAGGTAAAAATATTACTTCTTAAGAAGCCTACAGGTCCTTCAGAACCTGATAGCCTTCCACCTAGGGAAGGAGGTGTAATATGATACCCATGCTTATACCATTCCTTTTATTTTCGATAACATATCTCTGGGCAATATTACGCTTAACGTAATATAATTATTTGAATCATTTATCTCAACAGAAGCTGACACAGCCCTTAGATAAGAAACTTTATAAATACTCATTTCTGTCCTTCATTACCAACAGTGAATCTTGTAAGTTTGAAATAAACGTTTTGTTGTGTCAACCCCGTGTCTCACTTGTATTACTCGGGTTTTCGGTTAGAACCTAGTTTGGAATAATGAATTATATTCAAAACTTATTAAAAACTCCATTCTCTAGCTTGAGTTTGGAGGAAAAAGTGCAAATTAAAACTAGGTAGGCCCACTCCACAAATTAATTTAAAATTAGCCGTGAAAGGAAAAAATAAACAATTTGTAAGAACATTTAATAATGACTTATTTAAAAAACATTTGTGGTTAAGTGGATGCGATGTATTGAACGCAGTGTTTTGTTTTCCGTGTGTTTTGTTTGGCGGGGAAACACCTTGGACCAAAACTGGAGTAACGGATTTAAATCACAAACGAGAAAATAAAAAAACATGCAAATTCTGCTGGACACATGAATAATGTTTTGAATTTAGCCATGCTAGGCATTTCCAAATATTGCGACAATGCTCGATTCTGCTCATCGACGAGCAGTGACAGCACACAATGAAGCTGTTTCAAAAAACAGGTATGTTTTAAACATTATTATTAACTGTATTCGTTTTTGTGGAAAATTTGAACTGGCCCTAAGAGGACACGATAAATCGGAAACATCATCCAATCCAGGCATTTTTCGTGCGTTGATTGATTTCAGTGCCGAATTAGACGAGGCTATGAAGTATCATTTACAAAACGCGGCGGCTTTTAAAGGAACTTCTAATACTATACCAAACGAGCTACTTCAGTGCATGCTTGAAGTTTGTCACGATGAAATAACCATTGAAATTAAAAAATCCACTTTTGTTGCTATAATAGCAGACGAAACTACAGACGTTTCTACAATTTTTCAGTTGGCTTTAATATATCGTTACATGGTGAGTGGAAAGCCTGTAGAAAGATTCTGGAGTTTTTTAAAACCAGTAGGACATGATGCAGAGTCATTGGCGGAGTGTTTAAAAAGTGAACTAGACTACTATGTTAAAAATGACCCACCATAAATTGATTGCTCAAACATATGATGGAGCTGCCGTTATGAGTGGATCATCGAATGGAGTTCAAGCCAGGATTAAGATGAGTTATCCAACTGCCTAATATGTGCATTGTTATGCGCATCAATTAAATTTAATTATGGCAAATGCGGCTTCTGCTAATCGGAACGTACGAGTATTCTTTGCAAATTTGGGAGGGTTTTGCTCATTTTTCTCTAATTCCGCACAATGTACCGCAGTTCTTGATGAAGTAGTGGGAACTCGATTACCCCGATCAGCACCTACAAGATGGAATTTCAATTCTAGAATAGTAAATACTGTGTTTGAAAACAAAGAAGAATTTCTGGAATGTGTAGAATTGATTGAGATGAAAAAAAGTCACATACAACATCCACCTACTATTGATAAAGCCAGTGGATTGAAAAGAACTTTAAGGGATAACGATTTTCTATTTTGGTTAGGTAATTTTCACAAAATTATGCCACATGTCAACATTCTGTATAATCAGTTACAAAAAAGAGAAACTGATCCAGTTTATGTAAAAACATCTATAGATGGTTTTATTAGAGAAATTTCTGCAATACGAAATAGCACCGAAACCGCCACAAGCACTGAAGATGAACCAAATAAAATACAACCAATAAAAAGGAGACGAGTAGACATTTCTACGCAAGACAAAAATAGAGAACTAAAGGAAGTGTGTGACATTATAATATGTCAAGCTAAGGAGAGATTTAATTTTACTGGACACTTGGTAGCATCCAATTTACTTCTCCCAGAAAAATTTTCGGAATATGTTAAAAAATTTCCCGAAAATTACTTAAAACAAACAGTCGAATCTTACCCGTTTTTGGACATAAATAAATTACGTACCGAGTTGTCCTTAATTTATCAAAGAATTGAGTTTAGAAATTTAAGTGGAGCTCTATCACTAAATACATTTATTAATTCCAATAAGCTAGAGTAAACTTTTGGAGAAAGTGCTACATTATTGAAAATCATCATTACAGTACCTGTTTCGTCAGCAGAAGCCGAAAGGTGTTTCTCGACTTTAAGACGAATAAAGACATTTTTGCGCAACACCATGTGCCAGGAAAGACTGTCGGCTTTGGCTATGCTCTCCATTGAAAAAGACTTTATTACAAATATCGAAAATTTTAACAACAAAGTAATTGAAAATTTGCACAGTATAAAAATCGCAGAATTGAGCTCATTTACAAAGAAAATTAGGTAAGTTTTCAAATTAATAATGTTAATAAGAATATCCTTAATATGAGATAAATATTTATCTCATATTAAATATAACATATAAATATTTATCTCATATTAGGGATATTCTTATTATTCTTATGATTATCATTATTTTTATGTATGGTGCACCCCCAACTTTAGGATCACCCACCGCCACTGTAACTGACAGTAACATATTTGGTTTTTTTAGTAGGTTTTCCATTTGACGTTGGTCCTGGTTTAATTTAATAATACTCTCTATGTAGAATTTATCATCAGGGGCGTCGAGGTTGCCAGTAATTGATCTAAATATACTATTTAGTCCGTCTGTTATTCCGCGCTTATAGCGTTTTGTTTCTTGGAGGTTTTCTTTAATAATTGAATCAGAAATTTGTATCAATAACGTGACATGTGTTTAACTTCAGAATGAAATATCTGCATACTATGGTAATTGTTATTAAGCATGTTTGTTATAGCCCTTAAAATGTTATTATTACTGTTGAACGCATTTTCAATACTTGATTTTTGTGTACCAATAGAATCCACTTGTCATTGGAGACTATTAGTTTTGATTCGTCATGATAGTACACTCTTATCGTATTTTACTAAATAATTACTGGTGTAATTTCAGATTAGGAATATGCTGTTCTGATCAGCATAGCAAACCTGTAAAATAATTAATTTTCAGAATACGGTTTCAGAAGTTTGCTTTGGGTTTTTTTTTTATATTTAATAGAGTAGCAGAATTGTTATGTATTTCTAAGATTTCAAAGGGGCCATTGAATTGATTTCACAATTTGTCTTTAATTTGGGATTCTTTTAAATACACTTTGTGTCCAACTTCATATTTAGGAGGATTTTCGAAGACGTGTTGATCAAAACGAACTTTTGCTTTTTGTTTTTATGATTCGGTTTTGGCTCGCGCTACCTTATAATAGTGAGATATACGATTGTTTAAATCTTTGACATACTTAGTGATTAATTCTTTTGGATTATATAGGGTTTCGGGTGGTCTTCTAGAAATGTGATCAAAAACAAGTTCATACGGTGTGAATCCGTGTGTTTTGTTGGTTGAATTATAACAAATTATCGCGTATGGCAATATATTGAAGGGGTGTTCGGTCATGTGGGCTCTAATCATTTCTAAAAGTGTCGAATGGAATCTTTCGAGGGATCCATTTGACTGGGGGTGTCCTACGCTAGAATAAGTGAGCTTTATATTGTAGAGTGCATCCTTAAGAAGAGCGTTGTCGAACTCTCTTCCATAATCACAATGGATCCTTAGGGGAGTTCCATAATGTTGGAAATAAAGCAATAAGGTGTTTACTACTACTTTCACGGTTTTATCATTGATTGGGTTGTTGAAAAAATAATAACATATTTTTTGTTGCTTTTATTCAGTAATTGATCGTTAGAATATTCGATTTTAGAGTAATCTATAAGAGATGATCTCGTTTTGTATAATTCAAAAGTTGCAAATTCTTGATAAATGTTATTAGTTTCATCGTCGTTAGGTTGTTCGTTTTTTGTGAGTCGATTTCGTCATCGTCAGTGGTTGGATATATGGGAATCGGTGATAAATTTGCTTGGAGTTTTGTTGAGTTGAAAATTTGAAATGTTTTATACATAATTAATTTTTATCCTGGATAAGGCGTCGGCCTTCTTATTAACCTTGCCTGGTTTATACTCGATTGTATAGTCGTATTCCTCGAGTTTGAGACGCCATCGAACTAAACGACTTCCTGGGTCTTTTATCGAAAAGAGCCAGGTGAGTGGTCTATGGTCAGTTATGAGTTTAAATTTGCGTCCGAAGATGTATGGACGGAAATGTTTAACTGCCCAGACAATAGCGAGAAGTTCTCTTTCTATCGTGGAATACTTCGTCTCAGCTTTGCAAAGGGTTCTAGAAGAGAATGCCATAGGTAGGTCTTTACCTATATGACCTTGAGAAAGTACTACGCCGATCGCAAAAACGCTTGCGTCAGTGGTAAGTACGAAGCTTTCTTCGAAGTTTGGGCATTCGAGAACAGGAGTTGTAGTAAGAGCTTGTTACAAAGTTTCGAAAGACGTTTGACATTCGAAATCAAAGATGAAGGGAGTATCTTTTTGTAACAATTTAGTTAATGGTTTTGATATTTTGGCAAAATTATGAATAAATCTGCGGTAATAACCTGCAACGTCTAGAAAGGATTTAATGTCTTTTTGGTTGGTGGGTTGAGGAAATTTTCTGATACATTCTATCTTAGATGGATTTGGCTTTACACCTTCTTTTATTACTAAATGACCAAGATAAGCTACTTGCGTACGTAGGAATTCGCATTTATCTGGTTGGATTTTCAGGTTTGCTTTTTGTAACCTTTTGAAGACTTCTGTGAGCCTGGAAGTGTGCTCATGGATGGTAGGGAGAGTAGATGATGATGTCGTCCATGTAGACGAGACACCTCTCATTTTGTATACCTAGTAGAATGTTATCCATCACTCTTTGAAACGTTGATGGGGCATTCTTAAGGTCAAAGGGAAGTCTTACAAATTCAAAATGACCGTTTTCGACAGTAAAAGCGGTTTTTTTAATATCTTTCGGGTCGATTTCAATCTGGTGAAAACCAGAGGCCAGATCAACGGTTGTAAAGTATTAGAATTTGCCAAGTTGATCAAGAAGGTGGATTGATTAGGAAGTGGGTATTTGTCTTCTACAGTCAACTCATTGAGCTTTCTGTAGTCTACTACGACTCTCCATTTCTGCTTGCCTGAAGCGTCAAGCTTTTTGGGTACTACCCAGATAGGAGAAGACCATGGTGAATTAGATGGTCGGATGATATTTTCATCTAACATTTTGGATATTTGACGTTTTACCTCCTCCTTATGGATTTGGGGGTAACGGTAGGACTTAGTAAACATGGGTTTCGACTCGTTTGTGTCAATGAAGTATATTATTTCGTTAGTAAAAGTCAATTGATCGCTTTCAAGATAGAAAATGTCAGCAAAATCTAGACAGAGTTGTGTTATAAGGTCTTTTTCTTCTTCGTTGAGATAGTCTAGGCGAAGTTGTCGTTTTATTTCGTCATGTCTGTTATGTTGGGTCTCATAGACACATTCGTTGATATTATTTAGTGAATAATGTTGAAGTGGTTCTAATTTTATTTCGCTAAAATCTACTGTTTTTGGTATTGCATTTGCATTTAGCACGGAAGCAAGAAATTCACCTTTATGGTTTATTTTGACAACTACGTTGGGAATATGTACTTTTTCTATCTCTGGTGCTAACAGTATAGCATCTGTGTTACTAAGATTACATTTAAATTTAAATATTTGTTCAGTCCAGGGTTCTATGGAAATTTAATTATTGTCATTATTTGTTGAATTTTGGTTTTGGTACGTTTGTGGTGTGATATTTTCTGTGGCTTTATGTAAAGGAATAGTTTTGAAGTTTGTTACAAGTTGCATATTTTTTAGATCTACTATACAATTATAGTGCTCTAAAAAATCTGAGTCCAGTAAACCATCAAATTCGATATCAAGATTACAAACATAAACTTTATGAGGATCAGTTCCTGGAAAAGGTGCTAAGGTGGATTCGTTAATGTAAATTTTTTTATTTGTAATGCCTTGAATGGTTACATTTTCGGGATATCTGTACGGGAAGTTTTTATGTTTCTGGTTTAAAAATCGAAATTCCTGCACCTGTATCAATTAGTACTTTAAAAGTATTACTAGCGTCGTTAATGTAAAACAGATTTTTTGAGTTTAGTGATAAAGCTGGACTTACAGAAAGTTCTGTTCCGGAAAGTTTAAATTGGGGTTGAAATTGTCCAAATTCATTGCGCGTTGGGAAGTAGTAATTGGAAAGTAATTTGGGCTTGTAGTTCCGCAATACTGTGATCTTGGGTTTCGATATTCGGTGGGTCCGGTTGAAGGGGTTGGTCTAATTGAAAATTTTGGTTTGGATATTGTTCGTTTGCGTTGTCTTGAGTGGAATTTTCATATGGGTTATTATCAGTGTAATAACTCTGGTTTGTCGCTTCGTCATAACTATTAGCAGTATAATAGTTTTCGTTCTGATTTTGGTAATGGTAACTCTCATTATAGGGATCTTGGTTATTATTATTGTTATACAAGCTATTAACAGTATAATAGTTTTCAGAACTATTATATATATATATATATATATATATATATATATATATATATATATATATATATATATATATATATATATATATATATATATATATATATAATATATGACATCCTCCACAGCATAACACAAAAGTTAGAGTAAGACTAAAGAGCTTTGACTATATCGGCAACCAACTATACAAGTGCTTATTATATTAAAACATATAACGATAATCGTAAAATCCATGATTTGCCATTTAATTAAAATAATAAATATAAATTCGCTTTAATACATGATAACTGACTTACATATATTGAGAAGAACATAATATATTGAAAATATTACAGAACTATAAAAAACTCAGAGTACGTTCCAACCAAGCGCCTGGGTATATGATTTAAGAATTTCATCAACGATCCATCAGATCTTTCTAAAATATAAATAAAAAATAATATTAGAACAAATTAAAACAACTACATTTCATGACAAAGAGTGATTTACTCTAATAGTATGAAAAGGAAACACAGAATGTGAAAAAATATAAATGAAACGACATATCAATAAAAGAAAAATTGTTGCAATGATAAATTGTAGATATAAGAAGGTTATTAGCATAAGTCACGTTGTTAGATTAAGTTTTAGAATAATAGTGATAAGGAAACATAGTAAGACATTGGGAAAAGAACTACATAATAGGCAAATGAGAAGGCGAAGTAGGTAGTAAGCGGAAGTAATATAATAATTAATCAATTAACAAACCTTGATAATAATCAGATAAAGGAGCACTTCTGGCATGTAAAAACAGTGGTTCGGTTCAAGTAAAGCATTCCGTATTAGTAAGGCTTGCATTTTATGTTCCACGATGACATTTCATCGTAAACTACCTATAAGTAGTTCTTACCGCCAACAAATAGTTCCCAATCGTCAAAGACACTATAGTGCGTGTTTATTTAGTGAAAACATAGGAAAGGACCTACAAAGACATAAATAAACATTAAATTAAAGTCGAGTGAACGAATACAAAGTAAAATAAGTGAAAAACAGTCATAAAACTTTATTAAATGAAAGAAATGAACTGAATAAACATAGTATAGGTTGTAGACAATAAGTTCTGTTAGTTTTGGTTCATATAATAGCATAAATTTTGAAAAAAGTCCTTTAGCATCATTCTACGGAAGACAAATATCATCGTCTCGAATACTGACAAGTAGCATATAAAATTATTCCAAATTTTGTGAGAAAGCAGAATATGTAAGCAAACTTTCAATAGCATAAGTATTAAGAAATATATCATTTAAAATAAATTAATTGTTTTTAAATGTTAAAGTTTATTTATATTTATTCCAACAATCAAAAAAATTGAACATCAACACTATATTATAAATAGAGCTGTGGTATTTCAAAAAATGAGAATCGTCTTTTTACCACTATAAAATAAACATCGTCGCTTCGTGTTAAATTATAAACAAAATCTATTTACCTGTTGAAACAAACGGAGAAAAACATAACCTGAATTCCAATATCTGTCGAAGTCAGAAATGTCGGTAACTGTATAGAACACCCCCTTCTGGATTTTCGCGTTTTTTTTTATGGACGTGTTGTAGGTTGCTATAAACAGTTTTTCACAAACGAAACTTTGCGCAAATTAATAATAACCCATCTAGCTAACGGGAGGTGGGAGTGAATAGGGGTGCTGGGTGGAGTAAACAGGTGTATTGAGGAATGTTAATTTAGCAAGGGTACATTAAAAAAATGTAAATTTTTGAAAATATTCAACATATAGGGGTAGTTTTTAAGGGTTGAAGCAATATTTGTGTGGTGAAAGGATGTGGCATTGTGTGCACATAGAGACCGCAAAATATCTTGCTTTTTTTTTTGTTAAATTTTGGCGTCTGTTGTTGAAGGGCAAGGGATATATTTGGTATATAAATGATCAATGTTCAAAATAATTTACACGATAGAGGGATAGTTTGTAAGGGTTGAAATAATCGTGAATCCTAATTGTTTCTATTTGTCATAATCTGCCTGACCCTTTTTATGCACGTGATACGGTCATTATTTAAATTGATGTATATTTAATTAATTTACTCACATGTTGTATTCCAATTATTAAAACGCCATGTCTATTTAAGAACGATGTAAGTCCTTCATTTGATGCTGTAATAGCATAAAATTTCGCGTAAGTGACATCGCAAGAGTCACAGGTGTTGAAATCACAAAACCGCACAGGCCCAGGTGTAAGATTCACAGTCAATACTCTGTTTTCACTCATATTTTTGTCGCATTCGACGCGCAAGGATATTTTAAGTTTAAGTTCTAACTGTGAACAAAGAACTGAATAGCTGTGGTATGAAAAGTATCTTTTCAGCATCCCTTGGCGCGTGAAGACGTTTCCAACTAATCAGGGCGTCTGATTTTGTTTACGTATTTGTAAATTCAATAGACAGTGATGTCTGCGCTTTAGGTAAGCAAGTAATTTGTAGCCTATATTATATATTATGATAGTTGTACAAAAATTGATGTGGCAACATGGGAACTTTGGTGAACTACAGAAACGATTAAGTAAACAGTAAATCAGCTGTGCGCATGGAGAAATATTCCAATTTTAATTTATTTATAAAAAATACTTAACGCCATTTGCGCAAGATATGATAAGGTGCGTTGTACTCGTGATGGAATGTAGAATGTGTGAGTAAGTTTAGTTTTTCGATAGGGCAGAAGGGGGTGTTCTATACAATAACCGAAAAGTCACTTTAAGACAAATATTCTTCCCAGTAGATTTCCCCAATTTCCATGGGATTTTATACAATTAATTACCTTTGTAATTAATTTAAGTTTAATCCGACGTCAGTGTAGTGCTATAAAACAAAGTGACGTTAGTTCGTCATCCACGAATTCTGAAGCCATAATTACCTGTATCCAGTTGACCCTGCAGCTATAATACCAGCAATTCATCACAGCATAAGTGTCTTCAAAGTAGTAAGAATTATTATAACAAATCGCACTGCATTTTAAAATATACTCACCAAATAATAATACACACACCGTCAAAAGTCTTGGACCCCCGATGTTTTGTATTAGTAAATAATTTTATTTTAAAAATTGTATTGGTTTTTCAAAGTATGTTTTTTCTAAATGTATTTTTTTGTAATACAGGAATAATTTTTAAAAATTTTGTCAACTAAAAAACAATCAGAAAAAAATTTGCAACTTTTAAGTAAATTACGATTATGAGTACCTATTATGACAAAAATTAACAAAACATAATTTTTAATAAAGTAAACTACAACATAATGGTTAGTATGGTCTCCTCTGCTTCTCAGTAATATATTTACATGCCTGTGCATTGAAATAATCGAACGGTTGATCATTTATTTAGGAATATTGTTCGATTCCTCTATTGCTGTTGCAGCTAACTCTTTCGCATTTTGGGATGGGTTCATGCATTTGTGAATTGCTGTAGAAACAAAATCCCACATGTTCTCAGTGGGATTCAGATTTTGGGGAATTAGCTGGCCAATCTAATCGGGTAATATTTCCCTGTTCGAGTACCTCTTGAACCCTTGCGCGATGTGGCCTCGTCTATGAAGATGAAATTGTCACCTAATTTCGTCGCGCAGGGGATAAATAATAGCCCTCATAACCCTTTCAATATAAACTTGACTTGTCATATTCTGATTTATGGGAATTAACAGTGTACGGCGATTGAACGTTATTCCTCCCCAAAACATTACTGTCCTACTATTGTAGGGAGCAACTTGACGGAAAATTTAGTCTCTTTATGACCTGGCTCTCTCCAGCCTCTTTGCCTATTCTCATCACTCACCAGTCCAATTCTGGTTTCATCTGTGAATAAGACCCATCGCCCCTGCTGTAAAAACCAATCACTACGTTCCCGTGCCCACTAAAAGAGAGAAGGTCGATGTCGTGGAAGTAGAGTGGGTATCCTTAAAGTCCTTCTTGCACGTAAATTATCACGATGGAGTCTTCTTCGAACTGAAGAGGTGGATATAACAAGGCGAAATGTACCTTGAAAGTGAGCCCTGAGGGCTGGAGCTGAAGCATTTCGGTGTCTACGGACATATTGAACTAAATACCGATCCTGCCGTTCATTTGACACTCGAGGTAGACCACTATGAGGTCTTCTTTCCACTGTCCCAAATTCTTGATACCTATGCGCTATTCGCACAAAGAAGATATAGGAATATATAACATCTTGGATATCTGATGATTGGAATGTGCAGAATCATGCAAAGCAATAATTCTTGCCCTATTGAATGTAGAAACTTCACGTCCTGGCATTATAACGAAAGAAAAGTATCAAAGTCGCTTTGCTAAATCTGCAATAAAACTGACTAATATTTAAAAAAAATTATAACTAATCAACAATATTTGATCTTGTTTAACATCTAAATAACTTAACTTTGTTGTCTAGCAGCGAAAACAAAATAAACATAGTCGAAATCTGTAATATACGGATGTATATATATATATATATATATATATATATATATATATATATATATATATATATATATATATACACACATATATATATATATATATATATATATATATATATATATATATATATATATATATATATATATATATATTTTTTTTTTTTCCGGCAAACTACTCAAGCTCAAGATCATCCACCGGATCAACAGCTATGCGAAATACCGGAATTAGAAAACCAAATTCAAATAATGAATTTGAACACCAACCAACAGCAAGACAAACAAATATTCCTATAAATAGAGGAATATCAAGTGCCCTTTTAACAGTAAATCCCAAAAACTTATATTACATTGAAGATGCTACAAAAAAATTTAAAATATTAATAGATACAGGTGCCGGACTATCCATATTTAAGCCAAAAACTTGTGAAAAATATTCTAAACGTTTTCCCGAAAACGTTATAATACAGGGAATTACCGATCAAAAAATTCTAATTAATGAATCTACACTCGTTCCATTTACTCTCAACGATCCTCACAAAGTTTACATTCATAATATTGATATTGAATTCGACGGATTACTAGGATCCGATTTTCTAGAACATTACAACTGCATTATTGACCTAAAAAATAGACAATTAATTACTAACTTCAAAACTGTACCTTTATTAAAAGCCACAGAAAATTCCACTAATGTACAAAATAATAAAAAACAAAATGTTCAAACTAATAAATTTCTCAACAAAATTTCTATCAACCCTCGTACGGAACAAATTTCAAAATTTCGATGTAATCTTGTAAATACAGAAGCCATATTAACAGCTATGGAAATAGATAAAGTACGACTTCCTAATGCACTAGTCAAAATTAACAATAAAGGAGAATTTCTTGCCTCCGTATTAAACGCAAACGCAGTCTCAAAAATAATAGACTTTTCCGAAATTAAACTAGAACCAATTCAAAATTTTTCATTAAATAATGTAAACGAATATAATTCTCAAATTCATACAGATAGACGCGAAGAAATAAGGCAACAACTTCGCCTTGATCACTTAAATGAGGAAGAAAGAGAAATAATTACTCAACTTTGCCTAGACTTTTCAGATATTTTCTATCTCGAAGGAGATATTCTAACATTTACTAATGAGATAAAACACACAATAGACACCAACAATGCTAAACCTACTTTTACAAAGTCGTATCGCTACCCTCAAATTCACAAAGAGGAAGTGAAAAAACAGGTATCGAAAATGCTAGAACAAGGTATTATTAAACATTCAAATTCCCCTTGGTCTTCACCGATTTGGGTTGTCCCCAAAAAGCTTGTTGCGTCAGGTAAACAAAAATGGCGTGTCGTAGTTGACTACAGAAAACTCAATGAGTTAACTGTAGGAGATAAATACCCTTTACCAAACATTTCTGATCTTTTAGACCAACTTGGCAAATGTCAATATTTCACCACCCTTGATTTGGCCTCCGGTTTCTACCAGATTGAGATCGAACCCAGTGATATTCCAAAAACTGCTTTCACAGTCGAAAACGGTCATTTTGAGTTTAATAGGCTTCCATTCGGTTTGAAAAATGCCCCATCAACCTTCCAAAGGGTAATGGACAACATCTTAATAGGAATCCAAAACGAAAGATGCCTCGTATACATGGACGACATAATCGTCTATTCCCCAACAATCCAGGACCATGTTTCACGGCTTACCGAAGTCTTCAAACGTCTTCAAAAAGCTAATTTGAAAATTCAACCGGACAAGTGCGAATTCCTTCGTAAGGAAGTTGCATATTTAGGTCACCTCGTCACCAAAGAAGGTGTAAAACCAAATCCAATTAAGATCGAATGCATCAAAAATTTTCCCCAACCAATTAACCAGAGAGAGATTAAATCATTTCTTGGCCTCGCCGGATATTACCGACGATTCAATGATAATTTCGCCAAAATTTCCAAACCTCTCAGTAAATTACGGCAAAAAGACACCCCTTTCAATTTTGATTCAGAATGTTTAAAATCTTTCGAAGATTTAAAACAAACCCTTACTTCAAGCCCCATACTATCGTATCCAAATTTTGACGAGCCATTCCTACTCACAACAGATGCGAGCGCTTTTGCGATTGGCGCTGTACTTTCGCAAGGTCCTATAGGTAAAGATCTACCCATAGCTTTCGCCTCCAGAACTCTCTGCAGTGCGGAAACAAAGTACTCAACAATAGAACGAGAACTCCTCGCTATTGTTTGGGCTGTAAAACATTTTCGCCCTTATATTTTTGGAAGAAAGTTCAAATTGATAACAGATCATAGACCTCTTACCTGGCTTTTCTCTATTAAAGACCCCGGTAGTCGCCTAGCACGCTGGCGCTTAAAACTTGAAGAGTACGACTACCAGATTGAATATAAACCTGGCAAAATTAATAAAAATGCGGATGCCTTATCCCGTATCAAAATTAACCATTTTCAAAAATGTGTGGATTTCAAAAACAAAATTTTAACATCAAATACAGACGACGAATCGATTAGTTCAGAAAATACCGAAATTTCACCAGAATCAATTTTACAAGAATTAAATACATTTGTTCACCTATATAAAACCCAGTCACTAATAGACTATTCAAAAATTAAAATTACAAACAATCAATTATTAGACAAAGGACATAAGGACATAATAACGTTTTTCCAAAAGGACAAACTCGAAGACTTACATTATAAAATAATTGAAGATATTTTCGAGGAAAAACCAAATTTTATCCACAATAAAATTAATATAGTCACGAGTAAAACGGTGAAAAACCGAAAATACTATATTGTTTTGTTACCCTTCGACACCGAAGAGATAATCGAAACAATGTTTATTACTCTTTACAAAGACCAAGACCTTTTCGAATCTTCAAAAACATATTTCATTGAAAACAATTTAGAATTGCCAATACTCGAAATGTTGTCGAAATTTATTTTCACTGAAGACCAAAACCACACTGGAAAAGCAAATTTGCACCGCGGAATAAACGAAACCATTCGGAGAATAAGAAATAAATATAACTGGCCCGATCTAACTAAAAACGTAACTAAATTCATTCAAAATTGTGAAATATGCCAGAAAACAAAGACTTTACGGAAAAACTTGGTGATAACTGAAACACCAAGAACACCATTTGAAAGAATAAATATCGATATACTAGAAATTCCAAAAAGAAATTATGTCTTAACTATTAAGGATGAACTAACCAAATTTACTCAAACGTACCCATTAGAGGATAAATCCGCTAAATCAACAGTAAATACATTACTTCTTTACTTTCAGCATTTTGGTACTCCGCTTCGTATACATTCGGATTACGGTAAAGAATTCGACAATGTATTACTTAAAGACCTATGTACCTTATATGACATAAAACTAACATTTTCTAGCGTTAGCCACCCTCAATCAAACGGATCTGTGGAAAGATTTCACTCCATACTTTTAGAAATGATTCGTACTAATCAGGCTGAAAACCCTAATGAACATCCACTAAACGTAATTCCTTACGCTGTTATTTGTTATAATAACTGGACGAATAAAACACACGGTTTCTCTCCATACGAGCTAGTATTTGGACATACGTCCAGTCGCCCACCTGAAACTTTGTATAACCAAAACAGAATTGATATCAAAATATATACGAGACCTAAATAATAGAATTTCATACTATTATAAAATTGCACGCACAAAAACTGAGCTTCAAAAAGAAAAGGCTAAATTAAGATTCGATAGAAACGTTCCAGAACATCCTACACAATTTAAAATAGGCGATAAAGTCTATGTTAAGGAATCTCAAATTAAAGATAAATTACATAATAAATTTAACGGTCTTTTCGAAATAATAAAAATCTTTCAAAATTCTGCAATTTTATTAAATCTCGAAACGACACAAACGACAAAAGTCAATTTCGACAGGATGAAACCATATTTTGAGAATTAAATTATTTTCAGGTTTCTTTTGCTGATTGGAGCAGCAGTATCCCAATACACCATTACTCCAATAAACAACACCATTGGAATATATTACCATCGAGACAGCGAAATCGTTGTAACAAATAAACAATGGACTCTTCTGGTCCACAAAAACATTTCATCAATAAATTAACTAATGACGAGCATCAATTAGAAAATTTAATGCAAAATCAAATCTCAATAACAACATCCGTCATAAAGAATTTTCACGCTACCATACACAAATTTCAAATTGATGAAGCCACCTTCAATAGAGATATAAAAATAATATCACACACAATTTATAGGACAGCAGATAAAATTAAGGTAATTGCAGCAAAATTAAGATTTTTAGAAAAATGTGAACTTCTCATGGAATGTTACCTGTATATCGAAAATCAATTAAATAACATTTTAAATTCAATAACTTTCGCGCGATTAAAAATTATTCATACGTCGATAATCAATCCTGAAAATTTGATAACCTCGCTTCAGGAAATATCACAAAATTTACACCAAAACAATTTACCACTCATTATAAAATCCTCCAAGATTGTCAAATATTTGGATATTATGGAATTAGAAGCATATCAAACTGACTCAGACTTGGTATTTGTATTAAAAATTCCTCTAATAGACCAACAAAGATACACCCTTTTTAGATTATATCCAATCCCTATCCTAAATAATAGAACTGGTCTATATCATGTTTTATCTTCATCACAAAAATACTTAGCGCGTGACGTCGATTCTTTGATGTACATACCCATCAAAAATCTAAAAGACTGTAAACCACTTTTCTTTGGCACAAAGATATGTTCCAATCTATTTGCATACCCCATCGACGACAATGCTATATGTGAAGCCCAAATCCTGAAACACTTAAAAACTTTACCTGAGAGCTGCCAAACTTCAATAATATTTGCGAAAGGCTACAATGTCCAACAACTAACAGACTCATCATGGCTAACAATCACTTCAGAACCACTTCAAATTACTGTAAATTGCAAACAAATAAACACCAAGACAGAGATCATTTATAAACATTCCATTCTTAAATTGCAACCTGGATGTAGTGCTTTCATAGGAGTGACAAAAATACAAGCTGACCCTAAGAACTTTTCGCAAACCAGTGTTAGTGATCACCCTATTTTAATTCCCTTTAATTGTTGTCAAGGAATCCCCGATGACATCCAAATCCCAAAATTGGAACCATTAAAATTGAATAACTTAAATGTGGAAGACCTCGAGATTGCCAAACACAAATTGGACGAGTATTCTCGAACGTTAGACGATTTGATCAACGAACCACTTGCCACCAAACACATCTCTTGGTTCACTTATTTTATCATTACACTAATGGTAACTCTCATTTTGTTATATATTTTATGTAAATGCCGAAAGATAAACAGATTAGCAATCGCCCTCACAACAAATTCACCACCACCCTCACCTGGACCTTCTAAACGCTTAAGAGAATCCTTCAGGAGCATCCTGCCCAGAAGAAGACCATCGATCAGACCCAAAGATGAAACCCCAGAGGAAGAAATCGAACTGAACTAATGTTTTTCAGTTATAAATCGGTTTCAAAGACTCTATATATTTTAATTTTGTAAATTTTATATTTAAAAATATTAATTGTATAATTTAAACTCAATTTAAGGCTTTATACTCTCATTTAACTTTATTATTATTATATAACTTCAATAATCGTTAAATTCATAATTATTAATTTCAATTTTACTTATTTTTGAAAAGTTGCTGTATAACACCAACTTTTTGTTAAAAAGGGGAGTTGTTATATAAAATATATTGTATTGCATTCATTACTCAAAGTAGTTCTCACACTTCTATAACTTTATTATCAGGTAACATAAAACCTTCAGTATGTTATCTGAAAGCCAGACGTAACTTAATACTGCTACGTGTCTTATCATATAACTATATACATTGTAACCAACGTTTATGATAATAATTATGAATTTAACGATTATTGAAGTTATATAATAATAAAGTTAAATGATAGTATAAAGCCATAAATTGAGTTTAAATTATACAATTAATATTTTTAAATATAAAATTTACAAAATTAAAATATATAGAGTCTTTGAAACCGATTTATAACTGAAAAACATTAGTTCAGTTCGATTTCTTCCTCTGGGGTTTCATCTTTGGGTCTGATCGATAGTCTTCTTCTGGGCAGGATGCTCCTGAAGGATTCTCTTAAGCGTTTAGAAGGTCCAGGTGAGGGTGGTGGTGAATTTGTTGTGAGGGCGATTGCTAATCTGTTTATCTTTCGGCATTTACATAAAATATATAACAAAATGAGAGTTACCATTAGTGTAATGATAAAATAAGTGAACCAAGAGATGTGTTTGGTGGCAAGTGGTTCGTTGATCAAATCGTCTAACGTTCGAGAATACTCGTCCAATTTGTGTTTGGCAATCTCGAGGTCTTCCACATTTAAGTTATTCAATTTTAATGGTTCCAATTTTGGGATTTGGATGTCATCGGGGATTCCTTGACAACAATTAAAGGGAATTAAAATAGGGTGATCACTAACACTGGTTTGCGAAAAGTTCTTAGGGTCAGCTTGTATTTTTGTCACTCCTATGAAAGCACTACATCCAGGTTGCAATTTAAGAATGGAATGTTTATAAATGATCTCTGTCTTGGTGTTTATTTGTTTGCAATTTACAGTAATTTGAAGTGGTTCTGAAGTGATTGTTAGCCATGATGAGTCTGTTAGTTGTTGGACATTGTAGCCTTTCGCAAATATTATTGAAGTTTGGCAGCTCTCAGGTAAAGTTTTTAAGTGTTTCAGGATTTGGGCTTCACATATAGCATTGTCGTCGATGGGGTATGCAAATAGATTGGAACATATCTTTGTGCCAAAGAAAAGTGGTTTACAGTCTTTTAGATTTTTGATGGGTATGTACATCAAAGAATCGACGTCACGCGCTAAGTATTTTTGTGATGAAGATAAAACATGATATAGACCAGTTCTATTATTTAGGATAGGGATTGGATATAATCTAAAAAGGGTGTATCTTTGTTGGTCTATTAGAGGAATTTTTAATACAAATACCAAGTCTGAGTCAGTTTGATATGCTTCTAATTCCATAATATCCAAATATTTGGCAATCTTGGAGGATTTTATAATGAGTGGTAAATTGTTTTGGTGTAAATTTTGTGAAATTTCCTGAAGCGAGGCTATCAAATTTTCAGGATTGATTATCGACGTATGAATAATTTTTAATCGCGCGAAAGTTATTGAATTTAAAATGTCATTTAATTGATTTTCGATATACAGGTAACTTTCCATGAGAAGTTCACATTTTTCTAAAAATCTTAATTTTGCTGCAATTACCTTAATTTTATCTGCTGTCCTATAAATTGTGTGTGATATTATTTTTATATCTCTATTGAAGGTGGCTTCATCAATTTGAAATTTGTGTATGGTAGCGTGAAAATTCTTTATGACGGATGTTGTTACTGAGATTTGATTTTGCATTAAATTTTCTAATTGATGCTCGTCATTAGTTAATTTATTGATGAAATGTTTTTGTGAACCAGAAGAGTCCATTGTTTATTTGTTACAACGATTTCGCTGTCTCGATGGTAATATATTCCAATGGTGTTGTTTATTGGAGTAATGGTGTATTGGGATACTGCTGCTCCAATCAGCAAAAGAAACCTGAAAATAATTTAATTCTCAAAATATGGTTTCATCCTGTCGAAATTGACTTTTGTCGTTTGTGACGTTTCGAGATTTAATAAAATTGCAGAATTTTGAAAGATTTTTATTATTTCGAAAGGACCGTTAAATTTATTATGTAATTTATCTTTAATTTGAGATTCCTTAACATAGACTTTATCGCCTATTTTAAATTGTGTAGGATGTTCTGGAACGTTTCTATCGAATCTTAATTTAGCCTTTTCTTTTTGAAGCTCAGTTTTTGTGCGTGCAATTTTATAATAGTATGAAATTCTATTATTTAGGTCTCGTATATATTTTGATGTCAATTCTTTTTGGTTATACAAAGTTTCAGGTGGGCGACTGGACGTATGTCCAAATACTAGCTCGTATGGAGAGAAACCGTGTGTTTTATTCGTCCAGTTATTATAACAAATAACAGCGTAAGGAATTACGTTTAGTGGATGTTCATTAGGGTTTTCAGCCTGATTAGTACGAATCATTTCTAAAAGTATGGAGTGAAATCTTTCCACAGATCCGTTTGATTGAGGGTGGCTAACGCTAGAAAATGTTAGTTTTATGTCATATAAGGTACATAGGTCTTTAAGTAATACATTGTCGAATTCTTTACCGTAATCCGAATGTATACGAAGCGGAGTACCAAAATGCTGAAAGTAAAGAAGTAATGTATTTACTGTTGATTTAGCGGATTTATCCTCTAATGGGTACGCTTGAGTACATTTGGTTAGTTCATCCTTAATAGTTAAGACATAATTTCTTTTTGGAATTTCTAGTATATCGATATTTATTCTTTCAAATGGTGTTCTTGGTGTTTCAGTTATCACCAAGTTTTTCCGTAAAGTCTTTGTTTTCTGGCATATTTCACAATTTTGAATGAATTTAGTTACGTTTTTAGTTAGATCGGGCCAGTTATATTTATTTCTTATTCTCCGAATGGTTTCGTTTTATTCCGCGGTGCAAATTTGCTTTTCTGGTATGGTTTTGGTCTAATATTATCGGAATTTGATCTTCGTCAGGCGTCTTAGTTATGTTTTGGCAAATAACTAGGTTTAAATCTTTTTCAGTGAAAATAAATGACAACATTTCGAGTATTGGCAATTCTAAATTGTTTTCAATGAAATATGTTTTTGAAGATTCGAAAATGTCTTTGTCTTTGTAAAGAGTAATAAACATTGTTTCGATTATCTCTTCGGTGTCGAAGGGTAACAAAACAATATAGTATTTTCGGTTTTTCACCGTTTTACTCGTGACTATATTAATTTTATTGTGGATAAAATTTGGTTTTTCCTCGAAAATATCTTCAATTATTTTATAATGTAAGTCTTCGAGTTTGTCCTTTTGGAAAAACGTTATTATGTCTTTATGTCCTTTGTCTAATAATTGATTGTTTGTAATTTTAATTTTTGAATAGTCTATTAGTGACTGGGTTTTATATAGGTGAACAAATGTATTTAATTCTTGTAAAATTGATTCTGGTGAAATTTCGGTATTTTCTGAACTAATCGATTCGTCGTCTGTATTTGATGTTAAAATTTTGTTTTTGAAATCCACACATTTTTGAAAATGGTTAATTTTGATACGGGATAAGGCATCCGCATTTTTATTAATTTTGCCAGGTTTATATTCAATCTAGTAGTCGTACTCTTCAAGTTTTAAGCACCAGTGTACTAGGCGACTACCGGGGTCTTTAATAGAGAAAAGCCAGGTAAGAGGTCTATGATCTGTTATCAATTTGAACTTTCTTCCAAAAATATAAGGGCGAAAATGTTTTACAGCCCAAACAATAGCGAGGAGTTCTCGTTCTATTGTTGAGTACTTTTAAAATTTTGGTAAATTTGGTAATTGAGTAAATTTTGGTTCATTTGAGCGTTCATATGATGAGCTCTTTGTTGATTATAATTCGGATTTGGCCGAATTATTGGTGGTCTTGATTGGTTTGTATAGTTGGGATTCGGTTTAATAGCTGAAGGCCTGTTTTGTTGAAAACTGTTTGGCTGGTAATTATTTTGTTGGAAATTTGAATTCATCGGTCTATTATTTCCATTTGGATTAAATTGAGGTCGCTGATAATTTTGATTTAAGTTGGATGATTGGGCCTGATTAAAATTTTGTTGAAAATTAGGCTTAGAGAAAGTTTGGAACGGTGCTGAAGAATTTTGTTGCTTCGTTCGGCACTCATTTATTGTGTGACCATTACGTTTACAATATGTACATATCTTCTTAGCATTTAATGAATTAGGTGGTAATGGTATATTTGATTTTTGAAATTTTTGAGATTCAAAGTATGACAATTGAAGTTCTCGTTTAATCCTGGATATTGCTTGAAGCATATCCATAGGATTACTTGCTCTTATAATAGATCCTAATTTTGGATCCAACCCTGTCAATAAAGTATTAAGAGTCATTGTCTCGATTATATTTGACTGTGCGGTTCTTTGTTCAGCGGTTAAATGTTGTTTCTGAATCGCTGCATGCATTTTCGCATTATGCGTTTGCAAGCGGGATACAAAATTTAAAGCGGATTCGTTTGATTGTTGATTAATTCTTTGCAAGTCCTGAATTAGAGACGTAAGGTCCCTAGAGTCTCCAAAGTGAGTCTCTAATAGATATTTGATTTCTTCCCAAGTTGACGGGTTCCTAGAATTTACTAGTTCAGCGGCTTTTCCACGTAATTTATTTTTAACATGGAGAGTTAAAAGTATTTTTTGATTATCGACCGCCATGTCGAAAGCGCATTTAATAGCATTTAAGAATGTTTGCAGGAAAATTTGATTTCCGTCATACTCTGGAACAATTGAGAAAATTTCTGACAGTTTGTAAGGTTCTAAGATAGCTTCGTTTGCCATTTTTATAAGTTAATTAATTATTATGTTTAAACTAGATATTGTAAAGTTATTTAATTAAATAAAATTAAATAAAAATAAATTTGCAGATGGGAAGGATAATAGTTTTTGGTCTATATCCTGTATAATATTTCTTAAAATTATAAATAAATGTTTCAAAGGTAACGTGTCAATTCTTTGACTTACCAAATTTTTTCCATTTGTCTTCCGGCCAGAGTCCACAACCAGTGAGGCAATTCCGTGTTCTGGAAGCGGGGTGTCTTCGGGAAGGATGGCTTGCAGAGGAGAATCACAAACAGTGAGGGCAGGTCCGTGTTCTATCTGCGATTTCCCCTGTTGTTTTCTTTGTTTCTTTGTTGAAGTCTTCGTGTTTCGAAGTTGCTTCTTTGAAGTATTCTTGTTTCGTGTTTCTTTTCTTCTTGAGCTTTGTTCTTGATTTCACTTCGGAATTGGAATTCCACGTTATTAGTGAGGCAAATCCGTGTTCTAATAACGCGTGAAATCCTACAACGACTGCGCCAAATTTGTTAAATCACTTGTTTGGATTTAAACTTTTTAAAACAATTTATTTTATTTAACGGACGAACAAGAATTTAGATGTGTGAGTATAACAATAATATCAATACTAAAATTATACTGCTCATGCAACGGGTTTGCTGCGGCTTTATAAGTTTCGTTATGCTGACATCGTTGAAAGTAAAGTTAAAATATAATTGACAAAAGATTAATTTAAAGAAAGAACATTATAAGGTTTCAGCAAATCATCATAAACGTTGGTTACAATGTATATAGTTATATGATAAGACATGTAGCAGTATTAAGTTACGTCTGGCTTTCAGATAACATACTGAAGGTTTTATGTTACCTGATAATAAAGTTATAGAAACTGTGGGAGCTACTTGAATAATGAATTGAATACAATATATTTTATATAACATATATATATATATATATATATATATATATATATATATATATATATATATATATATATACATATATATATATATATATATATACAGTGCTATTCAAAAGTCCCCTCCCCCCCTCTTATCTTTGGAACGATTATACATAAACTAGTGAAATTTGGTAACTGAATATTAAGGGTTGTAAACTTCCCTATTAGTGATGATAGATGACGTATGCGTCACAAGGTCATTGTGACCAATAATTTTAAATGGAACCCTATGGCAAGCGACACCTCTTTTAAAAGGTATCGAAAAAACCTATTCAATGATACGAAAAAAAAAAAAAAAAAAAAAAAAAAAAAAATATATATATATATATATATATATATATATATATATATATATATATATATATATATATATATATATATATATATATATATATATATATATATATATATTGAGATACTCAGAGGGTTTGTTAGAGGCTGGATGGTGCTCCAGCACATTCCACTATAGCTGTACACCAGCAGTTGACCTTGATGTTCGAGGATCGGTGGATTGACCCACAGGGAACCCATAGGGGCCCACAGGGATTGGTCCTGAAACTTGCCACTTAGTTCACCCGATTTGACGCCCTTGGATTTTTACCTCTGGGGCCGTATAAAAGAACTAGTGTACTCTAGGCCTATACAAACTAGACAGGAATTATTGAAACTTTTTCACGATGCGTTTACTAATCTAAGTCCTGACGAACTTCGGGGGTTTGTTTCGCGAGGAGTATATGACAGAGTTATCCAGTGTTTGAACCAAAATGGTGGTCATATAGAACAATTATTGTAATTTTACATTCATTTATAATTTCTTGTCATTATGTTCCAATTTTTTTATATTTTTCGTTTGTTATTACGTTCTAAATTTTGTTATGTTCCTGTTTTGTTTTTATGTTCTAATTAAAGTGAATTTCTGCCGTTTCAGTCATGTTCATTTTGTTTCGGAAAAACAAACCCTGTTTCGGTTTCTGCCAAAAATCACCTTAAAATAGAAAATATGGATTAACAAGAAAACCGTTGGAAATAGGTATAGGAAAAGTTATAGCGAATCGATGCAGAATCAAATTCTGCATCCGACCATCCAATAATATATAGGGTGTCACATTTGAAATAACGAACCTTCTCAACTTTGAAAATGATGTAATTGGTGATAACATTTTGGATACCCTGTTTGCGATAAATTAATTGTCAATGTGGATTTCGAAAGTACCATTCTTGTGCTTCCATCTACCTCAGAAGCGCTTAGCACCAGTTGAAAATGGGTATAGGGCACAGTGTTGAAAATAAGGCTACGTCTTTAAAAAATTTCAAAAGAATCAAGATATCTAAGAAACAGTTGAAAAGAGGTATAGGGAAATTTGATGGAATTCATTATGAAATTTTCTCAGAAATCCAAAAATAAAATAATATACCGGGTGTTCTATTTAAAATAAGGAAGTTACTGGCGACTTCCGGGATAACAGGAAGTGTTGAAGGCATGACCTTGAAAATATTTCAAAATGAAAGAGAATCTTGAATAATCCTCGAGTCCGAAAATTCAGAATTCTAAGTTTTTTCTAACCACGAAAACTTCTAACGAACGGCTACCGTGAGAAACCCCATATATATATATATATATATATAATGTATATATATATATATATATATATATATATATATATATATATATATATATATATATATATATATATATATATAAATTTACCGCGGATGGTAAATAATATCTATTGAACGATTTGCTATTGGTTAGCATTAAAAAAGTATGGCATTAACAATTCAATGACGTGTCACGTAGATAAAAATATAAAATACAATGGGTGCAGTGCGATTTGTTATAATAATTTACGCTTACTACTTTGAAGACTTATGCTGTGATGAATTGCTGGTATTATAGCTGCAGGGTCAACTGGATACAGGTAATTATGGCTTCAGAATTCGTGGATGACGAACTAACCTCACTTTGTTTTATAGCACTACACTGACGTCGGATTAAACTTAAATTAATTACAAAGGTAAATTAATTGTATAAAATCCCTTGGAAATTGGGAAAACCTATTGGAAAGAATATTTGGCTTAAAGTGACTTTTCTGACTTTGACAGATTGGAATTCAGGTTATGTTTTTCTTCGTTTGTTTCAACAGGTAAATAGATTTTGTTTATAATTTAACACAGCGACGAGGTTTACTTTACAATGGTAAAAAGACGACTCTTATTTTTTGAAATGCCACAGCTCTATTTATAATATAGTGTTAATGTTCAATTTTTTTTATTGTTGGAGTAAATAAACTTTGATATTTCAAAGAATTAATTTATTGATATATCTTTCTTAATACTTATGCTATTGAAAATTTGCTTACATATTCTGCTTTTTCACAAAATTTGGAATAATTTGATATGCTACTTGTCAGTATTCGAGACGATGATATTTGTCTTCCGTACAATGACGCTAAAGGACTTTTTACAAAATTTATGCTATTATATGAACTAAAACTAACAGAACTTATTGTCTACAACCTATACTATGTTTATTTAGTTCATTTCTTTCATTTAATAAAGTTTCATGACTGTTTTTCACTGATTTTAATTTGTGTTCGTTCACTCGACTTTAATGTTTATTTATGTTTTTATAGGTCCTTTCCTATGTTTTCACTAAATAAACACGCACTATAGTATCTTTGGACGATTGCAAACTATTTGTTGGCGGCGAGAACTGCTTATAGGTAGTTTACGATGAAATGTCATCATGGAACATAAAATGCAAGCCTCACTAATACGGAATGCTTTACTTGAACCGAACCACTGTTTTTACATGCCAGCAGTGCTCCTTTATCTGACTATTATTAAGGTTTGTTAATTGATTAATTATTATATTATTTCCGCTTACTACCTACTTTGCTTTCTCATTTGCCTATTATGTAGTACTTTTGCCAATGTCTTACTATGTTTCCTTACCACTATTATTCTAAAACTTAATCTAACAACGTGACTTCACGTTCATTAGCACCTTGAAGGTGCTAATAACCTTCTTATATCTACATTTTAACATTAGAACAATTTTTCTTTTATTGATATGTCATTTCATTTATATTTTTTCACATTCTGTGTTTCATTTTCATACTATTAGAGTAAATCACTCTTTATCATGAATTGTAGTTGTTTTAATTTGTTCTAATATTATCTTTTATTTATATTTTAGAAAGATCTGATGGATCGTTAGTGAAATTCTTAAATCATACACCCAGGCGCTTGGTTGGAACGTACTCTGAGTTTTAGTTCTGTTATATTTTTAATATATTATGTTCTTCTCAATGAATGTAAGTTAATTATTATGTATGAAAGTGAATCTATATTTATTATTTTAATTAAATGGCAAATCATGGATTTTACGATTATCGTTATATGTTTTAATATAATAAGCAGTTGTATAGTTGGTTACCGATAAGGCCAAAGCTCTTTAGTTTTACTCTAACTTTTGTCATGTGTTGTGGAGGATGTCATAGCTATATATATATATATATATATATATATATATATATATATATATATATATATATATATATATATATATATATATATATATATATATATATATATATATATAGCTATGACATCCTCCAGGTGAGTTTTCAAGGTGTATATAAAAGGTGGTCCAACCAAAACACACGATGTTAATTGTAAATAAAACAAAAAGTTTTCAGAGAATTATCTTAATATTTTTTATTATGATAGAAGGATCTATGACAATTATGTGTGAAACAAAATATCGGCCAAATGCTCACCACGGCTTCGGTGGCATACCTCTATCCGATGGTCCATATTTTCAATGACTCTGAGACATAATTGAGGTTCAATGTCGTTAATGTGCCGAATTATCTCATCCTTTAGCTCTTGAATTGTTCTTGGCTTATTGACGTACACTTTTTCTTTTAAATATCGCCAAAGAAAGAAGTCCAACGGTGTCAAATCACATGATCGTGGCGGCCAATTAACATCGCCACAACGTGAGATAACACGGCCATTGAATTTCTCGCGCAAAAGTGCCATTATTTCGTTGGCTGTGTGGCAAGTGGCACCATCCTGTTGGAACCACATATCGTCCAGGTCCATATCCTCATTTTCTGGCCACAAGAAGTCCGTTATCATCTCGCGATAGCGAACACCACTCACGGTAACTGCTTGGCCGACCTCATTTTCGAAGAAGTACGGCCCGATAACGCCGCCAGCCCATAAACCGCACCAAACAATCACTCTTTGTGGATGCATCGGCTTTTCAACAATCACTCGTGGATTCTCATTTGCCCAACTGCGGCAATTCTGCTTGTTAACGAATCCACTGAGATGAAAGTGTGCCTCGTCGCTGAAGATGATTTTCTTTGTAAAGTCACCATTCACTTCTGTCTGTTCAACCAACCATTCGGCGTATTGACGACGCTTGAAATGGCCAGTAAGCTTCAGCTCTTGAGTCAATTGAACCTTGTAAGCGTGTAAATTCAAATCTTTATTCAAAATTCGCATCAGTGATGTTCGTGAGATCTTCAATCGTTGGGCACGACGACGAGTCGAGGTTGACGGCTCTTCTGCTACACTATCGCGAACAACAGCGATGTTTTCCGCAGAACGAACTGGGCGAGCATGCACAGGTGTTTTCACATTTCCTACAGACCCGGTTTGCTGAAATTTGCGCACAATTCTCCCGATTGTGGACACATTTGGTCGATTATACTGACCAAAAAAGTCACGAAATGCACGAAATGTATTTTGATTTGAACGCCCATTTTCGTAAAAGGCTTCAACAATATTAACGCGCTACTCAATTGTGTACCTCTCCATGGTTGAATTTGCCAAACACTGAAACAAAGAAATGTCAAATTAAGTTGGGCAAAAACTTGACGTTAAGGTGTGACTCACTGTTAACATCGTGCATTATGGTTGGACCACCCTTTATATTTTAGCCATTTAATATCTAAACCTAATAGATGATTATTGTGAAAGCCATTTTTTAATATCGGTCTTATTAACGGAGTTATTATTGAATTTTTAATATTTAGAAAAATTTACTCAACCTTTTGAGAACCACTTAGTTGTTGTGTCCACTATACCCATGATACAAGTTTGATCAGATGTATAGCGACCACTGTTGCCAAATCTCCACATTTACATTTTCTTCTTTTAGTTAACAAATAAATGGCCAAAAATTGGAATTATTGACAATTTTCTTATTGGACTGTGCATACTATCGAGACGTCAGAATGGAGGAAGATAATTTCGATGATTTATTGCCTCTGGCAACAAAAATACTGATGTGGATTGAACATGAGGGTGCTCCCCCACATACTCCTAGAAACGTCGTTAAACGGAAGCAACTAGTTTATGCCGTACCAGTTAATACAATTGAAGAATTGCAAGAATGAATTGAAAACGCAACTAATATAATAAGAAATGATCCACAGCTGTTTCAAAATGTTCGTGAATCGCTGGTGAGAAGAACACGAGGATGTATGCAGAATAATGGTGGCCATTTTGAACATTTTTTGTATTTATTATGGTTAAGGAGTATGCTCAGGAAAAAATAATGTCACAATATGAAGTAATTTTATTGGATGGGTTGTAAAGTGAGGTGAAGTGACGCACAGTTAAGTGAAGTGACGTGAAATTAAGGGAAGTGGAGTGAAATGTAAAGTGGGTCAATTAGTTCCTGGTCAGGTGAGTGTTTATTAATTTTTAATCCTTGAAAATGTTTTTACTTTTTATTATTAGTATGTTGGTATATCTTTGTAATTCCAATTGCTTGTTTTTCAAATATCATTTGTTGTTTTCGCATTTATAAAATTTCATAGTGGGGTAATGGCTACAGGCGAACAATCCACTTATCAAAAAAGTAACGCTCCAAAGTAATACCTCAATGGTGGTGTATGATTTGTTCATTTTAGTTTACCAATTAAAATAGAAGCTTAAAGAAACTAAAAATGTGTTTTTGGTATTCTAAAAATACAAATCTCTAAAAATACAAATCTGTAAGGTAGACATTCTGTCTAATTTGTGAGAAATTGGTGACAAGCTGACAACAGCACATTTCTGTGATAGAATATTAACAGCAGTCGGCATGCTTGATCAGCGGTAACCAACATGTGACGGTGTTTTAACGCAAAATTTACAAAGAAAAAACATTTTTTAAGAAAAAAAACTACATAATAATGTTCCATGTGCCTAAATACACCGCTGGTAAAAATATATGTACATCTTAAAGGCTCACCCTGTATATATATATATATATATATATATATATATATATATATATATATATATATATATATATGTATATATATATATATATATATATATATATATATATATATATATATATATATGTATATATATATATATATATATATATATATATATATATATATATATATATATTTTATATGCACGAAAGCATATAATGATTTTTAAAAACAATTTATATTCGAATTTAATTTATTTTTAAAGTTTTATTTGATTTGATATACATTACAAAATTAAAATGGTTCATAACGTCGTGTTATGACCGCGACTAAGCGAGTATGTTACTACAGTTATTGCAGTTGCTACCGTTATGCTACAGTACTGATGCGACCACTTGCTGTCATATTTATTAATTCATAAGTGCTGACACAAGTCAGGTAATTTACTAGTAAAAGAAGTTATTAATTTTCAGCAAGTAATCACGATCGTGACTTTAAAATATTATACGTTACAGATAGAGCACGAAGTGGTCTCAAAGCTGTAACGCAAGAGGAGATTACAATGGTTCTTATCTGAACATATTAAGTTACTATAACAAAGTATAAGGGTAAATGAAGGTGAAGTCTAACAATTCTAAGTACAATGGATAATTTTGATATAACATATATATATATATATATATATATATATATATATATATATATATATATATATATATATATATAATATTTTTTTTCTTGCTTTATTATTGTCATAGGATCATTGCGTCCTGTGTTGTTTTTCTTTAACATTTCTGTTCTTTTCTTCCGTCTCTTTTTCCCGTTAGTATTATAAACTCGTTCTTGTAAAATTGGGTTTAACTTCGTTACTTATAGATACCTTCAATGTAACATTCTTCTTAGCCATTTTTATTTCTTCTCGATGTTAGTTTATTCACACCTCATACATTATACCAATTGAATGTTCTTCAGGTTCGTCTGTTCGTAGTTCATACACTAATTATATGTATATTTATTTATTACGATATACAATTCAAGTTCTACACACGCCATATTATTTAGTTTTAAACTTTTCATCAGTGTGACTACACTGATATACATCCCTATTTATCTAACGTTGGAATACATCTCTATTTATCCCCTCGTGTAGTGTCTTCCACAAGGAAGACACTACAGATAGATTACCGAATAATAAAATATAAAATAAAAACAAAAACGTTGAGATATTTTAAATACAATCTAAAACGACAGAAAGTACTATTACTTTTTTCACTCTTTTTTCAGATGAAGATGCTAATCTTTTTTTTTCTCTCTAATCTTTATCCCCAATTTAACTAACGCACTTATTCAAAAGTTACATAACTATATATACCAATAAATTTAGAGGATATTAGAATAATTTTAACTAAGCATACTTTTGTTAGCTATTTGAATGTATCTAAACTGAAGAAATACAAACTAATCTCAAAGGTCGAATAAATTTCTTAATAGAAAGAAAAACAGCAGTATGTTAGATAAATTAATAGAGCAAGTATATTGTCGTGCATACGTACCTGGCACCCCGATTTACTTTATAGATTTCTCGAAGTCACGCCCAGGCTCCGCCTAACTGTGTATCCAATCAGAGAACTTGGGGAGAAATCACGCCACTTCGGTGACGTAGTGATTTTCTAACGATAATTTTCAGGTGAGATAAATACAGGACGGCTGGGGAAGTCTTGGTCAGTTAGTATCAGTGCTGCTAAATCCTGATTCCAAAAGATCGTCATCTTTTGGAATCAGGATTTAGCAACAAAACTAGCCAGCCTAGTGAAGACACCGAAACCTGGATCTTTTATGTGGCCTAGCCCATCAGGGGGAAGCAGTACTAGACGAATTGGAATCGAGTTTATTCCAATTACTTCTAGATCACGATCGCCGGCCCCACTCGGTACTGCGAAGAGCGCTATCTCAACGGCCACACGTGACTTTGTTTCCCACGCATGAAATCAACGATAAAGGAGGTACTAAGTCAGCAGCCAACAATACAAACGCATCGAGGCAAGAAGGCCGCAGGATCCGGCTTCCGCAGGAACATCAAAGGATCCTCAACCAACCACAAAACCAGAGCACGGAGAGGGCGCCATCTTCAAGCGGTCTGTTCTCAAACAGCAGAGAAGCGCAGCCAACAGGATCCTGTAGACATCCCTGCGTATTGGTAAGACTTCAACCCCGATTTCACTCGCTGCTGAGGTATCAGATCTGTCCCTGCTGATTTCTGATCAACATTTCGCCAATAAAACCACAGATCTTGTGCCGCGAAAATGTAGTCCATAGAAAATATCCATATTATTAATGTTAGCGCGTGTATTTATCTATAGAGTTATAAAGTCTAATTAGTACACATCTAGCGACAAAGTCGCGGAACATGTTTCTAGATATAAGCCTCAGCTCTGTTATGGGACATTTTTCTCGTGTTGTGTCAGTTTCTACTAGTCCGCCATGGATACAACATTAAACATAAACATTTCAAGCTCTTTGTTTGGGGTGTGACATCTGAGGAGTATAAAAATAGAAATAAAGGAAGGGGATGCTATGAAACATCTCGTTAAAAAAATACCAAATGCCACATCATGAAGTGGAGAAAAAAAAATCATAACAAAATCTCAATTTAGACGGGAACATAAAACATTAACCGAGTCAAAGAAACTGGTTCTTCCCCTAAAAATGCAATTGGTTTGGTTACAACCCATTACTATTTTTGCTACAAAGAACGGAATCCAGAGGAAGTCGGGATACTGTTGAAGACAATGCAATCAACATAAATCCAGTGCGCATGTACATTTTGGGGTGAAGCCATACAGGGAAACAAACCACCCTCTATGTAACTTAACAGCGTGCCTAATGACAGCATTTTCTGTACAGTAGAATAAGTTTGTAATTTAGTGTACATATTCTCAATAAATCAGTGTTATCAGTCTCATACTGAATGTTAGCGATGTACAAAAGCATGCGGCGTTAACAGATACTGATTGTGATGAAGGCGAAGAAGAAAGGCAAATCACCAAAGTAAATAAATTTTCTTTTATTTTATCTAACAATTTACACAGTACACTTTGACTTACACCCATCCTGTAATTAGTAATGGTGAGCATTTGAAAAATAGTTTATCAGAGCTTTTAAAATTATTTTTAATTTTTTTAATTAATAATTACTTATTGATCAAGATTTTTCCTTCATTCTCAACGACAATAATTATTCCTGTCGTTAAGAATGGAGAAAAACGAATTAAAATAAATTAACTAGCAAATAGGTGCATTGCCCTTTCATTGATTGTTTTGCCAAGGAACTGTTCCCGCTGGAGATATAAAATAATCTCTGAATTCATCTCGAATGTTTTGCATGTCAGTAGGTGCTCAGCCGCTGCCAGTAGGTATAGGAATGTTTTGCAAATTTATAAGACGGTTTTGTGATTCAGATCTCCACTGTCCGTTTATCAAATTTCCGTCTACGTCTTCCAGATCAAATGATCCTGGAGAAGTATAAAAGCTCCTCTTCGCTTTTCCCTAGGGGGCTAATAACTACGACAACGGAGCGGTAGAAGAGCAATTAGACGAAGCACTGGAGTCTCCAACTACAAGAGCAATTCATAAGGCCGCCGATACCCAAAAGGTGGAAGAATGCAGATCACAATGTTATCGCGATGGAAATAGTAAGCTGTATGAAGTCTTTAACGGAGGCTGTTTAAAGTAGAGATGAATTTGCAGTTTATGGAGAGCATGTTGCTAATAAATTAAGAAACAGTGGAATGAATCGCATTGAGATTTCTTTAGCTCAGCGAGAAATTGATGATATCTTTCTAAAATTGGAAATGGGAATGTATAATAGAGTAGGAATTTACCCCCGATTAATTCACCCAATTTAAGTCCACTTCACATAATTACACCTCCAATCCATTCTTCACCATCACCATCCTTTAGTGCAGACAGCAACAACTCATTCTCCTCTGACTCTGCCTATGATGCCTCACATATTCGCAACATCGCGAAACTCCTGTGCAAAATTCAGAGACCACAGAAGACGTACAGGTTTTTTAAAACAATTTTAGATAATTAAGATAACTAAAACGAATAAATTTGTATACTTGATAATAATTCATTACTAAAATAAATGTATAGTTGTGTATAAAGGTTTTTATATCTTACCTTTATAAATCCTTTCAGCGAAATAATTATGGCTTCATAGACTCCTGGAGCAATACATACTTGAAATTGCTTAGATACTCGAAATGTGTACATTAAGTTGGTAAAAGATTCATCACTGGCAAGGAACCAGAAGATGATAACCAGCCTGATTGAAGCTGAAATCGTTTCCTTAAACATAGAGTCTTCTTTCGACATCTTTTCTCCAACCATATGCAAAAGGGTTTAAAAATCGACAAGGCTCATTCTTATAAAATTTCTGAAACCCATGCCATGTTCTAGTTTCAATTTTTCAAGAAGATTCAGAGCAACACAATTCCACCCTAAAATAGCGTTCTCCTCCAGTACCGTTTACCCTCTTTCATTTCCAATAACGTTAGTTTATTTAGGCACAAATTAAAATCACAAAGAGCAATTTCTCGGGACATCGCTCTCTGATTTCTGAACCGTAAAATTATTAAACTGGCTTTAAATTAGTCTTTCGTGTGGACACGCGACATTGTTTAGCGACTATCTAGGGACATTGAATATGGACTGTCAATGCTATACAATGTCGCGCGACTTTGTTGCTAGGTGTGTACTAGCCTTTAGGCTTCTCTAATGAGTTTTGAGAAAAAAAAAAAAAAGAATTAGCCGTCTGTGAAAATAATAAATCATTTTTTAACAGATCTTCATAAACGAAAAACCTTTTAGATGATTTGGTATCTTTAGAATTACAATTATATATATATATATATATATATATATATATATATATATATATATATATATATATATATATATATATTTTTTTTTTTACCAGCGGTGTATTTAGGCACATGGAACATTATTATGTAGTTTTTTTCTTAAAAAAGTAATGTTTTTTTTTATTGTAAATTTTGCCTTAATACACCGTCACACGTTGGTTACCGCTGATCAAGCATGCCGACTGCCGTTACTATTCTATCAGAAATGCGCTGTTGTCAGCTTGTCACCAATTTCTCACTAATTGGAGACAATATATCTACCTTACAGATTTGTATTTTTAGAATACCAAAAATACATTTTTAATTTCTTTCTATTAAAGAAACTATTTCTTTCTATTTTAATTTCTTTCTAAAGGTTTTATTTTAATCGGTAAATTAAAATCAACAAGTTTCCACATCACCATTGAGGTATTGCTTTGGCGCGTTACTTTTGGTTAACTGGGTTGTTCGCCTGTAGCCCTATGATCCCATTATGAATTTTTATAAATGCGAAAACAACAAATGATATTTGAAAAACAAGCAATTGTAATTACAAAGATATGCCAACATACTCATAATAAAAATTAAAAATATTTTCAAGGAATAAAAATTAATAAACACTCACCTGGCCAGGAACTATCTGATCCACTTTACATTCAACTCCACTTCCCTTAATTTCACGTCACTTCACTTAACTGTGCGTCACTTCACCTCACTTTACAACCCATCTAATAAGATTACTTCACATGACTTCATTTTGTAACATTATCTTTTCCTAAGCATACTCCTTAACCATAATAAAATCACAAAACTATTCAAAACGGCTACCATTATTCTGTATACATCCTCGTGTTCTTCACACCAGCGATTAACGAGCATTTTGAAACAGCTGTGGATCATGTCTTATTATATTAGCTGCATTTTCAATTCGTTCTTGCAATTTTTCAATTGTATCAATTGGTACGGCATAAACTAGTTGCTTCATATTGCCCCATAAGCAAAAATCACATGGATATAAATCAGGCGATCGCGGTGGGCAACCAATCGGTCCATGACGTCCTATTCATTTACCACCACAATTTGTATTCAACCCATCAACGACGTTTCTGGGAGTATGTGGGGGATCACTATCATGTTGAATCCACATCAGTCTTGTTGCTAGAGGCAATAAATCATCCAAATGATCATCTAAAGTTTCACTCAAAAAAAAAAAAAAAAAAACGTGCGCGTCACGGGACGCCCGACAGAAGTGATAACTTAAACTAATCTAAGTTGAACTATTTGATATTGAAATCGTTTAACTGGAGAAAAGCTTAGGTTATTACTTAAATTTTATGTATATTAATATGATAATGTAAGGAAAGGTTATTTATTAATTAAATCTTTTATTGATTATAAAATATATTTTATTCTTAGTTACAATTCTTGAATATGTACATTAGAATTTTGTGTATGTACATTATTAGTATCATTATTTAATCCTATAAAAGTAACAATTGGCTTATGGTAGCTATAATAAGTAACGAAATTTTTACATTGTATGTCATCTAAAAATCTTGTAGACTGCATCAAGTACAGTTCCATGACTTGTTGTAGCTTCTTCTGGCTTATTAATCATTTTTAATTGTAATTTTGACTGTAGGAACGATACTAAATTTTTAGCTCGATCAGCAGCAAAATTAACATTAAAATCTCCGGTTAAAATTAACGGAATTTTATAATAATTTGTTTTTAATTATGTTTATCAGAACGTGTATAATTATTTTTTTACTATGATAGCTGTAAAATTACTAAATTTACTAATTATTAAATCATAGAGGCGACCCCGCAGCAGCAGCGACGCACACATGCACATGCACGTAGATGTAGACAGCGAAAGCACGCAGAGAGGAGGAGATAGAGCTCGAGATCGTGCGAGAGAGGGGGAAGCGTCTGTCCGAAATACGGCTAGCGCTGTGGGTTAGAGTGAGAGAGGAGGAGCCTGCCTACCGCTGCCGTATGCGTGGGAGAAAGGGAAGCCAGACAGACTGGCGCTGTAACGCGTTACGTAACGAAGCGGTTTACCCTCCCATAAGAAGTTATCACTTCAAAAATTGAGATACATTCCTCCATTCTGACATCTCAAGTAGTATGTACGGTCCAATAAGAAAATTGTCAATAATTCCTGCCCAAACATTCACTGAAAATTGTTGTTGGAAGCTGGTCTCTCGTACAGCTCGAGGATTTTCATCAGCCCAAATATGGGTATTGTGCATATTAAAAACCCCTTCTCTGGTAAATCCTGCCTCATCTGTTCATAAAACGAATCTTAAAAAAATTGGATCATGTTCAAATTGTTGTTGTTTACATTCGCATAAAAATTTCTCAGGAAATATTTTGCAGTTAGTACAAACTAAATAATTCCTGTATAAAATTCCTGAATTATCTTCCACAAACATTTTTCAGTAAAATTATGTACGACTACGTACGTACAAATACGATTTTGTGCTTGGTTTATTCCTTTTTCTTTGGGGAAAAAAGGGAGGCACCTGAATATATCACAGCACCTTCTTTGAGTACCCATTGATAGATATTTTTTTAAATTTCTGTTGCGGCTAACATTCTCTTCGAATATTCACTTTATTCTTGGTATCCTTCTTCATAAATGTTATGACATTACTTATTACTTCTCGGGAACAGCTATGTAACGCCTTTTTTGTTGATTTCTTAGTCACATCGATTTATCTACAATTTGATGGTGAAGTGACAATATGCATGTGATACACGTTTAATCTCTACATAAGTGTATGATCTAGAGATAAAAACTAATAGTTACCCATTAAAGACAATTTAATTCGGTAATTATTTACTTTAAGAATCCACTTGAAAATGTTTACCAAATTTTTCCTGGCTTCAGTTTCATCCGCTCGGACAGTTTTCGAGAAAATGAATTTTCCAGTTTTCCACACGCGAGCACTTTTTCTTACCAAATAACTTTCACTTCACACTGCGCAGATAGCTAATTTTAATACGAGTAGATGCTACAACACTTCCTTTATACATATCATCTATTAAATCGTTATAAAACCTATTATTTATTATACGATGTTTAGTTACTTCAAATGTTTACCATTCACGTGTAGTTGACTTCGTCCATTGTAATATTTGTAATTGTGGGGCGCCCTCTGTGTCGTTCTATGAAACCACATATATACGGAGAGGCTCCAAAAGCTCACTCTGAATATTAACAACTAAATACGCTGTTAGTTTGAAGAACACTAACCTAACTGTCTACTTATTGTGGTTAGGTTAGGTTAGGTTAGGTTAGGTTAGGTTAGTATCTTTCAAAATAACAACGTATTTAGTTTCAAAAAATAAAACCAGCCACAGGTAGGATTCGACATTTGTCCCGGATCGGAACCGAACGACATACAGCTGTTTCGAACTTGTTAGTTCTCATCAGTGCCGCATACGGTACGCCGGTTCAGGACAAATGCCGAATGAACTTTATGGCCTATACATCTTTATCGATACGATCTCTGTCAGTAACTTATAAGTCGGAAATCGAGAAAGGAACCACCAAGCCGCCAAGCGGTTATCATACGTACCGTATGCGGCACTGATGAGAACTAACAAGTTCGAAACAGCTGTATGTCGTTCGGTTCCGATCCGGGACAAATGTCGAATCCTACCTGTGGCTGGTTTTATTTTTTGAAATCTTATCTGATCGTGCAGAAACACGAGAAAGGGGTCGAGGATCGCTTCTGGGTATAATTCAATGCCTGGCGGGGCTTTAGCGAGAGGAGTAGTTGTTTCCTAGAGCGATTATTTAATAGCTTTGCTATTCGGGAACTACTTTGATAACCGCTTGGCGGCTTGGTGGTTCCTTTCTCGATTTCCGACTTATAAGTTACTGACGTATTTAGTTGTTAATATTCAGAGTTAGCTTTTGGAGCCTCTCCGTATATATGTGGTACACGACACAGAGGGCCCCACGATTATAAATATTACAATGGACGACGCCAATTGCACGTGAATGTAAACATTGCAAGTAAATTAAGAAAATCGTAAAGAATAGCATGTGTTGTGATGATTTTAATGTATGTTATATAGAGTCCTCTCTTATATTAGGTTAAGACTTAGATTAATACTGTATTTTATAATATTGTAATATACATTGTAACAGGCCATTAGCATCCAGGATGTTATGTCCAGAAAAGAGTATACCAAAGTCATTGCGGTTATCGCGTAACTAAAAACCTTTTGTTGTGCTTATCATAAACTTACATTGTATTTTATCGCAATTATTGCAACTTGCTAAAAGTCTTGAGAAAAACACTTCTTAGAACATTCCTGCAGCATCAGCAACAGAAATGTTTTAAATAGAGAAACAACCACGAGTATCTTCAGTAGTCCGCATATTAAGTAATCAAAAGTAAAAGAAGTAATCCGTAACTTCACATATCAGTAATCTTCAATTAGTCGTCGAGTAAACGTCGAACAAGTCTAAATTAAATTATAAAAGTCGGTTACCCCTTTTTTGACATAGTAAAGTGTTCAAAATCGTGAATTAAAAATAAATTGTTTTTAAAAAGTTAAATAAATAAAAAGTGATATAAAAATTGGCGCAGTCGTGCGGATTTTCGCGCAACTTTAGAACACGGACATTGCCTAACTAGAGTTGTGGAATTCCAATTCCTAAGCGAAAGAACTAAATAGAAGAAAGAAACAGGAAGTTTCAAGAAATAAGAAGAAATAATTCACGAAGAAATAATTAAAGAAGATAAACAAGAAAGAAAAAGCAACTTAGTTTTAAGAAAAAAGAAGAAGGACACCCGGATAGAACACGGACCTTGCCTCACTGTCTGCGGACCTCTTCTCCACGATATTCAACATCAGCCAGGACAATCCTATCCAGAACACGGATCTGCCTCACTGGTAGTGGACCCTAGCCGACGAATGAAGTCGCAAAGAATCATCTCGCTTACCCCATTGTACAATTTTTTTTGTGTGTGTATATTTTTTATTTTACGTACAATACGTACAAACAATTGGTATAAACCAGTGAAACGAAAATTTTTTTTTCTCTGTCATATAATTTCTATATAATTGAAATCCTTTAATTTTAAAATTTTTATTTTTTATTTTGTTTTTATAAAATACTTGATAATTTAATAACCAAAAAATGGCTGAAGAACATATTGAACCATATAGGCTATCGGAAATTTTTTCCATAGTACCTGAATTTGATGGAAATCAAATTTTCCTTCAAACTTTTCTTAACGCAGTAAGATGTGCTTACGATATGGCCATCGATAACCAATCAATTTTATTAACATTACACGTAAAAAATAAGCTCAGAGGCAAAGCCGCCGAGTTAATTAATTCCCGTAACCCATTCACTTGGGATGAGATTAAGTATTTATTAGAAACACATTTTGGAGATTCTAGAGATCTCACAGCTTTGATTCAAGACCTACAAAGAATAAGCCAAAATTCTAACGAGTCTGCACTAAATTTCGTCTCTAGACTATATACTCACAACGCAAAAATGCATGCGGCAATACAAAAGCAACCGCTTACCGCAGAACAAAAAACAGCGCAAAGTACCCTGATTGAAACAATGACTTTAAACACGTTATTAACAGGTTTAGACCCCAAATTAGGCTCCATTATTAAAGCAAGTAACCCGAGTGATATGCTTCAAGCTGTCGCCCGAATAAAACGAGAGCTACAACTATCATATTTTGAGACACAAAAATTTAATAGAACTAACAGACCACCCACTAATATTCAAAATTTTCCAAATAAGAAAATTTGTAATAAATGCAAAAGAATTGGCCATATTTCTAACGAATGTAGGAGTACCCAACAAAATCTCGGAACTTTTTAGAACTTAGCTAGACCAAATTACACACCAAATTTTTCTCAAAATTCAAATAACTTTCAACCACGTCAACCATTTAATGTTAATAACGTCAGACCTCAAACAAATCAACACTTCCAACAATTTCAACAAAATAGACCCTCAGCTATAAGACCAAACCCTAACTACTCGCAACAAAGACCATCTATTATTAGGCCAAACCCAAATTTTACCCAACAAAAAACTCATCATATGAATCAAAATTATTGTGAGTATAACGAATATGTTGATACAACTCATCAACAAGAAATAACCCCACAATATTATCCGGATGATACCGCTCATCCATATAACTTTCAAAACCAATACTGTGAAGAATATTCACCATATGAGAACTATAACAGATATGATGATACTGCTCATCAATTACATGACCCTAATGACCCGGCAGAACAGAACACAAATCAGGATTTTCACATCCTCGACCATCCTCCAGATTCGGAGACAACCAAAATTCAACTTATAAAATGCAACAAAAACCGACAACCCAAAGACAAAAAATTCATGTAGATCAAAATCTCTTAACTGTAAATTCAAAAAAATTATATTATATTAAAGATATTAGCAAGACATTCAAAATTTTAATTGATACAGGCGCAGGACTTTCGATATTTAAACCTAAAACTTGTGAGAATTACACTAAAAGATTTTCGGAAAATGTTATTATACAGGGAATAACGGATGAACGAATTTTTATCAGAGTCAATACTTATACCATTTACAGATTCGGACCCTCATAAAGTATATATTCATGACATTGACATAGAATTTGACGGACTATTAGGTTCTGATTTTTTGGAACACTATAATTGCATAATTGACATAAAAAATAGACAACTCATAACCAATTTTAAAACTGTCCCACTATTTAAAGTTACTGACGATTACGAACAACAAGAAAACACGCCACCAAATTTAGAAAGCAAAATTATTAAAAATAACATTTCGATCGCCCCTCGTACTGAGCAAATATTTAAAATCCAATGTAATCTCTTTAACATGGATGCTATTTTAAGCGGTCAAGAAAAAGACAAAGTACGAATTCCAAATGCTCTTGTAAAAATTAATGAAAAAGGAGAATTTTTAACATCAATAATTAACGCGAATGAAATTACAAAAATGATACGTTTCGATGATTTAAAATTAGAGCCCATTAAAAATTCAAGTTTATTAAATACAAATACAGTAAATAAGAATGAAAATTACACAGACTGAAATTTCGAAATTGAAAATCAATTGCGAATTGAACATTTGAACGAGGAAGAACATTTTTTAATTAAAGAATTATGTTTTATTTATTTTACTTAGAAGGTGACAATTTGACATTTACAAACGAAATTAAACATACGATTGACACGATAGACACAAAACCTATTTTCACAAAATCATACCGTTACCCTCACATCCATAAAGAGGAAGTAAAGACGCAAATTTCAAAAATGTTAGATCAAGGCATAATAAGACCATCTATTTCCCCATGGTCTTCACCAGTATGGGTCGTTCCGAAAAAATTGGACGCCTCCGGGAAACAAAAATGGCGCGTTATCGTCGACTATCGGAAAATAAATGAAATATCCATAGGAGATAAATATCCTCTCCCTAATATATCCGATTTACTAGATCAACTAGGTAAATGTGAATATTTTACAACTTTAGATTTGGCCTCAGGTTTTCACCAAATCGAAATTGATTCAAAGGATATTGCAAAAACAGCTTTTTCAGTAGAGAACGGACACTATGAATTCACTCGTTTTCCCTTTGGTTTAAAAAATGCCCCCGCGACGTTTCAGAGAGTTATGGATAACATACTTTTATCCAAATCGAACGTTGTCTGGTATACATGGATGATATTATAATTTATTCACCAACAATACACGAACATATTAGTAGATTAACTAAAGTTTTAAAAGATTAAGGAACGCGAATTTAAAAATACAACCCGACAAATGCGAATTTCTCCGCAAAGAAATCGCTTATTTAGGTCACATAATTACACCCGACGGAGTAAAACCAAATCCAACCAAAATTAATTGTGTAGCTAATTTTCCTCAACCAACGAATCAAAAAGAAATTAAACAATTTTTAGGACTAGCAGGATATTACAGACGATTTATACCCAACTTTGCAAAAATTTCCAAGCCTTTGACAAAATTGTTACAAAAAGACATATTATTCCACTTCGATTATGAATACCTGAAATACTTTAAAGAATTAAAAGAATCGTTAACTTCAACCCCTATTTTGGTATATCCAAATTTTAATGAACACTTTATCTTAACGACAGATGCAAGCTCATTTGCAATAGGAGCAGTTCTATCCCAAGGACAAATAGGAAAAGACTTACCCATAGCCTTTGCATCTAGGACCTTATGTCATGCCGAAACTAAATACTCCACAATTGAAAGAGAGCTTCTCGCTATTGTCTGGTCGGTCAAACACTTTAGACCTTACTTTTTTGGACGTAAATTTAAATTAATAACTGATCATAGACCTCTAACTTGGTTACTATCAATAAAAGACCCAGGAAGTCGCCTAGCGCGTTGGAGATTAAAGCTTGAGGAGTATGATTATGAAATCCAATATAAACCGGGAAAAATCAATAAAAACGCTGACGCTTTATCTAGAATAAAGATCAATCATTTCCAAAAATGTTCGGAATTTCTTACTAAAATTTTAACTTCAAATTCAGACAATGAATCAATAAACTCAGAAATTACAGAAATATCCCCAGAAACATGTACACAAGAATTAGAGACATTTGTAAACCTTTATAAGACGCAATCTTTAATTGATTATAACAAAATTAAATTTACTAATGACCAACTGTTAGACAAAAAACACAAGGACATTATAGTATTCTTTAGGAAAGATAAACTAGAAGATCTTCACTATAAAATAATAGAAGACATTTTTTATGAGAATCCAAAATTTGATCACAATAAAATAAATACCGTATCTAGTAAAACTGTAAAACATCGCAAATATTACATAATCTTATTACCTTTTGATGCAGATGAAGTAATTGAAACAATTTTTGTTACCCTATACAAGGATAAAAATACTCTCGACTTTTCGAACACATATTTTGTCGAAAATAATTCAGACCTTCCAATTTTATCATCTTCAATTCATCTTCACTGAATCATCTAAATTTAACGATTTGTCAAAATTTAACAAAAACACCGGACGAAGATCAATTTCCTATAATAATAGATCAATACCACAACGGTAAAGCAAATCTGCACCGTGGTATAAACGAAACTATCCGCAGAATACGCGAAAAATATAATTGGCCAGGATTAACGAAACACGTAGAGAAATACATTCAAAACTGCGAAATTTGCCAAAAAACAAAAACGTTACGTAAAAATTTAAGCAACCCTTTAGTTATCACGGAAACTCCAAAAACACCTTTTGAGCGAATCAACATAGATATTTTAGAAATTCCAACAAAAAATCACGTCCTGACAATTAGGGACGAATTAACAAAATTTACACAGGCATACCCTCTTCAAGACAAATCAGCTAAATCAACAGTCAACACCCTTCTTTTGTACTTCCAACATTACGGAACACCTCTCCGAATTCATCGTGATTACGGCAGATAATTTGACAATACGTTACTAAAAGACTTATATACTCTTTACGACATCAAACTGACTTTCTCTAGCGTCAATCACCCACAATCAAATGGATCCGTCGAACGATTCCATTCAACATTATTAGAAATGATACGAGTCAATAAAGCAGAAAATCCAAATGAACATCCCTTAACGGTTATCCCGTACGCAGTAATATGTTATAACGACTCTGTAAACAAGATCCATGGTTTCACACCATATGAATTAGTCTTCGGACATACATCTAGTCGTCCTCCCGAAACACTATACAACCAAAAAGAACTGATTTCTAAATATGTTCGAGATCTAAATATTAGAATCTCATGGTACTACAAAATAGCACGGTCAAAAACGAACCTCCAAAAGGAAAAAGCGAAAACGCGATTTGACAAACACATTTCGGAAAATATACCTAAATTTAATATCGGTGACAAAGTCTATGTGAAAGAATCACAAATAAAAAACAAACTTCACAATAAATTTAATGGCCCAGTTAGAATAAAAGAAATATTTCAAAATTCAATGATCCTACAAAATTTAGAAACGAATCAAATTACAAAAGTAAACTTTGATAGGATGAAACCTTATTCTGAAAATTAAAATTTAATTTCAGGTTTCTGCTTCTGATCGGAACAGTAGCCTTACAATACACCATATCTCCTATAAATAATACTATCGGAATATATTTCCATAAGGAAAGTGAAGTAGTAATTTCAAACAAACAATGGACCCTATTAGTTCACAAAAACATATCGTCATTGAAAAATGCTTTCGAACATAATGAAAAATGATTAGAAATTATTTTACATGCAGTCAACCCTACTTTCGAAAATATGAGTTTATTTCGAGGAGAAGTTAAAATCCATGTAAGCCTGCTTACGCAAATCTCTAAATCAATACAAGAGAAATTAAATGAAATTTATTTCGACACCAGACGCTACAAACGAGGACTTATTAATGGTATTGGCTCAATATTTAAAACCATCGCAGGAAATTTAGACTCTGCAGATGGAGAATATTATTCAGATTGTATTAAGAAACTAACAAAAGATGAATTCCAATTAGAAAGTTTATTAAAAAACCAAATTTCAGTAACAACCTCTGTTATTAAAAACTTCAATGCCACTATACAAAAATTACAAATTGACGAAGCCACTTTTAATAGGGACATAAAAATTATTTCAGACACCATTTACAAAACAGCTGATAAAATAAAAGTCATCGAAGCCAAATTGAGATTTCTAGAACAATGTGAATTTCTAATGGAGAGTTTTTGTATATCGAGGATCAATTTTGTAAGTGTGTGTGTAACTAACTGTCTGTAGGTTGTAAAATAAACTAGTAAAAGTCGTGGACTGCTTTATTTATAAACACTAATCACCACTGTGCTACACTACAAAAATCCCCATTAAATTAATTTAGATAATATTTATATTCATCTAGTATTAATGTTATTCAGTAGAAAGTTTCATATGTGGTCTATTGTTGCATTAGCAGTAGAATTCGGATAAGTATAACATGTAGATTATATAATAACAAAATGGTATTACTTTTCTGCACTCCACTATACGCGGAAAAGTAAAGAAATATTTCGTGTAAAGAAGAATTGAAAAAAAAACATTTTTTTGGGTTTATTTTTCGTTTTTCGGTCTAAAAACAAAAAAAAAATGGCTTTTAAAAAATATTTGCTGTGTGTGTCGTTGTCGTTGTCGTCGGCATTTATTCTTGTTAGCACGATATCTCAATTAAATCGTGTCGGATCGATCGGGTTTTGACTGATTCTGATTGGACACGTCTCCTAGACGACACCTATCGATTTTGAGGTGGATAGAACACACTCTACCATGTACATGGGTCATGAGAAAGTACAATAGTTGACTATTTGAGAAAAGTAAAACTGTCGCATAAAACTGCATTTATTTCTGCATTTATGTGTTGGTTTATTTTTCTCGGCCACTCAATTTCGAGATAGAAATGTTCTACGTACGGAACAGTCTGTTTTAAAGTTTTAAAACTGTTTATTTTGGAAACTGCTTATGTTCATGTATACATCTACCATATTCCATTGCTGATCTATTTTGCAAATAAAGCACATAAAGTAAAGCCAGGGTCGGTTATGGTAACTACTGACGAAAGCTTCCTACAGATATGGAATATAGATTAATTCATGTCACTTCTGAACAACGCGATTGTAGTTTATCTTTTTTTCTTGTAGGTAGAGCTATATTAGTTCAATCAACTTTTACTTACGAACTCTTCAGATCCAGTTTCGATTTAATTGTGTCACCGGTATTGGGCCCACCAGGGGGTGATATATGGCAAGAATGTACTCATATGCTCCCAATTCGCCGTAAATACCTAATATCTTTCCAAGGAGAAATGAACGGAAACAAATTTGGATCTCCAATTTCATTCAGTTATAACCATTCTGATTTTATGAGAGATGCGAACGAACTGGATAATTTCATAATTAAACACTTACATCATCTAGCCGAAACTGATACAAAAGATAAATTTTTACTTGAATTTGAGTGTACCCTGGCTAGTGATGATAGTATTAATACCGAAAGGCAAGATTGGGCGCTGTGTGGCACTGATAGTAGTAGAAAGTCCGTTTTAAAAGAATCTACATTTGTATTAATATTTGCAGCAGGCCACGGCGAATTTGTTTCAACAACATTATTGCAAGCAAGAATATATGAGGCTCTTCGATCAGGTAAGAATAACCATTTTTGTATTGGAAGGAAACCCCTTATGGACTATGATTTTTGGTGTTATTTTCGTAATTTACAAGAAACGCGAATGTCGATTTTTTTTTTAAATGGAACATTCTTTATACAGAGTCCGTCAGGGAGGTATGGTGTTTTTGAAAAGAATGACACAAGCTTATTTTTCAACGAATTTTAAAATTTATTGTTTTTATATATTAGTCGTGTATTGCCATTGAAGAATACATAAGTGAGCTGCGAAAAATCACATCAGTTAGGTGGCGTCCATTTTTGTCGAGGCGTACTTGTAGACGAGTGGCAAAATCATCCATACTCCTTTTGAGCATGGCACGAGGAATCCTTTCAATTTCGCGCGATATGGTTTCGGAAAGAGCTTCAAGAGTTCCATGATGTGTAACTGACCACGACGTAGTAGTTTAGCTGATGATAGAAAACAACAATCTCAATTTACCTAGTAACCATCCATTAATAATTTAATTTTATATTACGTTTGAAAGCATAAGTTTGTAAATTTAAATTACAAGGAGTGTCACTATACAGCTGCAACCAATGATATATCTTAGTAAGTTAAGTTCCGACCGCAAGAGAAGGTGTCATTTTTGTAATAGTTATTCATTTAAGCGAGAGACAGTATTGTATTCGCACAGTACCATACTTTTTTACTATTTCACATGTCTGTTTAATTAGGTGTATTTTAAAGTGGTCTATTTTGTAATAAATTATTCTATGTTAAAAAAGAAATATTTCATCAACACCAAAGAAAAACCCAGTATTGTTTTTATTTTCAGGTGCTATACCTGTGATATTAGGAGGAGATCAAATAAAACTGGCATATAATGAAGTTATCAACTGGAAAAGAGTAGTAATTTTTTTACCTAAAACTCGTGTAACGGAAATACATTTTCTATTAAGAGCCATTCCTGATGAAGATATTTTGGCATTTCGCCAACAAGGTAGATTCGTATGGGAACGATATTTAGCATCTGTACAAAGTACTTTGGATACTATTGTAGCAGTTCTAAGAGATCGTCTAAATATACCTGCTCTACCTGCAGATAATTTTGAGGCTGTAAGTGTTTTTAATGATACATTTCAACCAAATCAAATCTCAGCTGTTGGAGATGTTGAACAAGAGGAAAGTTTAGGCCCTTTAGAACCACCTTATAATAGTATAACATTTAAAAGAAATTATAGTTTATCATTAACACAAGGCTATGACCTATGGAATAATTGGGGTGATCCCTTTCGTCTGTATCCTACTTTACCTACAGATCCAATATTGCCATCTGATGCAAAATTTATGGGTTCAGGGAGAGGATTTAGACCTATTGGACAAGGTCAAGGAGGTTAGTTATTCAGATTTCCAAATATGTATTATTAACGCTGTATATTTTCATGTCGGTTAACTTTGATAAGCCACATTTCGTTGTTTCTTTTGGTTGCATTTTTTTGCTGGGTGACTGTAAAAGGTTTTGTCAGTATATAAAAAACAGATACAATCTGTTGTTGTCTTTCAATAGGGATGCTCGAATTTGTTAGGTTATAGCGGCCATGTTGTTTAAGCAACATCTAACACTGACTTAATTTTTCATAAAACACTAAAACACTATACACTAGACTCGACGCGCGTTTCGCCAACAAAGTAGGTGTCATCTGGAGATGATTAAAACTAATATTATGCTAACAATGTATCCTATTTATACCTAAATTATGGCTGCAGCTCAGTGAGTCCTGACCGTCATGGTTGCGGCTCATTGAACTACGACCATCACAGCTGTGGCCCAGTGAGTCGTGAGTAACTAACCAATATAGTGGGCTATGTGGAATAGGCCCTCTGTCACTATTCATACTATTTTTACACTTTTCAATTTCTAAATTTTCAAATACATCTAGCTGTCTAGTATGTTACATTTCTAATTAATCTTAAATTGCTAATATCTATTTTATGGTTGTTCTCGAAGGCATGTTGGGCAACACTGGACTCATCTGTTCTACCATATTCGAGATGCGCCATGTGCTCTTTGAATCTGGTTTGAATAGATCGTCTGGTCTGTCCAACGTACTTTTGATTACAGTCGTTACAGCTGATTTCGTAAATCCCCGACCTGTCATTAGTGCCAATTTTGTCCATTGCATTGCCTAAGAGCTCTTTTAATTTATTTTTTGATGAATGAACTACCGTCATCCCTATATCTTTAAAAATATTAATAATACCACGGGCGAATGGAGGATCGTAAGGAACAGATACATATTTTTCCGGATGTTTCCTTTCAGTTTGGAAGGTCGAGAAATTTCGAAGTGTTTTTTTAAATTTACGTTTCCTAATCATTTTTTCAACTGTACCAACAGAATATTACACTCAGTTATATCCTTGATTAACGCTTTTTTTTCCAAACCTATCTTTATTGAGAGGGAAGCTTAGTAGGCGATGGACTAGAAAATTGAGGCTCGCCATTTTGAGTTGAACACAATGGTGGGAATCATTAGTGATATATCTGAGAGTACTGGTGTCTTTTTTGTATATATTAAATTCTAACTTACTTTCACTATTTCTAATAATTAATACATCTAAAAATGGTAGTTGCGCATTGGTTTCAACTTCGTATGTGAATTTTACTGACGCGAAACGGTTATTTAATTTGGAAAACAATTTAGGTATAAATAGGATACAATGTTAGCATAAGATTAGTTTTAATCGTCTTCAATGTTTTGGTGTTTTATGGAAAACTAAGTCAGTGTTATCTTCACACCAAAGGTTCCAACCTGCTCTAGTATAAAGCAACATCTGTCAAATTTTGTTGTTGTGAATTATTCAGTAGTGTATGACAAATCACCGTGGAAGGTTGTAACGTTCAACAACCTGTGCAAATCATCAAATTTTATTTTCAAAATCGAGAAACGTTTTGCGCATTACGTGATTTTTATCCACGTCCCGCCGAGTAGGCTATTCGACGTTTGGTAACCAAATTCTAGTCAATCGGTTTGATAAATAATCAGCCAACACTCGTACGTCACGGAAACGCAAGATCTGCTGAAAACATGTTTGTGTTGGTTTACCCCCTGTAGGTTCTAATTATCAAATTATTTGGAATGCATTAATTGAGAAGTATCAGAATAATCGTGCTTCAGCGACAAATTATTTAGAGCAAGTATTGGAATTAAAACTTGCCCAAACTGTAACAACATATTTAAATAATATTTTAGAAAAATGTGATTCCTCTTTTAGGGCTCTGAAAAAATTAGAAATAGACGATTTGTTAGATTTTCCTTATACATATTTATTGTGGCAAAATTGGACCCTAATACTAGAAATTTATTTGAAAATTCACGTCGAAAATCTACCGTCCTTAAATATGAGGAAGTATCTCATTTTATCAAAGAGCAAGTTCAAATTTATTCTTTATCTCCTAACATATTTAGTTCAAGTAACTTTAAAGAACAACAAACATTTTTTGTAGCATATAATCAAGACCAAAAATGTTTTGATTGTGATTCTATACAACATTTTAGAATAACCAAATGCTCTAAGTTTCTAGCTAAGACGCAATGAGAGCGATTAAAATTATTAAAGAGAAAAATTTGTGTATAAATTGTTTTGGTCAACATAAAGTCGTAGTTTGAAAAAATAATGTGCTATATAGAGTATGTAAATTTAAACACCATACTCTTTTACATTATGATAAGATCCCCCTTTAAATTTTCTACCAATAGTTTCACTGAGACAGATAAAAATAAATCTGTGATCAATAGTAACCCTCTAAAATCACAAATAGATGCTCAACCTAATACAAGTACTGATCGCTTTGTTCGAGAGTTGATAGGTTACCTAGATTAATGTACACAACATTGCTTGCCACAGTTGTAGTAAATATCAGGGACACCAATGGTGTCCAACGTAAAATAAGAATTTTATTAGATTCGGCCAGTGAAGCAAATTTCTTGACTTCAGTTAGATATTTATAAATGTGATGTGTCTATCCGTATTATTAACACTCGGGATAGTTTAGTAGAAGTAAAAACTATGGTTGGTTTTTCTTCTCGTTTTGATTCAAAAATTTCATGTTTAATGGAAGCTTTGTTACTAAAGAAATTACGGATCGGTTGCCTGATTCTGCGATCTGCAGTGAGTTACTAACAGATTTGTCATTTACCATTAGCAGATGATACTTTTGATTAACCAGGTATCATTGAAGGAATCATAGGGGCATAATTATTTGGTTTATTATTAGGATCCCGTAAAGTTATTGGATCATTACATACACCTATTACAGTTGAAACTAAGTTAGGATATGTGGTTATGAGGTCAGCTCCTGTATCATTAGTGCAATCCAAACCACGTCGATCTTTTCATACAGTGGTTAATCGATTTTTGGTTCAGCTTGTAAAAAAATTTTGGGAAATAGAGGATATTTCTCAAAACTATGAAAGCCTTGACGATTCTGAATGCGAGAACATCTATGGAACAGGAATCTTTGGGACGTTATGTGGTTAGTTTATTATTTAAGAAAGATCCTCGTGAACTAGGTGATTTCTTTTAATGACACTTATATGTTTTTATTCATTGGAAAAAAAATTGAAAAGTTTCCTCAATATAGTTCACTAATTAGTCAATATATACAAGAAAGGTATAAATATATAGCGTTGATCTAAAGTTTAATATTCCTCATTATTTTCTTCCTCATCATGGAATACTTAAACCTGAAAGTTCATCAACTACTTTTCGTTATGTATTTTATTCTTGGGCCAAGATAACTTTTCAATTTTTCTTTGAATGATTTATTACATACTGGCCCTAAATTGCAGAGTGATGTACTTAAACATATTTTTAAATTTTAGGTTAGGTTTAATAGCTTTCACATCCGATATTAAACAAATGTATCTGATAATTGGAATACGCAATTCTCATCGTGTGTTTCAACAAATTCTGTGGCGATTTTCAAAAAATGATCTCATTTAAAGGTATTTCCTTAACACCGTAACTTTTGGTGTAAAATCTTCGGTCTTTTGTGCGTAGGACCTTTAGACAACTAGCCGAAGAAGAATATAATAAATACCCACTTGCATCGGTGTAGTAAAACAGTTCTTTTATATGGATGGTTTAGTCGTTAGTGTATTGAGCTTAGATTTATTTTCTTCAGGTAATTTTCAGTTGACCAAATGAGCAGTAAGTTCAGAAGAACTTTTTAGAGAGACACCTAAATAGGAGCGTTCCCCGAAGTTTTGGGCCTTCAGTGGTACCCTTGTTTGGATATATTCAAATTCTGTATAAATATTCTACTTACAGATTGTACAAAAAGAAATTTCCTTTCTACTGCTGCACGAATATTTGATCCTATGGGGTTGATTTCGCCTTGTACTCTGCTTATTAAATTATTGATAAAAAATTATGGGTACTTCGATTAGATTGGGATGCAGTTCCGACTGGCGATATTCTAAAACAATGGACCGATTTGCAGAGGGAAATGGAGCTGCTTAAGAGAGTCGAGAATCAGTCTTTGGTAATATTAATAGGTTTTTGTGATGCTTGTATCGAATACTTTGGAGCGGTTGTTTATGTCAAGAGTATTTCCATGGGACTGTAAAATTCGAAAATTAATTTGGTTTGCTCAAAGACAAAAGTAGTTTCTATGAAAGTTCACTCTATCTCTAAATTAGAATTGTGTGGTGCTTTATTATTAACCAAGTTATTATATTTCGTTAAACAAAGTTTAATTTACCAATTAGTTGTTGAAAAAATGTATGCCTGTTCAGACTCTACAGTCACCCTTATATGTATTGGACTCGTACTGTTGGATTGTATTTCCACAATATAAATGGTAAACTTTCGTTGCTAACAGAGTGACATAAATTCAATCCCTAGTTGCACCTTCTAGTTGGTTTCATATTGAAAGTAAAATCTTTCGATATACCCCGAATATGGATGTTAAAATATATACGTATGAATAAGACAATTCAGACTATTTCTCTTAGACTTTCTATTAGACAATTTCTCTTATGAACCTTCGCTTTCTTAAACCTACTTGTTGTAATTAATTAGGTGATAATTAATTTCTATTTATTTCCGTTGGCAACCGGGGCACAGGAACCTGACACGTGCTGGTCCAGGAGGTATTTTTACAGTGTCGGACAGGAACGGGCGGTGTCGACCTAGAATAATTGGAACGGACTTACCTTGATCCAATTCGTCTAGTTCAGCAGCCCCTAGTGGCCTCCGGTCCGGTATCTGCGTCCAGGCACACTCCCGGCGAACGACAGCGATTCGTGACTTGGAATCTAGACCCGTCGACTCACGACAAGGATGGTTACCTATGCACACACTGTCGTTGGCAAACGTGCAAGTACGGTTTAAAAGTCGCGGAAGTTTCGTTTGCTTATTCCTTCGGAGGTAAACGTAAAATAGGCGCGGACAATTGAAGGTCACCAGGAACGCATACCCCTTTGCAAGGTAGTCGGTGTAGCAAAACCTCACTGGGTACCCTCTCAGAGGTATCTTGTTGGATATCCTCTCAGAGATACCTTGAGTCCATGCGTTGAACAGTTATTTAAAACCTCTTTTTGAGTTTGCTGAACGCTATTCCTTAATTTGAACAATTTTATGGGCCAGGCCACATAAAACATCCAGGTCGCAGAATCACTCAAAACTTAAGCGTTTACCGAGTATTCTATATCTAGTAGGCTACTTGAAGTACGAAACTAAGCAAGATCGAACCACACCAAAACATCCGATATTTATATTCTCTTAGGTCGGCGCTGTCGTACAAATCGGAGCGTCACTAGTGACGTCACGATATTCTCTAGGTCCCCGAGAGTATACCCAGAGGGGCGGGGCGAAATAGATACTTCGAGAAACCCTATAAATTAAATCAAGGCATCGGCATGTGTTTCCTCGACAATATTTCTTATAGCTCAATATTTGTTTATACGCGAGATAATAGCATTTATAGTTTAAACAGCAGAGTCGTATAAAAGATCACAGACACATTTATTTGAAAATTCCTTTAAGTCAGATCTTACTATAAACTTTTATCGTAAACCCCTGAAAAGTATAATTCGATAGGAAACTTATTTTAGGAGATCAATCATAAAAATAGCTTGGTTCTCGCTCACGTTTGTTGACATTATATAGCCGTTTTACCCACCTTGCCGTTGTTTCAATGATATAATTAGTTCAGCTTCTATATCACAGATGGCGCAGTCTGATTACAGTTCATGTTACCTATATTTGATAAAATCAATCCAGACGTACAGCTTGACCAAACTCAACTTAATCGCTAAAAATGCGTAGATAAAGAAGAGAGTCTGCTTCAGAAGTGACAGAGATAAGAAACCGTAACGCTAGCTCATTCACAGTAAAATTCCACGTTACCCTCTCTAAGCGACGTCGAGGGATCTACTGCATACCTCAAGTTCACGGCTAAGATGAATTTGGTCAAGCTGTAATTTCACAGAATTTGTTTATATGATATTAGTGTATTTATCCTGTTTCATAATTTCAACTGGTATTATATTACGATGCATTATGTTTTATCTCGGTATATATAGTAAAATTATCACATAACGTATACTTTACATAACATGATAGATTTGAACCAAAAGTTAGCTTGTGCCAATTGCCAATATTAATTGGCAGGCGTAATGGCCTTGATGGGTTTTGTCGGCAAGTCGAACGATATTACCGCTCTTTACTCGCCCATCATGTAGATTGGGACCGTCGTACGAAGGTAGGCCGAGCTTTGCTTCCGCTTTTCTCTACACGAGAGGCAAGTGCCGCCCACAAACAAGACCCGTCCGACTAACAGCGGTTCACTACCCTCGACCTCCTTTAGTCCTGACGCCTTTAAGTCCCGCTGACAGGGACTTCTTCTCGGCGAGTCTTGTTACTCGGGAGGGGTCCTTCTCTATTAGAAAAATATCCCAAAATTTGGAGTCAGGTGTGTGTGAGAGGGAAGTCGTGTATCTTTCCTGTAACAGAAAATGGTTAAATGGCCGTAGGGCCCTCTGACATAAAAAATGGTTAGTGGAGCAATAGGGCTCAGTTGTAATGAAACGTTATGTTCGACCTGTAAAGGGGGTCTATGCGGTTATACTACCTGGATCTTGGGTATTTTGTGTCTTCCTGGTCTTCCTGGGTTGTAGTCTGAAGGTGCTCGAATGACGGGGTTGTCATGGGCACCTGCTTGATCGTAGAGCTTCCGAGCCGTGGCTCGGATTTTCTCCGTCACAGTGGTGAAGTCTCGCCTGATGTCGATGTTCTTCACGTACTATGGGGCGGCCACGGCACGGCGGAGGACGACGTTTTCGACGGCCTGAATCCTCTTCACGTGTGTCTGAGCAGAGTAGCCCCTAAGCTGTCGATGCGTACATCAGTTGGGGCTGAAGGACTTGCCGTATGAGGAGCAGCTTGTTTCTGAGGTTCAGCTGGCTGTTGTTTTCCGTCATCGTCCAGAGTCTGGCCACGGTAGCTTTGGCGCGCCCCGTCACTTGGTGGATGTGGTCTCTACATGTCAACGACTTTTTCATGACAACTCCAAGGTACTTGGTCTTGTCCCGCCATTGGATGTCCTCGCTGTTGAAGCTCACATGTCCTTCCGGGGTTTTCCGCGTCTTCTTAAAAAGTACCGCCCTGCATTTCACTGCATTGATGGCTACCTTCCACTCGTTGCACCAGTCGGCTAGTTCGTCCGCAGCACTCTGCAGGTACCTCATTCCCATGCGCTCTCTCCTCGACTTCGCTACGATCGCCGTGTCGTCAGCGTACAGCGTAGTGGCCGTGCGCTCTGTCCTTAGCAGGTCTGACGTGAAGATGTTAAAGAGGTGAGGCGAGAGCACCGCACCCTGCGGTACTCCGGCCTCGATGGTCCTGTAGTTCGATATAGAGGTCCTTACTCTGGCCCGAAATCACCTTCTTGTCAAGTAGGACTTGATCAGTTTCACTAGAGCCATCGGGTATCTCAAGTCTAACATCTTGATTAGAAGTCCGTCGTGCCAGACTCTATCGAAGGCCTTGGAGACGTCTAGGAATATCGCTGCAGTGATGTTCTTCCGGTTGAAATCCTCCGCAATGTATTCTACCAGTCGTAACACATGCAGCTCTGTCGAATGTTGAGCTCTATAGGCGAACTGCTTGCCAGGGATGACTTCCAGCTCTTCGGTCTTCTCGTGGAGGCGGGCCAGGATGATTCTTTCTATTACCTTGCTGAGCGTGGGCAGTAAGCTGATGGATCTGAAATTTGACGGATGAATTGAGTTCTTACCTTGTTTAGGTATGAAGATCACGTCAGCAATGTTTTATCCTTCCGGAAAGTGGCGGATCCTTAGAACTCCGTTCGCGATGTTCAGCAACGCGGTGATTCCTTTCCTTGGCAGCTTCCTTAGTGTTATGTTGTCGATGCCATCGTGTCCCGGGGCTTTCCTCATCTTAAGGGTGCTCAGAATGGCCTTGATATCCATCGTAGCTGGTCGGAAGTGGGAACCGTTGTCGTCGTCGTCGACGTCGCCGATACGACGTACCCTCCTCCTGACGTTGTCCGTCTAGTCCTTGTCCTCGTCGTCCAGCTAATTTTCGCGCCACTAGAGCTCCAGACTTTCTCCGAAAGCCACCGCTTTGTCCTCGTCTGTTAATACAAGCCGCCCTCTTTCTCCGTGTAACGGCGGGATTGAAGGTCTGGCTCGGCGGATGACTCTCTGCGTGATCCACAGGTTGTCCGTCGGGTCGAGGGACATCAGGTGGCGATTTCACGCTTCTCGTATGTCTTCGCCCAGGTCTATTTTGACTCTCCGGCTTAGCTGATTCACTGCACGTCTGTCCTCGGGTTGCCCGCTACGCATGACTCTTCGTTTCGCCGCACTATGTTCCCTGATGAAGTCCTTGGTGGGGTCTGAAACGAAGCCAAAATGTCGGTCGTGTTTCCTTACCATTTTCTTCGTGGTACTGTCTCTCATTGCGGTCTGGATGTTCTCGGTGAGCCGAATCGCTGCCGCCTCGACGTCTCGCGCTGTTTCCAATGGAGGGGATCACCTCGATGCGGCATTCCAGGCACGTCCGGCACTTATTCCAGTCCGTGTGTCTGGTGACGAAGTCTTCTCTCGTTTCCGGTGACTCATTCTTCAGGTGAACCAGAATGGGGTCGTTATCCGAGGATCCTTCTCTCAGGTTGTCGATGTTCTCGACACGGATATTCTGAGCGATGGCGATGTCCAGTACATCTGGTCTTCCTATCGAGTGGTGGGCCGGTTGCAGAGGGCCGACGAGATGGACTTCAGGGTGCTTTTCAACGAATGCCAGTAGCGCTCTGCCACTAGCGTTCATTATTCGGCTCCTTTATCTCTCCGCTCGCACAACTAGCCCGCAGCAGTGCTTGATCTGCATCACTGCAGTCTTGCTGCTTTCCGGCAGTTGGACGAGGACGAGCGGCATCGCTGTCTTCCTCCTGCGGCACTTCATCCGCTGAACGGCAAACGGCTGAAATCCTTGACTGCGGAGGTCTTCTGTTACGTCATCCTCAGTGACGCCATCTGGGATTCCACGGATAACAATCCGCAGCGTTTTGCTTTCCGGAAACGAGTACGTATGGTACTCGTTCTTCCGGTCGGCAAGCGTTTTGTCAGCCTCCTCTGGTCCTAGGGGGTGGTGGGATGTATTTCCACTCGTCTCCGATTAGCTTCATTTTTGTGTAGTTGATCCTCTGTTCTCTGAGGATCCGGCTGACTGCTGCCCAGTTCTCCTTCTTTCGAAGGGCGATGGGCGATACCCTCGTAGGCGACTTCTCCCATTTTGACGTCGTCGTGGTTGTCGGCTGTACGGGGACGGGGGGCGGCACGGTGGCCTGCGGCGTCTCCGTGGCGGTGACGGCTGTCCTCGCTGAGGTGTCGTATTTTCCTCGCATTTCCCTAGCTGGGGAGGTCCCATGACGGGGCGCCTGTTTTCTTGCCGGCTCTGGCTCTCCGTCCGAGTCGACTGCTCTTCTTTTCTTTCCTTTCTGGGGGCGCCGTTTTTCAGTGGAGGGCTCCACCGTATCCATATCCTCCCGGGCGGCGAGATGCTCGTTGATCTTCCTTAACTGGACTATGGATTCCTCATGTTGTCGCTCCATGCACCAAGTTAGCTTGTTTGCTTAATCAAATCGTTTATTTAATCAAATAAAATCGTAATTCAAATAACCAACAAAAATAGTTATGGTTATGATTTTAAAATACTGATTTAAATTCAGCAATATTGAATAGATCTTTAGTACCTATTGAGGAAATGATATATACTTATTTTGAAAAAAAAAAAAAATTTGACGTTTCCATATTTTTTTATCATCACGAAAAATGAAATAATGCAAAATTATAAGTTAATTAAGTAAATAATTCCATAATTACTTAATCATTATTAAATAATAATTCGATTAAATTAATTTACTTTTGACAAATGAAAAATTATGTTTTGACGATTAAACGAGAATATGGATGTTTATAAACAATATAAGAGCATCTTTGTCACGATTTCAAGTGGTATATACGGTAATATATATGCCATCGCGTGTTTATGTTATAAAAATAAAATAAAATGTATATAAGAAAAATGTAATAATTTACAATGTTAGGATAGTACATAATTGAAGAGGAGAGATAGAGGAATGGAGCGGCGCTAATGGAAGATTGTTATGTGTCAAAGCTACATGACAAACTATGCGATTGAACGAAGTATATCATGATAAAAATGTTTTATTTTTATATATTATTAGATATAATATAACCCAAGAACTAATACATAAAATTATTTGCAATTGTCTTGTTTCATAATTGTCATACCTTTGCTTCGTATTGTACGTATCAAATTTTCGTTTCGTGTCTTGCCGTATCTAAAAGCGCATATAGTCATTGGAATTGAATATCACGTGATAAAAGTCATACCGTATCCCATATAACAGCGTGATAATATGTCATACTGTATCACCATAACTAAACATAATACCTACATAATTCTGACGCCGGAAACGGGTTTTTCTATGTAAATATTCTTTTTTTGTTTTAATGAAATATATAACCTTGGACATACATTTTAAAATACAACGTGAAAATAACTGAACTGATTTGAACTATTTTGGTTCGGCAAGGTTTACTCGCTGTCTATACGAACGCCCTTATTACATGAGATTTTTTAAAATCGCGCCATGCCAAAATTCCGATAGTGGACTTTGAATGAGGCAGTATAGCCGAACAGGATGACTGTTCTTTACCCGTTTATAGATATCTGTAGACAAGTACCAGTCTCGTTTGGGGGAAGGTCCCCTTCTCCACATCGCCCGTCCTAATCGAAGACAAAAGATGTCTCACTTTCTGAAACGGTGGTTTCAGGTAGAGCTTCGTCCTGCCTCGATGTATCTCGCCTGATGGTTCTCATCTTTTCGTTTTATTTTTCTGTCAGCTGTCTCCCCATAGAAATATACATATATACATAACTAATGGAACTGTGATGCGCGGAAAATTTTGTGTATCACAAGGAGTATCAAATGCGTTTTTACGTCTGTCTCCAACCCAAGTAAAAGGCACGTACATACATATGTATGTACACGCAACAATGCGTTGACGACGTACGATCATGGCTAGTTCGATTGTAACGAAAAGTTGTTGAGAGCGAAGTACCATATTTGTTTATTTTCTTATTGTGTATTTTTTATAGCCTGCGAAGTTTAATGGATAGTGAGATGTTTTTTAAATTCTGCGTAGTTTATTTTGTGTTTTGGATTACTTCCCCTCTTTTAAAATGGACTATAAACTGCATTTCTCCTTTTTATCAACATCGCGGAGGAATATCAATAGGAATTTAAAAATTGAGATTTCAGGAATTCAATTTGAGAGTACAACAATTTAAGAAGTTGGTTTCTATTTTGAGGTTAATTATAATTTATGTTAATACCTATAAGTTTATGGTATAAGGTAGTAACTGTAAAACTAAAGTACATATTTAAATTCATATATTGATGGTGTTTTATTTGATGACTGTCTTATTTAACTATTAAGTCTCAAAGAACCACTAAATATGACATTATCATTAACTCAAGGCTGATTGAGATCTTAATTGTTTTCTCCGCCTTTCGTAGAAGCTACATTTTGAAAATTTATCGCGTAAATCGTATAATTTGTGAAAATATATTCGTTTTCAAAAAATATTAAAAAACTTTTAAAAATATTCTTTTACAGAATAGCATCTCGCAGGCACCAAACATGGCTAAATGCCATGGGAAAACATCTTGAAGAGAAATTTAGTTCGTAGCTTTGGTTATTTTTAGACAAGAGGATTTTTATTCTCACAGAACTCTTGTAGATGATGCTCTACCAACAGTAAATTTACTATCAACCACTAAGCAACAAAAAGTTGTGTGAAAAGGTACGCAGTATGTCACAACTAAACCCCGGATTTGTGTGCGGAGTCGGACTTATACCGACGTGTTCTGAAATATGTATTAGAAATACAAACATCGTAAAAAAATATCACAATCTTATAATAAATTATACAATAAAACAAGAAAAAATCATGTCAGTAGCTTATCTACACTCTGGCTCATTTTTTTTGTAATGTAAATTAACTGCTTCTATGCATTAGTACATTAACCAATAATTTTATATTAAATAAAATTTATTCATTGACTGCCTACTACCTGCTGCTCTAATTATATCACTAGAACTATTGAAAGTATTGTCGGAGGGGCATTGCTCTATGTGCTAATAGTAAAGGTATTCGAAGGCGGGACAAAAGAAGTATCTGCGGGGATGACCGATGACGCTATGCCGTCCGTACTGTGATATTTGAGAGTGGTGTGTGTTTGTACACACCTTGGGACTGTCCTAGTATTTTGATTTGTGTACGGTACAAATAGTTACAGTGCATGACAATTTGATAATAAGTATTTTAAAATGTCTTGATCAAAACCATCCTTTGCCATAATACAGCGTTGGATAAAGGAATTTCCGGGGTTGGTATTAAATGACGGTAGTGAATTACGGTGTTCCCATTGTGATACATACATAGCGTATACCCGTAAATCGGATGTTGTTAGACATTGGTATTCCGAAAAACATAAAACCGCGGTTACTGAACAGAGCAGTTCTTGTGAAAATACAACGTTTTATAGCGAATTGGTTAAATTCATGGTTGGGTGTAATATTCCGTGGACCTAACTAGACAAACCTAATTTTAAAGACTTATAGAGAAATTTTTAAATGGGGAATTTGGCAAAATAAACGTGTCCACAGAATCGACGATTCGAAAAACTATCTACCGCAAGCTGCTGACACTATCAAATCTAATGTTTATGAAGACGTTGACGATAAATATTATGGGTTTCTGTGGATGAAACCCCAAATGCCTGCGGCTTGCAAGGGACAAATGTAGCTACAGGAGAAATGAGCGATATTTCGGCAACGCAATCACATGTGATGGAATCATATATATTACCAAAGACGAATGCCGAAACCAGCTCCGTGGCACTGCGGTAGTTCGCTGGTAAATTACTGTACAAAGGGCGCTAGTTGTCTTGCAGTGCGAAATTGTCGGTAAATTTGAACATAAATGTTTTTAAATTTTAATATATATACGCAACGGGTGATGTGAAATTAATAACAAAATGAATTTATAGGAAAATTATCAATGTATTACGTAACGATTATTATTGTTTACCGTATAGGTGAAATTTAATTAGGTTAATTTGCAATTATAAAAAATATGTTTTCGTGTGTTCCTGCAATAATTTTTATTTACGCATAATAGCGGGTGTCCAGAAAGGGTAGGGGGTATTTGTAGATTCAATAAAGAAAAACTAGAAGTCAGAAAAAATAAATTTTGTTGTTAATTTTTAGACAAGGTTTTGGAAAATTAAGTACTAAATATTATGTTCTTCAAATGTTGACCCTCATGCTGCTGGCACTCCTCTAACCGTAAACGGAAATTAGCCACCACGCGTCTACACATCTCTCTGGAAACGGCGGCCATTTCGGTGCGAATGTTGTGCTTTAATTGCACTAAAGTTCGTGGTTTGTTTACATACATTTTCTCTTTAAGGTATCCCCATAAGAAATAATCAAGAGGCGTAAGATCAGAAAATGGATTCGAATGTTTGAGAATACCGGTTCGACTGTAAAAATTCGCAATCCAGGTCGCCCGTGCTCTGTTTGAACTCCACAAGCGATTGAAGAAGTGAGAGTTTGCGAATTGATTGAGAAGGATTTTCACGCACTGAAACTCTGTAGGCGTGTAGACGCGTGGTGGCTAATTTCCGTTTACGGTTAGAGGAGTGCCAGCAGCGTGAGGGTCAACATTTGGAGAACATAATCTTTAGTACTTAATTTTCCAAAACCTTGTCTAAAAATTAACAAAGAAATTTATTTTTTCTGACTTCTAGTTTTTTTTTATTGAATCTACAAATACCCCCTATCCTTTCTGGACAACCGTTATGTACACATACGTATATAATCTGTCTGAAAAGTACTGAAACTTATTTTATGAACATTTCTGTTACAAATAAGAGACATTATTTCAAAATATTAATTTACAGAGGCAAATAATATAAGTTTGTAGTATATACTACAAATTATAATATTGTAAATTGGGAGTAATCAAAGTATCGTTGAAGGGAAAATGAAGCTATCTATTTCACTGCACTTTACCGAAACAGAACACGCCACAATATCGCAAATTTTGAACACACTTGTGTACAATTGTGGATAACAATTTAACATGGTAAGTATTTTTAGTGTAAATTATGTGTTCCAGTGTATTGTGCAATGATTATAGACAGAGAGCTTAATTGTCTCTTTGAGTGAAGTTAGAATTAATATTTGCACAATCGAGCAAGTTTCTTCTTTTCGTAATTGCATGCGGGCACTATGCAATATAGTATCACACGACGCATTTTCTTTTTTACTTTCGGCGGATCCTCCTCCATTTTACACTGTTACATTTATATACTGCAGATTCATTACAACTCGTGATTACGCGTTTGTTTACATGTACGCGAGGTTACGCTTACTGTTACTGTAGGTGAGGGATGTAAGAGAAAGGAGTAAACGAGACTGCAAGACCTGCAAGACCACTAGCACCCCTGGCGGCCGTTGCACACGTAATTGCAAGCTCGCACTACGTAACATATAGGCAGTGCCAGCCCCCTGACCGAAACCGTTGTAAAATTAATTGATGAGGCGTTAAAAGAAGTATGGGGCTGTGAACTTTGTTCAGTTGGTCGTTAAGTAAGGGACGAGTTAATTATCGACATCTTACTTGTGTGATGGTTTCTATTGGACTTAATTTACAACGTCTCTTAATATTAAACGTAACCTACTATTTACTAATAATATTTAAAAAATAAACTATGTACACTTAGCAAACGTACTTATTCTACTTAGCGTTACGATATCCTAGATGACTATTGTTTAACTACTTACTTAATACTAATCTAATTACCTCATCATATCTCCCACAAAAAAAAATTGTTTATTGGGGCATACATTTTCTTTTCTTTATCCCTTTTTAACTACTTTATTTTTCTATCTATTATCATGGTATACCTTAACTCTATTCTTATGTACTTCCACTAACTTATCTTCTATTTTAATTACAATATTAGGACCCTTATCCTTCATAACTACATACGGTGATTTGTATAGGGGTTCTGATTTACTTGAGGCTTTATTTCCTAACATAACCTCATTTCCTACTTGATAATTTACAATTATTTCGTTTTTGTCGTAATTGCCGTTTCACTTCTTACAAGCTTCTTGTAATCTATATTTCAATTAATAAGGATAATAATCAAAGTTATACAAGAAGTCTATATCTTCCTTGAGATTAGAAGGTAACTTTGCTGATTTCTCCAAGATTAATTAGCCCAACAGGCGTATATTTAGTTTCTGTGTGAACTGTTGTATTATAAGCAAAACACTAATATGGAACCCATGTGCTCCAAGCGTTTGAATGCTTAGCAACTTGTGTTCGTAAATATGCTACGAGGTGTTTGTGTCAGTTTTCTAGTGCTCCTAGAGTTTCATGGTGATAATTTGAATGGTGTTGATTTGAATTCCTAAAATTTTGCGAATTTCCTTAAAGACGGAAGAGAAACATTAAGTTCCTTGGTCTGTTACAATTATCTCTACAATTTCGTATCGCAATATAAAATTATTTATTAGCGATCTAGCTACTGTATCGCATTCTTTATTCGGTAATGCTTCGAATATTTGGTTAATTCACATTGTAACGTTAAAATATAACGATTATTTTCAAGATCGGCTTTTAAAGGACCCTACTAAATCTAAATAAATTTATTTGAAATCCTGCGGAAGCAATGGTTGAAATTGTCATTGGTTCTTTGTTAGAATGTGTGTATTTGTAGCGTTGACAATCGTCGCAATTCTTTATAAATTCTTCGACGTCTTTGCGTAAACCAAACCAACTATAATGTTTTTTATGTTATTTGTCATGCGGTTTATACCAACATGTCCACCTGTCGGTAACAAATGATAGTCGTTTATTATAATTTGTTTCGTCTCGTAGTATGTAATGTTTCGTACTACTTTTATTATCGTTATTTTTACTCCATTGTTTTTTACAATGTTTGGAAACTACTATATTTTTTAATATTTACGTGCACTTTTTACTTTTAATGAATACTAATTTCGTAATATTAAATGCACTACAAATATTTTTCAAGTCTCTCAACATAATACCTAAGTCTATAGCCGATCGAGTATCTTGATTTAAATAAATGATTCGCGAATTTTTGTCAATTAATAAGTTCCCTACTTCACTATCGTATTGTTTTCTTTTACTTATATTTTCAAACTCTGCACTTGAAATAGGATGTACTTACCTGGAAATATTTTTTTGGTTGTTTTAACGTTTCTGACTTCTGGGTGATCAATACTTTCGTTTGTCCTAGAATCATTAACACCATTTTGTTCGCTTTCCGCTTTCTTATATGCTCTGGTTGTTACGAGTACTTTGTTACTACTATTTGTCATGTCTTTTAAGTCATCGGATGATATCTCAATACGTGATATTAGTATTGTTGTCTAAAGTAAAGTATCCGTCACTATGTTGTCTTTTTCTTTAATACATCTTACAGTGAAATAACATTCTTCCAACCCTATTCTAAATTTTGTTAACCCACTTGAGGGATTGGAAATACCAAATAGATATATTAACGGTTTACAATTCTAACGGATCATAGCCGTTAGAATTGTAAACTTTCTAGCAAATAGATATGGTCTAAAATGTTTAATACGGTATATAGCTGCTAACTCTTTCTATAATTTTTCTCAGCATTGTTTAAGGATCTACTAGCAAAATATATCAGAATATTTAACATAATTTTTTTGCAACGTACTGAATTCTTCTTTATTTAAATTACTAGTTTCTCTGCTCTACTTACGAAATAATTTTCATTCTTTGCAAAATAACAATTTATAATCTGGAAGACTTTCAATTTGTGGTTTGAAATTTTCTAAAACTACTGTTTGGTCTCGAGGCGTAGCTAACGCAATCCCTTTCCTGAATTGTGAAATATTTTATAATTTCATATCTCGGGGGAATTATAGTATAAAATGTATATTCGGATGGGATTTGAGTTGTTACTTTATTCCAATTACATCAGAAAGAAAATAAAAAATTCTCGTAATCTATAATTGCAGAATATGTATAAAAGAAATCTGAACCAAGTATTTCCTGTATGTCATTGTGAAAGTTGTCTATTAATAATAAACAGTTTTAAAACCTTAAAACGGACTTTTCCGCATGTAGAACATCTCTATCTCGAAATTAAGTGGCCGGAAAAAATAAACCAACACATAAGTGCAGAATATGTGTTTTATCCGACAGTTTTACTTTTTTCAATTTTTCTCAAATAGTCCACCATCGTGCTTTCTCATGATCCATGGACAGAGTGGGGTGTATCATATCCACCTCAAAATCAATAGATGTAGTCTGGTAGACGTCCCTAATCAGAATCAGTCGAAACCCGATCGATCCGACACGATTTAATTGAGTGATCGTGCTAACAAAAAAAATTCTCAAATAGTCCACCATTGTACTTTCTCATGACCCATGTACATGGTAGAGTGTGTCCTATCCACCTCAAAATCAATAGGCGTTGGGGAGATGTCTCGGATCAGAATCAGTTAAAACCCGATCGATCCGATACGATTTAGTTGAGTTATCGTGCTAACAAGAATAAGTGCCGACGACAACGACGCACACACACAGCAAACATTTTTTAAAAACCTTTTTTTTTTTTTGGTTTTTAGGCCGAAAAACGAAAAATAAACCCAAAAAAAATGTTTGTTTTTTCACGTTTTCCTTACACGATTACATTACTTTTCCGCTAGTATAGTGGAGTGCGGAAAAGTAAAAACTGATGACTTAGTTGTATGTTATTTATTTGTAACGTAACAGATATACCTTGTAGTCTAGTTATTTTTGATCAGTCAATCGTGTCATGTTTAGAAATATATATATATATATATATATATACTACAAAAAATACTAACTGTTGTGTCAGTGTCTATTACGAAGTTTAAATTCCTATTGTCATGCCTAATTTCAATAAAATTCGAACTATTTATTTTAAAATTTTTAAATAAATTATTTTCCCGTTGGGCCTTGAAAAAATGTGTCTGCTATATTGTCTGGTCTATTTTCTACTACCTGATTAAGTTCTTTTGAATTATCGAAATTGTCTTGTATTCCTGCTACATTATAAACACTTCTTAAAAAAATTACTATTCTTATGCCTATCTACACTCCTAGCTGAACTTCGATTAAAATTCCTAGCTCTAAAATTATGACTATAATTACAGCGAAATCTCATTTATATGAATATGAGGGGGAACCAAAAATTATTCGTATAAGTGAATATTTCGTGTAAGTGAATAATACAGGACTTATGGGGGTTTCGCTGGGGAATCAGAAATTCTTCGTATAATTGAATGTTTCGTATAAGTGAGTTTCGTATACGTATTCTTTTTTCTCGTATATACGTATTTCGTATACGTATATACGAGACTTCACTGTATTTGAATTTCTGCTTGTGTTTGTCTGTGTTACTTTATTAAATTTTTCCCGACTCCTATTAAAATTATTCGATGAATTTGGGAAATTGTTTCTATTACTATCTGTATTTTGTGTGTAGTACACTTGATTTGTGTTACTGTAACATTTTCCTTCTCCTCTTTTGCTGCCTGAATTGCACCTCCTAATTTTGAATAGTTACGTGCTTTCATAATTGTTCTTAACTCACTATTTCACAACTCATTAGCAACTATTAATTGCTATTTTTTTTATTCACGATATTTAGGAATTTCGCCATATTCTCATCACCATCACTCTGAGTAATCGTGAGCTCTATAAATAAACTCTTCTACTGACTTACCAAACTGATGGATAGAATTATCTCCTTGTCTGGCATTATCTAATTGGTTGGACATATGAGCATCTGAATTTAATCTGAATTTTCTTTGTTAAAAAATTATTTTTTAAATCGCTAATTAGAATTAAATTCGAATCATAAGTCTTATTTAATTCTTGCACTTTGACTCAAACTTTTCTTTAAAATATGGATTGTTAAGAATTTTTTACCTGCTTCATCTAGCATTGAATCGTATAACACGATTGTATCTACAAGCTGCTTAGTTACTGGTTCAGAGCCGTCCATAACTGCCTTGCTAAACTTCTACAGATTGCAACCTTTCGTTTAAAATTGAATCGATATTACGAGTACTAAAATACTGACTAAAAGTTATTGCAAACGTCTTTTATATTCTTAAAATACGTCGGCAGTCAAATCCGCGGCTTAGTCACAACTGTACTTTTATTTTAACTTTTGATACTGCAAACTGAGTATTTTTACATTTTAGTCTTGAAGTATCTTTGGCAAAATCATCTGGTACCCCCAATATATGTAGGTACTCGTCCATCCTTGCCAAATTAAATATTGATCGTAGAACATCGTATTTGGGTAAAGTAAACTTAATTCTAGAAAAAGATCTATTTGCTTTAGATTATAAAGGTGCTTTGAATAGCTACGTAGAGGTCCCCTATCTATCCCGATCCATATATTCCTATGGAATGCTGTGGAATCACACAGCATGGTCAAAATTGTTATCAAGTAACAATTTTGATCAATTATGATTTGGACAGCGCCAATTATAATGTTAATCAGAATATATTAAAACAATATGTTCATTTTTTGCGTTTATATATATATATATATATATATATATATATATATATATATATATATATATATATATATATATATATATATATATATAGGGTGTCCCAAATGTGACGCCCGTGTTTTCGGAATTTGACTTTGTGAGCTAAAACAAATCGAAAGTTAAGAGTGATGAAATTTCCGTTTGGCCTTCGTTAACGAGTTATGAAGGAAAAACTAGTAAAACGCATAAGAAACTAATCAAAGCCCAGCCGATGTGATTGTGTCATATTAATTCCGCAGCAGTTTGAATTCGAGTCTTTAAAAAAAATGGATCGATGTGAATCTCAACCAATGCTATAGCGGCTTCACTCGATCGAGATTGCGAGTTTCGATTGCTATGTCTTTTTTAAGAAGGGATCACGTTAGCCAGGCTCCGATAGGTCTCTGTTCAAAAAGTTGCTGCTAGTAATGTCAAAACTGCTAAACGCTATTTGCTTTTGTGTCACATTTACATAATTTTGCAACATTTCAGTAATTTGAAATGGAACGTTTCTACTGTAATCGAGATTATGTAGACATGTTGAAAACACTGGGTGCGTGCGATGATAATACAACTGCCGCGGCTACTGCATATGCGGAAATGTTTCCAAATGGTAAACCATAAGATGGCGTCATCCTGATGCGTAAACCATAAGACGCGTTGAATATCGGTTATTAGAGACGAGTAATTTGAATCCCCGAAGAAAACTTTCAGGACGTCCACACAGATTGAGAGTTGATCAAGAAGAACAAATTCTTGACATTGTTGAGGCAGAATCAAAAACAAGCCTTCGCAGTGTGTCATCGCAAGCCAATGTTCCAAAAACCATAATTCACAGATTGTTACGAAGAAATGACTTACATCCATACTGGTCTCAAAAAGTTCACGTTTTACATGACGGGAATATGCCGCTGCGGATGAATTTCTGCAGATGGTTGTTTGACAATGATCCACATTTCATTAAAAACATTCTTAGGAGTGATGAATCCACATTTACGGAGGAGGATATCATAAACACACATATTTTGCACCAGAGGGCTGATGAAAATCCCCATTTTATCCGGAAGCGATCATTTCAGAGACGATGGTCAGTAAACGTTTGGGCTGGATTAATGTCTAAGGTCACTATCACTACTTTCTTCAGAATCTTCACCCACATTTATGATAAACCGGCCTTCATTAGGGTTTATAGCTTTTCTGAGTTCAATGTACTTATCTTCAATTTACTTTACATGATCTATAGATTTCTTCCAGTTATATGGTGATACTTTCTCTACCTCCGATTTTATAAGATCGATAATTTTTTTTATCAAATTTAGGAAATTTGTTTTCTTCGAATTCCTTGCTTTAATTCCACTCCATATTAATTCACTCAGTTTAAATATGCAAAAATACGGAGGTAATCTTATACCTAACAGTGTGTCCATGAGCTTTAGCCATCTCAAAGATAATATATGTATTTGTTAGAAAAAATATTCTTTTTTACTATTTCCAAAAGTTGAGCCTTCGTGAACTTTTTCTCAAATGCTAAATTATGATTTTTTAAAAACTATTAAATTTCTCCTTTCTTAGTGTTTGTATTTGGAATCTTCTCTAAAAATCTTGAGTAGTATGGGTCGTTGTCTAAGACAATAACGCTATTCCTTTCAACATTCGGAAGTAAGGTATCTCTAAAACATTTCTCAAAAATGTCAGCATTCATATTTCGATGATAGTCTACGCTTGAATCCTCCAATTTCATTCCACTAAGTTTGAGGTAAATATGAACCCATCCATTCTCAGTACCACAATGTAGAATTAATAACCTTTTTCCTCTACTTGGAGGCATATCTACTTTACATCTATCTGAACTATCTGTCCAGCCTATTTTGACTGTATCATGTGTGTCCTACCAAGTTTCGTCCAAGTAATAAATCGGTCTTTGTTCTTCTCTAAATTTTTGTATGCTTTCTAAGTATTCTATACGCCACAAAACAATTTTACGACTTTCCAATATCGTCGTCCTTTTATTGATAATTTTAAATCTAAATCCTACCTTTTTAAGCCATCGCCAAAGCGTTGTTTTACTATGTCCATCGGTATATGCAACGTACCATTTTCCTTCAATTCCATATGTAATGAATCGACAGTTGGAATTTAATTTTTTTATATTTGTCATAAATTGTGTCTCGTAGTAGTTTTACCTGTGATGGATCAATTTTCTTTGGTATTCCTGCCTCATCTCGTACTTTTATTTCCCTAGTTACCTTTTGAAGTATTGTATAAATAGTCCATATCGATAATTCTGTCAAATATGATGTGTTCTCTACAGCTCCTTTCTCTCTCTCGCTGTTTACTATATTTTTGTATAGATTTAATACAATTTGTTGTGCTTGTTTTCCTAAATGTTGTACACCTGTTTTGTTTTCCACTGCCATTGTATTAAAATCTTCTTGAATTTGACTCGTGGTAGGTTGAAGATCTTCCCACGGTCTGAACATTTTACTATATTTAATAAATGACACTTATTAAACAAAATTATTATTAAAGGGCACCACCACAAACTGATAAATACCCACTAAATCACAATATCTATCCTCCAAAATATAACCACTCTAAAATACTAAATATACACCATGAAAACACGAAATATTAAACAGCACAAAAGTCTCAGTTAAGTTTAATCAAACGCGCCTAAAAATTGAATATTAGACTTACCGAAATCCGTCCCTATTGACACATAACCTAGGACAATGTGGTTCAATTGCAATTTAGAGCTATTTAATATCGGTTATCTTTATCTTTTATAGCGTATTGTAAGGCAATGTATTTCGAGACTTTCTTGTCCGTTCTGGCTTGGGTCGTGTTAGTACACTAAAAAAGTCTACGTTGCCAAATATTGTTAGGAAGTACTTGGATAATCTATGAGAAATACTTAATTTCTTACACGTCTTATTCGGTGGTTCGTCTTTTACGTCTTACTCATATCACACCGACAACATTGTGATCGCCCAGCCATTAAGTATAGCACGTCATATTGGGGTAGAGTGGGGTAAACATCAATTGTTGAACTAGAAGTAAATCAGTTATTCTTTAATTTCGTGTCTATTTATGATTAATTTAGTATTTAAATTAATTAATTAAAAAAAACAATGCGTCCCATGGAAACGCATTTATATGGCTATATTTAACTTGCCGTAAATATTTTATCTGTCCCGGTCTCCATTGAGTCAACCGCTGGTTGCATATTAGCAAAATGTACCATTATATAGTCAATAGTGCGATTTTACCTGCTTTGATTGGTCGAGACCAAACGCTGGTACGTTATGCCGAAACGTGACTAAAACGCGGTACATTTTGCCCGCATAGCGCAATCGGACCAAACGCAGGTACGTGTTGCCAAACTTTACTAAAACGTGGTGCATTATGCATTAGATCGAATAATGCCATATGTAGCTTTTCACTCGACTAACTGCAATACAATATAGTATTGATATGCAATAAAATGTATTGCTTTTGGGTTTTCCAGGAATGCGTGCAATTTAAAGGCAAAATTATACTAAATAAATCCAAGTTGGCGGGTTGATATGAAAACTTTGCCAGAAATACTGCCACGTCGCCATTATGCGCCTCTCTTACATCGTTTTCATTAGACACGTTGTTTTCATGAGACACGGTGTGACTTGAGTTGTGTGTTTGAGTGACTTTGGCATTTTTGATTTAATTTCTACCATGACATCTGAAGGTTTGCCGTATATTTTACCTGATCAATTTCGCTACAGTATAAAAGAAGTTTTGGATAAAGGTAGCATTATTTATGCTGAACTCTAAATAGCAGGAAGTTGCAACGCATGGGTTTCAGAATTTTCTCGCCTAAATTCAACTGCATGGATTGTACGGCGAACTAAACCAGCATCCACTCGTATTTTATGCAGATGGGTAGATATAATATAATTATTTAAATTTATATTCTTACATTTAAAGATGTTTTGTCACATATTTTACAACTTTTGCTTTTAACATTTTTTTAAAGTTATTGCCTTACTAATGGACCACTATTTTGTATATCATGCCATGTTTATAATACGTATTTTTGAAAAGATTATGAATGTCATCATTCTGCTCACCGAAAAACAAATAATGTCAACAGAAAATCGAAAAACTTGCAATGTAAAGCAAGTATTTCTATTGTTATTATATTAACTACGACAGTAACTATAAAGAGACATCAACATATTAAGGTAACTTTTTTATAAAATACTCTTTCGATTTAAAAATATACACTTATCTCTTATTTTAGGATAATTTACCGGCCATAATTACAATAAACAATGACCATAGCCACAGCATCAATACTGCTGATATATCTGGTACATTACCTGCCGCACCTGATACAAAATCAGTTTTTGAATCTTACTTCGATAACGGATTAGGTATTACAGAGGCTATTAATTTCCATATTTCAAAACTTGAACTGGAAATGGAAGAGACCGATTTGGCAAAAAGTTCTCTGAATCAAAAATATCGAACGGTAAGATACTGGTATGATTCTTGGCGAACATTACACCTAGGTCCACGTACTAGTATTGGCCTTTTGGAGGTAAGAAATACATGTCTACTTTTGTTATACATCTTTAAAAGTTGCCTTTAATTTGTAGAAATTAAAATCGAAGCAAGAAGAATATGCAAAATTGGGGATTATTGTCAGAATTGAACAACCATTTGCTATTGTTATTGTAACACCTGTAATGAAACGAGTTCATCAGTTAAAAACTGCCGGTGATATTGTTTTTGTTGATAGCACTGCATCTTGTGATACAGAACACAATTCATTAACATTTATGTTAATAGTTACTGTCGCTGGAGCTGTACCACTAGCTATTATAATAAGTAAGGAACAATGTTCGGAAGATTATATGTCAGGCTTTCAACTTGTAAGAAACGTTCTGGGTGATAATGCATTTGGTGGCCAAGGTGAGCCAAAGTTATTCATGACTGATGACAGTGATGCGGAAAGAGGGGCCTTGCAACAGGTTTTCCCGAAAGCAAAACTTTTATTTTGTTTTTTCCATATTGGGCAGGCTGTATGGAGGTGGCTTTGGGACAAAAGTCATGCAGTTTCCAAAGAAGACCGACCATTATTATATAAGTCCTTCAAAAATATTTTAATTGCTTCATCCTTGCCAGCTGCAAAAGACGTTTTTAAAAAAGCAATCGACGACGAACTAGCAAAAAAATACCCTCGGTGGATAAGTTACATTAGTAATTATTGGGATCGTAGGGAGTGTTGGTGTCTGTGCTACAGAGACGCGACAACACACGGAAATCAAACAAACAATTTTTCAGAAGTGTCTGTAAGACTGTATAAAGACATAGTGTTAAGAAGGTGTAAGGCATACAATACTGTTGCGCTTGTCGATTTTTCTGCCACCGTTATGGAGCAATATTATATTCGCCGATTACGAGATTTTTCTCATGGACGTTGCGACAAAAAACGACTTTTCTTAAAAACACTTAATAAAGCTAAATACCTCTCAAAAGAAGTAATTAAAAAAACAGGTAATTTTACCTTTCAAGTACCAAGCGAGCAAAATACTGGAGTTTATGATGTGGACATAGAAATGGGTTATTGTTCTTGTGAAATTGGAAGATTAGGTAGTTTGTGTAAGCATCAGGCTGGTGTTTGCTTCTTCTTTTTTGATATGAATGAAAGTACTACCGACGACCGTTATAATATGGCAATACTGGCATTGGGCGATAATGCCCAAAAACGGGAATTTTATACACCCATAGCAATACGTAATACTGATGACAGTAACAGTAATGAGAGCAACAGTGCTCCAGACGTTCTTTAGATTCAAACAGCTACTACATCGGAAACTGGCTCAAGCAATATTAATCCTTTAATGGAAGTTGTAAATGGAAAAAATGATGAAGCTGATACCCTCCTCCAAAAATTGATTGACACAATAAAAACAAAACACCAAACTTATGGGTCTTCACCTACTATAATTAATCGATGTGTTAAACGATTGCAAAATGTGAAGCATAGAGGAGCATGGAATACTTATTTAAGTTCGATTGGAATCAACATTGGTATAAGAAAACGATCTGGCGCAGCTATACACGTTCAACCAACAGCATTAACAAGAAGAAAAGCCGGTGTGACCAAGGGGAGTAGAAGGTTGATATCTGGCCGACCTCCATCTTGTGAGACGCGAAGAACTTGTAAAAGAAAGCGGAATTCCAATGTTAGGAAAAATGTCAAATCACACGGTGCAGCTCATTAATAGTTATATACAGTCTAGATCATTTAAATGATGTTTGTATTGGAATTTCATGCATGAATTACCAAAAAGGCCCACACTGTATGGTACCTACAACCAATTTTTAATATATCTCTATTTTTATAAAATAAGCGTTAAATAGGATCATCCTATGGGGCAGTTCTAAAAATCAAAGATTATAGTCCGCAAACGCTTCGTTTACAAGATACAAGTTACAGAATACAATATGTTTAAATTCACAAAATTTGTATAATACCATTATTATAATTATAACATGTTAGTCTAATCTGCATTGCATGTTTAAAAACATCCTTATAATATTTGCAGTTTCTGTATAGTGCATTTAATAAAAATATCCTTATAACATTTGAAGTTTCGCAATAGTATTTTCGCATGTACATGTGAAAGCTTCGATTAGCAAAGTTTTGCAACAGCTACCTGCGTTTGGTCCGATGCATTACGTTATGCGGTCAAAATGTACCGCGTTTTAGTCACGTTTCGACATAACGTACCAGCGTTTGGTCTCGACCAATCAGAGCAGGTAAAATCGCACTATTGACTATATAATGATACATTTTGCTAATATGCCCGCCGGTTCTATTGTTGCTATCCTTTGAGATTTTTTATTTGGCAAATAGCGATGAGATATATATATATATATATATATATATATATATATATATATATATATATATATATATATATATATATATATATATATATATATCTGTATATAAGGATACCAACAATAGAACCGGCGGTTGACTCAATGGGAGACCGGGACAGATAACATTTTTACGGCAAGTTAAATGTAGCCATATAAATGCGTTTCCATGCGACGCATTGTTTTTTTTATATTACCAATAATTTATTTATTTAAATACTAAATTAATCAAAAATAGACACGAAATTAAAAAATAACTGATTAACTTCTAGTTCAACAATTGATGTTTACCCCACTCTACCCCACTATGACGTGCTATACATAATGGCTGGGCGATCACAATGTTGTCGGTCGTCGGTGTGATATGAGTAAGACGTAAAAGACGAACCACCGAATAAGACGTGTAAGAAATTAAGTATTTCTCATAGATTATCCAAGTACTTGCTAATAATATTTGGCAACGTAGACTTTTTTACTGTACTAACACGACCCAAGCCAGATCGGACAAGAAAGTCTCGAAATACATTGCCTTACAATACGCTGTAAAAGATAAAGACAACCGATATTAAATAACTCTAAACTGCAATCGAACCACATTGTCCTAGGTTATGTGTCAATAGGGACGGATTTCGGTAAGTCTAATATTCAATTTTTAGGCGCGTTTGATTAAACTTAACTGAGACTTTTGTGCTGTTTAATATTCCGTGTTTTCATGGTGTATATTTAGTATTTTAGAGTGGTTATATTTTGGAGGATAGATATTGTGATTTAGTGGGTATTTATCAGTTTGTGGTGGTGCCCTTTAATAATAATTTTGTTTAATAAGTGTCATTTGTTAAATATAGTAAAATGTTCAGACCGTGGGAAAATCTTCAACCTACCACGAGTCAAATTCAAGAAGATTTTAATACAACGACAGTGGAAAACAAAACAGGTGTACAACATTTAGGAAAACAAGCACAACAAATTGTATTAAATCTATACAAAAATATAGTAAACAGCGAGAGAGAGAACGGAGCTGTAGAGAACACATCATATTTGACAGATTTATTGATATGGACTATTTATAGAATACTTCAAAAGGTAAGTAAGGGAAATAAAAGTACGAGATGAGGCAGGAATACCAAAGAAAATCGATCCATCACAGGTAAAACTACTACGACACACAATTTATGACAAATATAAAAAAAAATTAAATTCCAACTGTCGATCCATTACATATGGAATTGAAGGAAAATGGTACGTTGCATATACCAATGGACATAGTAAAACAACGCTTTGGCGATGGCTTAAAAAGGTAGGATTTAGATTTAAAATTATCAATAAAAGGACGACGGTAATGGAAAGTCGTAAAATTGTTTTGTGGCGTATAGAATACTTAGAAAGCATACAAAAATTTAGAGAAGAACAAAGACCGATTTATTACTTGGATGAAACTTGGTAGGACACACATGATACAGTCAAAAGAGGCTGGACGGATAGTTCAGATAGATGTAAAGTAGATATGCCTCCAAGTAGAGGAAAAAGGTTATTAAATCTACATTGTGGTACTGAGAATGGATGGGTTCCTAATTACCTCAAACTTAGTGGAATGAAATTGGAGGATTCAAGCGTAGACTATCATCGAAATATGAATGCTGATATTTTTGAGAGATGTTTTAGAGATACCTTACTTCCGAATGTTGAAAGGAATAGCGTTATTGTCTTAGACAACGACCCATACTACTCGAGATTTTTAGAGAAGATTCCAAATACAAATACTAAGAAAGGAGAAATTTTATATTTAGTTTTAAAAAAATCATAATTTAGCATTTGAGAAAAAGTTCACGAAGGCTCAACTATTGGAAATAAAATTTAGTAAAAAAGAATATTTTTTCTAACAAATACATATCTTATCTATGAGATGGCTAAAGCTCATGGACACACTGTTAGGTATAAGATTACCTCCGTATTTTTGCATATTTAAACTGATTGAATTAATATGGAGTGGAATTCGAAAAACTAAAGCAAGGAATTCGAAGAAAACTAATTTACTAAATTTGATAAAAAGAATTATTTATCTTATAAAATCGGAGGTAGAGAAAGTATCACCAGATAACTGGAAGAAATCTATAGATCATGGAAAGTAAATTGAAGATAAGTACATTGAACTCAGAAAAGCCATAAACCCTAATGAAGACCGGTGTATCATAAATGTGGGTGAAGATTCTGAAGAAAGTAGTGATAGTGACCTTAGACATTAATCCAGCCCAAACGTTTACTGACCATCGTCTCTGAAATGATCGCTTCCGGATAAAATGGGGATTTTCATCAGCCCTCTGGTGCAAATTATATGTGATTATGATATCCTCCTCCGTAAATGTGGATTCATCACTCCTAAGAATGTTTTTAATGAAATGTGGATCATTGTCAACGTTACGTAACAACCATCTGCAGAAATTCATCCGCAGCGGCATATCCCCGTCATATAAAATGTGAACTTTTTGAGACCGGTATGGATGTAAATCATTTCTTCGTAACAATCTGTGAATTATGGTTTTTGGAACATTGACTTGCGATGACACACTGCGAAGGCTTGTTCTTGATTCTGCCTCAACAATGTCAAGAATTTTTTTCTTCTTGATCAACTCTCAATCTGTGTGGACGTCCTGAAAGTTTTCTTCGGGGATTCAAATTACTCGTCTCTAATAACCGATATTCAACGCGTCTTATGGTTTACGCATCATGATGACGCCATCTTATGGTTTATCATTTGGAAACATTTCCGCATATGCAGTAGCCGCGGCAGTTGCATTATCATCACACGCATCCAGTGTTTTCAACATGTCTACATAATCTCAATTACGGTAGAAACGTTCCATTTCAAATTACTGAAATGTTGCAAAATTATGTAAATGTGACAGAAGCAAATAGCGTTTGGCAGTTTTGATATTACTAGCAGTAACTTTTTGAACAGAGACCTATCGGAGCCTGGCTAACGTGATCCCTTCTTAAAAAAGACATAGCAATCGAAACTCGCAATCTCGATCGAGTGAAGCCGCTATAGCATTGGTTGAGATTCACATCGATCCATTTTTTTTAAAGACTCGAATTCAAACTGCTGCTGAATTAATATGACACAATCACATCGGCTGGGCTTTGATTAGTTTCTTATGCGTTTTACTAGTTTTTCCTTCATAACTCGTTAACGAAGGCCAAACAGAAATTTCATCACTCTTAACTTTCGATTTGTTTTAGCTCACAAAGTCAAATTCCGAAAACACGGACGTCACATTTGGGACACCCTATATATATATATATATATATATATATATATATATATATATATATATATATATATATATATATATATATATATATATATATATATATAAACGCAAAAAATGAACATATTGTTTTAATATATTCTGATTAACATTATAATTGGCGCTGTCCAAATCATAATTGATCAAAATTGTTACTTGATAACAATTTTGACCATGCTGTGTGATTCCACAGCATTCCATAGGAATATATGGATCGGGATAGATAGGGGACCTCTACGTAGCTATTCAAATAGCTACGCTACTATTCAAAGCACCTTTATAATCTAAAGCAAATAGATCTTTTTCTAGAATTAAGTTTACTTTTCCCAAATACGATGTCCGACGATCAATATTTAATTCGGCAAGGATGGACGAGCACCTACATATATTGGGGGTACCAGATGATTTTGCCAAAGATACTTCAAGATTAAAATGTAAAAATACTCAGTTTACAGTATCAAAAGTTAAAATAAAAGTATAGTTGTGACTAAGCCGCGGATTTGACTGCCGACGTATTTTAAAAATATAAAAGACGTTTGCAATAACTTTTAGTCAGTATTTTAGTACTCGTAATATCGATTCAATTTTGAACGAAAGGTTGCAATCTGTAGCAGTTTAACAAGGCAGTCATGGACGGCTCCGAACCAGTAACTAAGCAGCTTGTAGATGCAATCGTGTTATACGATTCAATGCTAGATGAAGCAGGTAAAAAGTCCTTAACAATCCATATTTTAAAGAAAAGTTTGAGTCAAAGTGCAAGAATTAAATAAGATTTATGATTCGAATTTAATTCTAATTAGCGATTTAAAAAATAAATTTTTAACAAAGAAATCAGATGCTCATATATCCAACCAATTAGGTAATGCCAGACAAGGAGGGAACTCTATCCATCAGTTTGGTAAGTCAGTAGAAGAGTTATTTATAGAGCTCACAATTACTCAGAGTGATGGTGATGAGAATATGGCGAAATTCCTAAATACCGTGAATAAAAAAAATAGCAATTCATAGTTTTGCTAATGAGTTGTGAAATAACGAATTAAGAACAATTATGAAAGCACGTAACTATTCAAAATTAGGAGGCGCAATTCAGGCAGCAAAAGAGGAGGAGGAAAATGTTACCAGTAACACAAATCAAGTGTACTACACACGAAATACAGATAGTAATAGAAACAATTTAATAAAGTAACACAGACAAACACAAGCAGAAATTCAAATACAGTGAAGTCTCGTATATACGTACATATATATACTCTATATATTTTTGCATTTTTTGAATTGTCGTCTCCTTCTGAGTAACTTTTGTTAATATTTCCCTATATCTATCTCAAGCCGTTATCGAGATAATAATTCTTTTCTGAATTTATTGTCAAAAATTTTACATTCAGTAAATCGTGTTTTCTCGTACCTACGCAGCAATTAAAAGATAATTTTTCAGTTGTGGCTAGGCAAGGCCTGGGGGCATCTTCTTCATTAATCAAATGTTTCCAATATCATACAGGATGAGTTAGAGAATGCTTTCTATAAGTGACTTAGAGAAATGCACGAAAGTCATTTTTTTTAAATGGAATGCCCAGTATATTATTACTAATTCGGAAAGGTGATACATTTACCTATTTAAAAATGTTAGTGTCTCCTATACCTAATGCACACCGTTTTCGATTTATAGGCACTTTTCCGTAACCCTTCCAAGAATATTATATCTTTTGGTATGTTGTCATAACGTGTGGGCCATGAAATTTTTATTTTATCATTTTGTAATGACAACAGATATGCTATTTTTCTAAATAAATTTGACATTAGTAATATTTGCACTTAATTTGAATAGCTGTAGCACAAATATGGCAGAAAATAATTATACAAACGCAATTTTAATGGATTTGTTTATTATTCATGGACAGTGCAATAAGATTATCAACAGAATTTGTAGAATATTTAATGAGAAGTATCCGAATTTGCCGCAGATGAGCAACAGAAAGTTTCTACGAATTCAGAGAAATTTTATAAATTTTGGTTCGTCATTAAGAGAACCAAGAAATTTACCGAAACCTGTGACATCTGACGAGGTAAATGAAATCAATGTGCTAGTATATTTTCATGTAAATCCCCAGTATTATATACGTTGTGCTGAACAGGATTTAGGATTGCCATATTCATCCATTCGAAGAATACTAGCAAACCATAAAATGCATAATTATAAATTTACAAGAGTCCAATTTCTCATGCCTCAGGATTATCTACGGAGAATAGAATTTTGTGAAATGTTGCTAGTACGTATGCAAGAGGACCCCAATTTTTTAAAGAAAATTATATGGACTGATGAATCCAAATTATCTAGGGAAGGGATTTGTAACACACGAAATCTTCACCATTGGGCCACAGACAACCCCCACATTACTAGAGAGGCTGGTTTTCAAGTTAAATTTAGTTTCAATGTTTTTTGTATGTTAATGGATGAGAAAATAAAATATTACATATACGACGAAACATTGAATTCCAGAAAATATTTAAATGTAATTAGAACAATTGTGGAAGACTTCGTTGATACTCTGTCACTTGAAAAATATAGAACTTGTTGGTATCAACTCGACGGAGCTCCTCCACATTGTACATACGAAATTAGTATGGAATTGGACCGCATTTTCGATGACCGTTGGATTAGACGTTTTGGACCGCAGAATTGGCCTCCGAGGTCCCCTGACCTTACCCCGTTACATATTTATCTTTGGGATTTTTATACATTTTAGTAGTTATTGATATTATTTGTTATTGCTACTTATAGCCTTTATTACTGTTATTGCTGCTTAGGTATTATTTTTTCTTAATACTGACACTGCTATTGTTCTCTTAATGACGAACCAAAATTCCTCTAAATTCCTCTAAATTCGTAGAAACTTTCTGTTGTTCATCTGCGGCAAATTCGAATATTTCTCATTAAATATTCTACAAGTTCTGTTGATAATCTTATTGCACTGTCCATGAATAATAAACAAATCCAAACTGTGTTTGTATAATTATTTTCTGCCATATTTGTGCTACATCTATTCAAATTAAGTGCAAATATTATTAATGTCAAATTTATTTAGAAAAATAGCATGTCTGTTGTCATTACAAAATGATAATAAAAATTTCATGGCCGACCCGTTATGACAACATACCAAAAGATATAATATTCTTGGAAGGGTTACAGAAAAGTGTCTACATATCGAAAACGGTGCACATTAGGTATACGGTACATTAACATTTTTAAATAGGTAAATGTATCACCTTTCCGAATTAGTAATAATATACTGAGCATTCCATTTAAAAAAATTATTTTCGTGTATTTTTCTAAGTCACTTATAGAAAGCATTCTCTAACTCACCCTGTATGATATTGGAAACATTTGATTAATGAAGAAGATGCCCCCAGGCCTTGCCTAGCCACAACTGAAAAATTATCTTTTAATTGCTGTGTAGGTAGGAGAAAACACGATTTACTGAAAGTAAAATTTTTGGCAATAAATTCAGAAAAGAATTATTATCTCGATAACGGCTTGAGATAGATATAGGGAAATATTAACAAAAGTTACTCAGAAAGAAACGACAATCCAAAAAAATGCAAAAATATACAGGGTATTCTATTTAAAATAACGAAGATGTTGCCGGTTTTATGTATAAGTGGCAACACCGCACTTTCGAAAATATTTTAGTTGCATAGATCATACTCGACTATTTTGGTAACCAAAATTTCAAATCAATCTGTAGATCCGTTCTCCATATACTTTTAATACTATATATATATATATATATATATATATATATATATATATATATATATATATATATATATATATATATATATATATATATATATATAGTATTAAAAGTATATGGAAAACGTATCTACAGATTGATTTGAAATTTTGGTTACCAAAATAGTCGAGTAAAACACTTATACGTAAAACCGGCAACATCTTCGTTATTTTAAATAGAATACCCTGTATATTTTTGCATTTTTTGGATTGTCGTTTCTTTCTGAGTAACTTTTGTTAATATTTCCCTATATCTATCTCAAGCCGTTATCGAGATAATAATTCTTTTCTGAATTTATTGCCAAAAATTTTACTTTCAGTAAATCGTGTTTTCTCCTACCTACACAGCAATTAAAAGATAATTTTTCAGTTGTGGCTAGGCAAGGCCTGTGGGCATCTTCTTCATTAATCAAATGTTTCCAATATCATACAGGGTGAGTTAGAGAATGCTTTCTATAAGTGACTTAGAGAAATGCACGAAAGTCAATTTTTTTAAATGGAATGCCCAGTATATTGTTACTTATTCGGAAAGGTAATACATTTACCTATTTAAAAATGTTAATGTACCTAATGTGCACCGTTTTCGATATATAGGTACTTTTCTGTAACCCTTCCAAGAATATTATATCTTTTGGTATGTTGTCATAACGGGTGGGCCATGAAATTTTTATTATCATTTTGTAATGACAACAGACATGCTATTTTTCTAAATAAATTTGACATTAATAATATTTGCACTTAATTTGAATAGATGTAGCACAAATATGGCAGAAAATAATTATACAAACACAGTTTGGATTTGTTTATTATTCATGGACAGTGCAATAAGATTATCAACAGAACTTGTAGAATATTTAATGAGAAATATTCGAATTTGCCGCAGATGAACAACAGAAAGTTTCTACGAATTTAGAGGAATTTTATAAATTTTGGTTCGTCATTAAGAGAACAATAGCAGTGTCAGTATTAAGAAAAAATAATACCTAAGCAGCAATAACAGTAATAAAGGCTATAAGTAGCAATAACAAATAATATCAATAACTAATAAAATGTATAAAAATCCCAAAGATAAATATCTAACGGGGTAAGGTCAGGGGACCTCGGAGGTCAATTCTGCGGTCCAAAACGTCTAATCCAACGGTCATCGAAAATGCGGTCCAATTCCATACTAATTTCGTATGTACAATGTGGAGGAGCTCCGTCGAGTTGATACCAACAAGTTCTATATTTTTCAAGTGACAGAGTATCAACGAAGTCTTCCACAATTGTTCTAATTACATTTAAATATTTTCTGGAATTCAATGTTTCGTCGTATATGTAATATTTTATTTTCTCATCTATTAACGTACAAAAAACATTGAAACTAAATTTAACTTGAAAACCAGCCTCTCTAGTAATGTGGGGGTTGTCTGTGGCCCAATGGTGAAGATTTAGTGTGTTACAAATCCCTTCCCTAGATAATTTGGATTCATCAGTCCATATAATTTTCTTTAAAAAATTGGGGTCCTCTTGCATACGTACTAGCAACATTTCACAAAATTCTATTCTCCGTAGATAATCCTGAGGCATGAGAAATTGGACTCTTGTAAATTTATAATTATGCATTTTATGGTTTGCTAGTATTCTTCGAATGGATGAATATGGCAATCCTAAATCCTGTTCAGCACAACGTATATAATACTGGGGATTTACATGAAAATATACTAGCACATTGATTTCATTTACCTCGTCAGATGTCACAGGTTTCGGTAAATTTCTTGGTTCTCTTAATGACGAACAAAAATTTATAAAATTTCTCTGAATTCGTAGAAACTTTCTGTTGCTCATCTGCGGCAAATTCGGATACTTCTCATTAAATATTCTACAAATTCTGTTGATAATCTTATTGCACTGTCCATGAATAATAAACAAATCCATTAGAATTGCGTTTGTATAATTATTTTCTGCCATATTTGTGCTACAGCTATTCAAATTAAGTGCAAATATTACTAATGTCAAATTTATTTAGAAAAATAGCATGTCTGTTGTCATTACAAAATGATAAAATAAAAATTTCATGGCCCACCCGTTATGACAACATACCAAAAGATATAATATTCTTGGAAGGGTTACAGAAAAGTGCCTATAAATCGAAAACGGTGTGCATTAGGTATAGGGGACAATAACATTTTTAAATAGGTAAATGTATCACCTTTCCGAATTAGTAATAATATACTGGGCATTCAATTTAAAAAAAATGACTTTCGTGCATTTCTCTAAGTCACTTATAGAAAGCATATATATATACACAGATATCTGCCAATTAAAATCAATATTTGTTTGTTTGTTCGTATCTTATGCACTGCCATACCGTTCAACCCATTACGATAAAACTTTGTCAACTTATTACTCTCACTTGCGCGAAGGTTATAGGCATAGTACAAATAACTTACAGTAGGTGGCGCGCGTGTCATACCGGGAAATGTATGTGAAAAATCATTTCTGCAATTCTACAATATTTTCTTTACTTTCAACATAATTTAAAAATTGACAATTGACAATCGGCAAAAGACAAACAGCAAACGTCAAACGGCATATGTCATTCGCAGTTAATTATTATCATCGATGCCGATCAATGTGAGTGTATTGAAATCGAAATTATTTAGTGCGAGCGCTAATTTTTTTTTAGAATCTATGTCGTGTTAATTGCTTCGTCAAAAAAAATGACTCCCAAACGTTCGTCACGTAGTAGATCTACCAGCGCAGCACGTAGAAATAAGCGAATTCGAGCTTCTCAAACAAACGAGGAACGACAAGCGAAATTAAAATTTGGAAATTAAATTAAGTAAAACGTTTATTTAATTTAATTTCCAAAACGGTATGTTTAATCAAAGTTGTTGAACTGTACCAATTAACTAAATTGTGTTTTAATTAATAAACCATTGTTGAATATTGATACTTAATTTTACTTAATATTTAACTTAATTTAATTTCCAAAATGTTATGTTTAATCGAAGTTACTGAACTGTGCCAATTAATTGAATTGTGTTTTAATTAATAAGCCGTTATCGAATATTAATACTCATTAGATTTCGACATTAGGTGCTGCTAATGCAGAAATAAACTGAGATCCGTCAACAGTGTTAACACCATATTCATTATAAATGATTTGTTAGGATTGTTGTATTGATGATAGCATTGAGTTACGGGTAAATCGCTCTAGGCTTTTCTATGACCGATTAGTAATTGCGTTGTTTTTACATATGTATATACAGCATTTAATTCAGTCATTCTTTTATGTCTACTGTGTGCACGTACTGAAATATCAAACTGCCTCATCATGTTTCTCCTGTGGTTTAATCATGGTCACTTCCTCATCTGAGTTGCTCTCGTCACTATACAACGATAGATGCTTTTCATCGCCAACTATTCATTTAAAAATTTCTGATGCTAATGTTGGTTATTTTCAGTGTTGTTATTCTGCAGCATGTTGTTAATTTGGATAATTGTCCTACTGTAAAATTAAAACCTTTGTTTAAGCATATAAAGTGGAATGAGATCATCGGACTCATAATATATGTTTGAAATTTTTGCTGGGGATACATTATATCCTAAAAGAAAGTTCTTTTTCTTCAATATTTTTTAATTGAAGCAGCTACTACTTTGATCTGACAATTGACCAGCAGAAATCTTAAAAATTGAAGCACTCTTCAAAATTAGGTACTGGAATTTTCACATCTCAAAAAGCAGGATACGGATTAAGAGGTTCTTGCAGTAATTAAGTTTAGTCAAACATCAGTTGGGTTAAAGGCGTGTAACTAGGTGCAAGGAATGTAGTTACTATCTTCGATTAATGAAAGTGCTTTGTCGGTAAGCTTATGAGATGATTTTAGATTTTGTATCATCTAAAATATTCTCACATCTTTGGAAACTGGATTATGTAATCAGCATAATTCCGGTAAGGGAATATAAATGTGGTTTCAAACTCCTTCGGGTTACTGGGAAATCTAGATTCCAGACTCCAGATTCTACAGATCTACAGACTCTTCTACATTCTACAATCTGGATTCTAGATCAGAGTCCAGATTGTAGAGCGGAACCTTATTGTACTTATTTATCGTAAACATTATACATTTACGAAAATAAAGTAACAGAAAAATAAGATAACAGAAGAATACTGCTAGTGCGAACATGCAATTAATTAATTATTAGTTAAAACATTCTTGATTTATTAATAGAAATGTATATTACGTACAGTGTTACTCATAACTTGCAAACTCGATGTGCCTATCTCATGATGGCTGTTATGTTGACCTAAAGTTGGTTCAATTATTCTGCTTTAATTTAAAATTTATGGGTATATAATTTGTTTATTTAATAGTTTTTTTTAAATGTGTTATAATTTTTATCTTTACTATGTATTTCTTTCCAGGAGCTGGAAAAGAATTCTCGGAAGCTCTAGGAGGTAATGTCCCCAGGGAGCAGTTTACTATAATTCTTTTAACTTATGAACGCGATCAAGTTCTTTTAGATTCGATAGCGCGTCTCCGAGGATTGCCATATCTAAATTCAGTAGTTGTTATATGGAATTCTCCCCGACTTCCTAGTCCAGAATTAAAATGGCCTGATATTGGCGTTCCCGTGCACATTGTGAAAGCTGCTAGAAACTCTTTGAATAATAGATTCTTACCTCTTAATAACATTTATACAGAAGCAGTTTTATCAGTTGATGACGATGCTCATCTGAGACATGATGAAATTCTATTCGGGTTTAGGGTTTGGAGGGAACATAGGGATAGAATAGTCGGTTTTCCAGGAAGATATCATGCTTGGGATATTAATACCAACAATGGATGGTTATACAACTCAAATTACAGTTGTGAATTAAGTATGGTGTTAACAGGTGCTGCATTTTTACATAGACATTATCTCTATTTGTATTGGAAATGGTTACCGCAAGCTATTAGAGACAAGGTAGATGAATATATGAACTGTGAAGATATTGCAATGAACTTTTTAGTGAGTCATATTACCCGAAAACCACCAGTTAAAGTAACATCTCGATGGACATTTAGATGTCCTGGATGCCCTCAAAGTTTGTCAGAAGATGACACACATTTTCAAGAAAGGCATAAATGCATAAATTTTTTCTCTCAGGTTAGTACAAGTTCAAGTTATAATCATTACGTGCACTTGATTTATTAAATTGTTTTACGCATATATATATATATATATATATATATATATATATATATATATATATATATATATATATATATATATATATATATTGCATTAAAAATGAGCAGTCCCCCTCCCTCGTCTAATTCAGGACAGCCTACCCTCAGCTTAAATCGACGCTTCGCCACTGTTAATAAGGCAGATGTATTAAAAAACAGAACGCGGAACGGTAAGACTAATTCATGTTAAAATGTTAAGTAACGTTTTACAAGAATTTCACTTTCAACTTGCACATAATATTGTTCTGATTAATTTACTAAAATATTTGTTGATTATCAAAATAAGTGTTATGCAACCTACCATCAAATATGAGGCGTCAGGCTATTATTATATAAAGGTTTTGTCACTTAGAAAATTGTCGATTAGGTACATGATAACTCTAACAGTGATGACATAAAAAAATAATATACGTACCTATACCAAAAAATAACATTTAAATCAAAATAGACCTGTCCGAGTATACTTTTCTTACTTATTCCATAATGGAACAAGAAATTAATATTTTGTTTGCTTGCTCACTATATATGTATAAGGTGAGTCTTTGAGTTATACATATATTTTGATCCCTTAATGTCTACATCTAGTAAATGATTATAGTGAAAACTAGTTTTAATAACATGATTATTAATAGAGCTATTGAATTTTATATTTAAATAAATATTTAAAAATATTTTCTCAATATTTTGAGAACTTCGAATTTATTAGATCGAATATCTCCGTGATTTAAATTATATAAGACTTACACAGTGCACTATCGCCCAAATATCCATAATGAAAACTCGTATTTTAGTTGAAAAATAAATGGTTAAAAATTAGTTAGTTATTACAAATAATTTAAAAATTTTGATTTTTAAATTATTCAATATCGAATAATTTCAGAGATATGAATAATCGCTGTATATAATATTCTCAGGAAATAAATATAAAATAAAAAAATTGTATGTTTAAGAGAACGAATTCGTCAAACGAAATGATAAATGTTTTTAATGTTTGAGAATTAATTTCGGTGGATTTGACCAATTAGTATTGATCAACAAATAAAATTACCAATGAGAGTATTTGATTTATAAACAAATCTGGCCGAAATAAGAACCATGCAGTAATTAGGTACGGCTGCTGTTAATAGAGCGCTGCTACATTTCGAGACTTTCTATCGATGTCTGGTTTTGTTTGCACTGAAAATTATAGTTACGTTCTGTAGGTTATTGTAAAATTGATTGACTTATAAAAATTAAGATTTGAAGTCCGTTCAAAATCACAGTCAATCTATTTCAACACTATAAATTGATTATTTTTAGGAAACTGAAACAGCAATAGTGTAAATAGCTGTAGAACAGTATGGTTATATCAAAGTTGAATAGTGTGTATATGAATACAGTTGAAGACTGTACAGTGAGTATACTTCATTAGAATAAAATGGCTTATTTAAACATGGAAATGGTCAATATACTACGTTGTTAGCAGGTGAAAGTATACGCGAAGCGATAAAATTATACTCCAAACATACCCAGGGAGAAAGGTCCCTCATGCAAGCAAAATTTGCGAGGATTTAAATTTACCACGATGAGAATTTTCCAATGGGTATAGGTGTGTGAATAGTGAACAGAATCCAAATACACAAAAAGTGAACAAAAATATCAAATGTGAATACACGAAGAGGAAAAATTATACTCTGAATCATATCCAGGGACAAATTTGTCTAATGAACGCAACTTCGTAAGAATTTAAATATACCATGATAACTTTTCGAACGGACACAGACAACGATGTGAGCAGGATCCAAATATTTGTGAGTCATTTTCTGAACAGATGATGTAGGATTTACCAGAAAGGAGGTTGGAGAGAAAATGTTCTAGCTGTACAAGAGACATTTCGGGTAGGAATTATTCACGTCGGGATTACGTTCACCCACACTATATATTATTTTGTTATGGATAAAAATTATGATATACGGGATTAAGTGATGCAAAATGAAGTGAAATAAGATGCAGGGAAGGGAAATGTAAATTACTTTAATTTTGCTCTCGATATGGCGAGTTCCTATATATTTCACCATTCCATTTACTGTTCCATTTTATAAATGTTTTTTCGAAAATCACTTTTAACATGATTATATATATAAATAACATGAATTAGTCTTACCGTTCCGCGTTCTGTTTTTTAATACATCTGCCTTATTAGCAGTGGCGAAGCGTCGATTTAAGCTGAGAGTTGGCTGTCCTGAATTAGACGAGGGAGGGGGACTGCTCAGTTTTAATGCAATATATATATATATATATATATATATATATATATATATATATATATATATATATATATATATATATATATATATATATATATATATATATCGAATAGTTAAATCGCAAAAACAACTTACCTATATTTTTTTGTATATCAATTCCATTCGGCGCGTTTTCTTCTTCTATAGTTCTTCAAATAAATTGGTAGGTTTTGCCGCTTTAATTTCTCAGTTTATCGTCTAAAGATAAATTATTAAAATAACCACTCTAATTAATTAAAAAGTCTACTAAATCGGCAGTGTCTAAGGCCGCTATTATCCTTTGGAAATATAAAAACGGGGTCTACCATCTAAAATATATAGGGTGGGCTGCGTCTTACAGCCTTAATGGACGCTTCGCCACTGTTTATTAGCACTATATGCTCTCTCTGTCTATTAAGGCACGTCAGTTTTCAGCGCCGTTTTTTCAATGCATTTTTATCTCAGCAACTAATAAAGATAAGAACATATGGTTTATTGTGCATACAAATATACATATTGATCTTTAAAGAAAAAAAAATCATTTAGCTAAGATCCCCCCCCCCCTGAGTTCCGTAATTCTGATGTTCTCGATCGGACCGTGCTCATGGTTCCTGGGATTGGCTATGTACGGTTTATCTGAAAGCAAAAATTGATACGGGGTTTTAAAGTGTATGAAAATGCGCATCGTTTGACATGGGATTTTTTTAAATTTCGAATTTGTGACAAGATGGCGAACAACTCAAAGTTAACATAGCGTTTTATTTAAAAAAAATTCACTTTGAGGCATGGCAAAAAAATTAAAAAAAATTTGGGTATCGAAAAAAGCCCATGTCGAACGACGTGGAATTTGATAAGCTTTAAAATAAATAAAAAAAAAAGAAAAAAGAAAAAATCGAATTATTCTGTATTGAGGTATCTTAGGACCAGCCTTGAAAACCATGATTTCGAGAAATACGCGTTTAAAGTATTTAAATCTTAAACTGTATTAAATCATTTTAACACAGTTTATAACATCTTAAATCTTAGAAAAAACGCCGTGCACACTAAACACAAACAAAATACCTATCTACATAAAAACCGAACACGACTGAATTTATCAGCTGTGTGTGTCTGCACTTGTCTCTGCTTGCGCGCGGCCTCTTGGACCGCGCTTCCTAAACAGTGCTATAACTAAGCCATTTTTGCGAATTCCATTAAGTGGACAGGTTCTTATTCTGGTCCTTCAAAACATTCCAACTCCACATGTGGTCGAAATAATCCGAATTCCACCCAGCAGCCTTCGGGAGGGCTATAGAAGAGCTGTGCTATAGAAAAATTCGCATTTATATCAGGTATATTTCCCACCATTGATAGACGGAGAATTTCACTCCTACCTCACCTCGCCGCTGCAGCCTTCCAGTTGGTAAACTCGCCGATGGCCATGCATCAGATAATCTGGTCACCGAACAGAAATTATAATAAGAAGGTTCACTCTAAGCTCCGCCCGCTAAGTTTTCCTCTTTACCCCGTCCCGTCGACCAGCGAGAATTAGCTAACTAGCACGTGGAGCATACATACCGTCAATCTCGATACCGAACCGATTGCCGCAGTCGAAGTATTATATAAGTCGAATTTTATTAAATTGCGTTTGAATAGCTAGAAATGGCGCTGTGCTCTGCTGATGGCTGTAACAGTAAAACAGGACATAGTATGTCATATTTTCGGTGTCCAAAATATGAAGCTAAGTAAGATAATTGATTACGCATTTAATAGGGTTATAGCTCGGATTAGATTCATTATATTTATGCCGTATAGATATTTATAAAGTGCTTTTTAGATGTCAGAATTGGAAAAATTCAATAGGATTTGTTGGCACCCATAGATATGCTAATCTTACACCGGATCAATGTACATAATAGCAGAATAAAAATTTGCAGTTTACATTTTCCTGAAGACTGTTTTATTAGAAGACTCGTTTGTATTATGGTGAAGTTTCTTCATTAAATTTATTAACAAATAGTAAGTAATTTTTTTCAAATTTGTTTTGTTTATATTTATATATAAATATATATGTATATATTAGTATAACAATTTTATAAAACCCAATTTGTCCAGAAAGGAACATTTAAAATTTTAGATGTTTCTTGTAATACTTGTATTGAGAACGAATAGAAAAGCTACAAAGGTGTTTCTATGATGACAAACATGGAAGAAAAAGTGTTTGAAGGTAAACATATTTTGTATTATTTACGTAAGGTAAGAACTATTTTAGATAAGATTACCGTCTGAGTGAGACGGTAATGTCACTTTCCGCAAACTCTCCGAGGAAGAAGTTATTAAAGGAGAAAATAAAAACTTTAAAAAGAGCTGCAAGATCATATCGGTGCAAAAAAAACGACACCGGAATAACGGAAGATATTTACGAATATCTAGAAGAAAATGATTCGGAACAATCCAATAAACTTTTAAAACCGTAATTGCAATTGCTAAATAAATTTAATATCATATTAACATTATTTTCTTTTTCATAGATAACACTAGACTTGTGTACTTTTTTGATGTTCCTCGCATATTAAAATCTACCAGGAACATTTTTTTCTTACAGTTTTTTGTTACCAGAAGGGGCAACCCAAAAATCTTGTATAGAGACCTTTTATAACTTTATCAATGCCATAAATGGTCTTTTCGATTTATTAAATTCCTGTCATTTAAATAACTTTAATGCATTTATCGGTACGCATAAACAATTAAAATTTCTAGAAGAATTTGAAACCTAAACAAGCTCACTGTTGTTAACAGTGATGAAAAATGTGTTACTAATCAAATGAAGTTTATATTCAGTTGAAAACTAACAATTAAATCGGTTAAAGCTTTGTGGGAAACATTAAAATCTAAAAGATATACATTTTTATTGACGAGAAACCTCAATCAGCATTGCGTAGGAAACTTTTTTGGTCAAATTAGAAATTGTTGTGGAAACGCTAGAAATCTGACACCTATACAGTGATTCCAGAGCTTTTAAAACATTATTGACCTGGAAATATTTTGATCACGTCGATGGTGGAAACTGCATAAATGACAAATGAAATTTTATTAAACATTAGTCCCGACTTAGTAACGAAAACTGTAAGGAATTTATTATCCCGGAATCAGTCGCAAGAAAATCCTTAAAGATTTTTACAAGTGATTATAGAAATCTTAATAGTACAGAACGTAATAGTTTAACGTTACTGGTTATTTGCTAAAAAGTTTGTTACAATACTCCTGCAAACTGTGTTTAGAATTTAGTGAACAAAATACTTAGAACAAAGTACTAGAAACACAGGCAACATTATTTTCTAAAGCAAAAGCTTACATTAATTTAGAGAACTTACCATTTAGCGATTTGACAGTACTATTACAGAATATATAATACAATAGAAAATATATTTATAGATAATTTTAATAAATTAGCTTGTTCCGATTCAATTGGGGCAAAACTAAAAGATATATTTAAAAATATAACTTTTACACATCCGTGTAGAAGTTTTCTATTAGATTATGTTTTGTCCTTCTATACTAGAATGTGTCTTTATTACACTATAACATTCGCAAATCACGATATAAAAAACAAAAAATTACAAAAACCAAATGCCAAGCTAACTATAATGAAAAATTTGTGAGAACATCTGTTTATTAGCTTGTTAGTCTAGTTAGTAAATAATGCGATATTGTTGTTAATATTTCTTCTTTTGAATAATATTATTTGAAGTTTATGTACTGTTTTACCTCTATTAAATGTCAACAATTTATGTAATAAATGTTAGTAAGTCATAGCTACTATTTTACTCCAACAAAATATTTCCGTTAAGAAACGGCTCTCTATCTAATTTACCAAAGTATCTATTAGCAATCATAACAAACGCCTACGACGAAATAAATAATCGTAACACGAAGTATCCCCCGTATACTTAAAAAGGTCGCCGTTCAACAGCTACGTGGCGACATGTATCTTACAAAGAAGCCCAAGATTGAAGTACAGACTGAAAGTGAACGTTCTTGTCTTAGTTTCTGTTCGGTGACCTCATGTGGCCATCCTTTATGAACCAGTCAGAGGCAGGTTGCAGTCAAAATATCGGACTATTTTTTTTTTTTAATATAGCTTGTAGCTGGAAAGTAGTTTTGTCCATTTGACTGTCCTAGCGGAAATAATTTTGATTTTGTTTACGTAGTCATATGGTTTTAATTCTGCCCCTTATTTAGCAACAATGTGTTTAATTAACTTGCAAATGAATAAAAGATTTTCCCTCTCACTTCCCAAGTTGTACTCTCGCAATATTACATATTAGGTATCTTATTTGGTACTGATGTTCTTGAAAATTTATTAAAAATAAAGAATGAGCTCATTATATATATATATATATATATATATATATATATATATATATATATATATATATATATATATATATATATATATTAATGTTATGTTTAGCAGAATTAAAATTATACAAGTGCTTCTTAAATTTTGACGAAAGTTTTGAGTATCTTCTAAAAGTAACCAACCCTATAAGGTTAATACTAAATTAGATAACCCTTGTAATAAGATATTAGGTCTTTCGTGGACTCACAAGTCAGACAATTCCAAATTTAGTGTTGCTGTATTCAACGAACAAATATCCACAAAATAAAATGTTTTATCGCATTGGTCCTGTTATTGTCGTTACAAAAATTATAACTTAAAAAATATGGACCCAAAATCTAGAATGGAGTAATCTATAGAATTAGTACATAAATGGAATAAATATATTAGTAACATTTCTAATTTAAACGACGTATCAATACCTCGTTATATATTTACAAAAAGAGAAATTTAAAAAATTGAAATTCACTTTCGCTGACTAATCATTAATGGCTTATGGCGCATGCTTTGCGTATGGTGATATTTGATCACCTTATACACTGTGCGTATAAAACTGTTTCGTATTAAGCGGTACGAATTTGAACGAGGCAACGTACGAACGGGACCGAGCAACACCCACTGAATAACAAGGCCTTAGTGCTTGTCGTGTGACGTCATTAATGTAGGCCGTGCAATTTTAATCATATAAGGGGATACATACACTAATACTTATGAAAACTATCAATAGTTAACTTATTTTAAAGAACGCTAGTTATATGACAGGCTTCTTGACAAATCCCAAAAATTATGTTTGAGTTTTGGTTTAATACTAGGTGTAGTACTAAGTGCAGGCTCCCAACTGCCCTACACCTGCGCCAAAATTCAGGATATGTATTTATGTATAATAAACATTTTTTACACTACTGAAAAGAGGTTATTACACATAAATACATATACTGAACTATTCCACACCTTCTCTTAATTATTATTACTTAGTAGGTATAATATAGGTATGCATGTTCATGTTATGCAGTTTCAAATTTCATTTACCTACCTAACATCGTGCATAACTTAGTGTTGAGGTGAGAGTTTAGGTATAACAAATATATTATAGAACACAAGCCATGAAAATACATTAATTAAACTTTTAAAGAAATAGGTCCCAAATTATATACGTTTAGTTATAAAAAATATTTATGCATGTATAGGTAGATATGTGGCTTACTTCGTTAATGTATCGAGTTTTCTTTTTTTATTTCCTTTTTTTAAATGGTCGCTATTTTTAGCGCAATAATTTTTTAAGAGGGTATTGGAAATACTTTTGAGAATAATTTTTAATGTCTTTTCCATTATAATTAGCGCATCCATCGAAAAGTGAGACATGTTTCTGTTCAATGCAATATTCCAAAATTAAATAAACCACGAACGATCTTTTATTATAGATTTCTAGAAATGTGTCCTCAAATTCATTTATTAATTTATTGAAGATTATATAAGTCACAGATACAACATTTATAACTTGTCCTTGGGGATATAAAACTCCTCCACGATTTAATTTATTAATGAGATCAAAATTGTCCTCAACAATAAATTGCTCGTCATATACTAATTTTTGTTTACAGCTGGCACATTTTAATTTTTTTAACGTAATATAGCAACAATAACCACCTAAATATGTAATTAACGGCAATACATCGTTGATATCGTGAAAGTGATCATCATTTATTAAAATTTGAGACAATAACGTTTTAATTTGAGAAAAGTCTTGTTGAGAGCAATTTTAATCTGGGTCATAATCAGGTAGCTCATAGAACTTATTAACATTAATAGGGCCAAAACTGCGAGACTGAAGTGTTAATATAGATTGAATTCTAAGTCTCTTCTCTGTCTCATATAACTGGTGCACAGAAATATGATAATGAGCACCTGCCATTTGCCTGTATTTACCAAATCTATCGTCAAGAGGGTCTGTTGGAAATTTCCCTTCATACATAATTCATATCAAGTTCATTAAAACAGTATTTGGTAATTTCAAGCAGCCCATGAAGGGTATGACTTAAAGCAGTTCGGGTCTGTCTAGTAAGAGTCTTTGAAAAACTACTAGGTTGCCAAGTACCGAGCCAGCTTAACATTTTTTCTAAGAACTCAATCTTAGGATGCAACTCAATGTCCGTGAATTGTTTCTTTACGATAGGTTCCTGAAATATGTCACGTTTATATTTGCCTTTGAATGGGGTTTTTACATTTATTATTTTCCACCATATCGTTATGATGTTTACAAAATTAGCAGTATCTTGAGAGTGTGATATACGGCTATCAAAATGTCTTACAGCCTCTACTACGAAAGAGTTAAAAATTTTTAGTGAAAGTTTTACATTTTGTCGCTCGAAAGATGAAGGAAACAATGCTTTTAGGTTTATAGAATAGCCGAACTTTAAAAGCTTATCATACTCCAGTTCATGTAACTTTTTAAGCGCAGGAAAAGAAGCGCATTTTTTTTCTGAAGTGTAAAAATCAGGAAAATAAAATGTTTGATCAGGTTTACAGTTAAGCCAATTAGTAAATATATATTTTAGTAGGTGAACTGTGTCAAATAAGTAAAATAATGGTCTTTTATTATCTACCGGGTGAGGATAAACAATACTAAGTTGGTCTGTAGTTGAAAAATGGCTCATTGCTTTCCCGTTAATAGCATTATTATCACTTATTGTGCAAAAAACTACATACCCAATTTCCTCTAAATTTTCAATAATAGTTTTAATAAAATTATAGAGTATTTTTGAGACGGGAGCTATGTGAGCTACCTCTTTAAAGCTAGAACACACACTTGCAATCATGAAAGTAAATGCTGAAGAAGCTAGAGAGTTATTATTATTGATTGCTGTACCAGCTATATTGCCTCCCTTATAATACATAAAAGGGTCAATGTGAATTTCATCGAAAAGCAGTGTCACAAATCTCTCATGATCCTTTAACAAACCAAACACATTTCGAGCATAGGTTAAAAACATATTTTTTTCATCTATATGGGGATCAGTCATATGTTTATTACAAATACCCATTATAGTTTGAGGATGTGGTAAAATAAGAGACCCATAATCTCTTAAGTATTTGTATGCATGTGGATTAATAGTATAGAGAATAGAACAGAAAATTATTGTACTACTTGAATATCTATATCTTTCCTTTGCAGTTGTAAGCAATGCTAATTGTTCACAAATAAAATCTAAAGCATGTACTATTTTGTTATCATCAAGATTTCGAAAACTTTTTAGTATATTTGACACAAAATCGAATACACGTTTAATTTTATTTATGTCATTTGATGATTTGACAGAATCAGGCATGGTCTTGCTATTAAAGTCCCAGTCGGGGTTGTCATTATCGGTAATATTTTCCTCTCGATTTTCCTCTAAAGGTAGGGTCGGTAATAACAGTCTCATCTATGGCTTCAAATATTGACTGTATATCGTTCAAACTATGTGAAATAAACGGCGTTTTAAATTTTGATGTTGAAATACAAACTGACTCGCTATACAAAAAAGTTTTAATATTCAGGTTATAATTAATAACAATCGCCCAATTAATGCATGGGTCAGGTGTATATTCAATTTTAAAAACAGTTAATCTTTCACCTTCTTGAGACAAACTTTGGGCAGAAAACCAGTCTTTTGGTAGTTTAAATGTAGACAATTTTACTATAAATTCATCAAAATTGTCAAAATGTATGTTTTTTTCGTGCTTCTCAAACTCAATTTTGCTTATTTCAAGGGCTTTTAGCAAATTTAACTCATCAATATTTTTGAGATTTTCATCTTTACTTGGCCCTATTTTGACATCTTTTGATAAATAAATGGGGCAATTTAAAAAAATAGATGGTATACAGTCTTCTTTTAGCCGTGGTTTTAGTAAATCTATTGTAAAAATCTTACCAGTGTTTGAGTCTTGAACTGTTGTATTTTTTATTATACTACCTTCAGGAAAATGAGCTTCACATACTCTCGTGTTGTTTGTGGGCTGAAAGTCATCTCGGGGTATCGCGTTTAGCCATTTTTGTCGTAACCTTACGTCCTTTGGAAAACCGCAAACATGAACTTTAGGCCCATTTTTATAGTTTCCGTTACAGCGAGGAACACAACACTTTTGAGGCATAATTTCACTAAGTATCAGTTACCACAAAACTAGCCGAAACCAAGAGAAAAACATACAATTAAACACGAACAAAAACTTATAAACTGTGCTGTAAACAAACCGACGGAGCGCCAAAAAAAGCAACAGGTTATAAGTCCGAAATATATCGTTTTACGTATTTAAAAATACGCCTAACAACATAAATTGTATACCTAAATATACAACGAAATATTAGGTACAAGTTTCACGCACTTAAAAGAACATAAATAGTTCTGATTTCAGAAAAATGCAAGAAATAACGCTGATTAAAGCAACTTTTAGGTTCACAGGTTAGCTTACCAGATGAGCGCTGTTGCCGGCTCCGAAAGGAAAGTATTTTTGTTAGGGAAGTCGAACAAGGTAGTAGTATTTGATAATTAAATAAATAAATTACGAAATACCACATTAAAAAAAGAAGAAAGAACATATTATGGAAATATGTGTTTTACGATATTGAAGAAGAAAATGGTAATTTAAGAGTAAGAGATACATCCTTTATATACTGGAATCCTAATATTCGCTAGTATCGTAGTAGTCTGGCAACGTTGCAAACATCTGTGGTCTCTCGATCGTGTTTACGCCACCTGTAAGCTGGCTTCCTACATATCGGAAAGGCCTACATTCATGACGGCACGAGCTAAAATTTTGTGAGCGCTTTGTCCTTATGTAGAGGCGTTGTTGGTTCGAACCGCCTTTTCGGCGAGTGGGAGCAGGCAACAACTCTATTTCGATCTGATGAAATCCAGATGCCAAGTCCAATGTCGTAAAATATTGACACTTGCCTAGCTGATCTAGGAGATCTGAAATATTTGGTAAGGGGTACTTGTCTCCTACAGTTAACTCATTAAGTTTTCTGTAGTCTACAATCACACGCCATTTCTGCTTACCGGAAGCATCGAGCTTCTTGGGGACAACCCATACTGGGGAGGACCAAGGGGAATTCGAATGACGAATAATATTTTGATCTAACATTTTGGACACCTGTGTTTTAACTTCCTCCTTGTGTATTTATGGATACCGATACGATTTTGTGAATATCGGTTTCGCGTCGTTGGTATCTATTGCATGCTTAATTTCATTGGTAAACGTTAGTTGGTCACCTTCAAGATAGAATATATCCGAAAAATCTAAACAAAGTTGAGTGATTAGTTCACTTTCTTCTTCATTTAAATGATTTAGACGGAGTTGGGATTTTATTTCGTGATGTTTGTCTATATAAGTTTGAGAATTTTCTTCGTTGATATTGTTTAGTGAGAAATTTTGTTAAGGTTCTAATTTTATGTCCGAAAAGTTGATGGTTGTGGATATTGCGTTTGAATTTACTATAGATGTAATAAATTCACCTTTATCATTTACTTGAACTATAGCATTGGGGAGTCTTACTTTGTCTATTTCTGTAGCTAGCAGTATTAGTCAAATGGCATTTAAGTTTGAAAATTTGTTCCGTACGCGGTTCTATTGAAATTATATTTGAAATGCTATGAGCATTATTAAGAACGTTTGGGTTTGTAGAATTTTGTATGTCTGTAGAGAGAGACTGATCTGTGACTTTATGCATCGAAATCGTTTTAAAATTAGTTATAAGTTTTTTATTTTTTGTGTCAACTATACACTTATAATGTTCCAAAAAGTCAGAACCAAGGAGACCATCGATGTCAAGATTGCAAATATATATTTTAAATGTGTTATTGAGATCAAACGGAATATAAACAGATTCATTAATAATTATTTTTTGATCGGTTCTACCTTGGATCGTTACATTTTCAGGACATCTCATATTATTATTTTGACAAATTTTAGGTTTAAATAGATAGACCTGCGCCTGTGTCGATCAGTAGTCTATGTGTATTGGTAGCGTCGTAGATGTAATATAATTTTTTTACATTTACATAAGATTTAACAGATAATAAAGGACTTATAGAAACTGTTGTTCCGGGAAATTGAGATTCGGGTTGAAACTGTCTAAGTTTATGTTGCTGAATTGGGTTTGTAATACCGTCATGTTGGAATCTATCGATTTTTGATAAGGTGGGTCCGACTGGGAAGGTGGGCCTGTTTGAAAATCCTGATTGTTTGTAGGCGTCGTATCAAAAGAGGGTTCATTGAAATAATTTTCGGAAGAACTATTACCAGTATAATAGTTTATATAGGTATCATCGTGTTCCGAAGTATTACCAGTATAATAGTTCGGATCTGTGGAATGATTATTATCTGTATAATAATCAGAGTTATTATTTTCATAGAAAGTTTGATTTGGTTGTGTATTTTCTATTTCATTATTTTGGTTAATATGTAGCGTCTTTCTGGTGGAATTTGGCTTATAATAATTAGGATTCGGTTGAATCGCAGGGGGTCTTGAACTGTTAAAGTTCGAGTTTGGTGTGATGACAGATGGTCTTTGTTGAAAATTTTGTGAATTTCCAGAATTTTGATTATAATAGTTGGGTCTTTGTTGAAAATTTTGTGAAGTTCCGAGGTTTTGAGGGTAATAATTAGGTCTAGAAAAATTTTGAGGGATGCCGAAATTAGGGGGTCGAGAACTTTGCTGTCTCTGACGGCACTCACTGGCGATGTGTCCAGTGCGCTTACAGAATGAACATTGTTTTGGAGGCAAAGACGAATTTGTATTGCGTATATTATTATTACGGTTTAATTTCTGATTTTCAAAATAATTTAGTTGGAGCTCTCTACGAACTCTCATAATTGCCGTTAACATATCCGCTGGATCGCTTGCCCTAACAACATGCGCAATTTTAGGTTCTAACCCTGTGAATAGGGTATTTAAAACCATACCTTCGGTTAACTGAATTTGGGCTTGTTTTTGAGCTGGTGTTAACCGTTATTTATGCACAGAAGCGTGCATTTTTGCTTTATGTATCTGTAGACGTGCGATAAATGTAAGCGGAGATTCGCCGGGAGCTGTCGCATCCTTTGCAAATCTTGTATTAAAGACGTTAAATCTCGGCTGTCACCGAAATGATTTTCTAACAAAGTTTTTATTTCATCCCATGTCACTGGGTTTCTAGAGTTGACTAGTTCAGATGCGCGACCTTTCAATTTATTTTTTATGTGAACAGTTAATAGTACCTTCTGGTTACCAACTGACATGTCATACGCGGTTTTACAAGAATTTATAAATGTATTTAAATTAATTTGATTACCGTCATATTCAGGTACGATAGAGAAAATTTCATTTAATTTGTAGGGTTCAACAACTTCTTGCTGAGGCTGATTTTGTTGCTGTTGTAGAGCCATATTTCTAGTAATTACTGGCATAAACTAATTTAAAAGTTTAAGTTTATTTATTTATTTTAAATTGCAATCGGGAAAGACAACAGAATTGTACCTTTCGCGAACAATTAATAGACACAATTATTAAATATATATTTTTACACTTAAACGAGATGATTCAATAAGTACTTACACGAAGCTATTCATCTGTTGGTTCTGTGTGGAAGTTGGTTCTTTCTTTGAGTATGGGATTGAATCCGCCACCCGTACTGAAGTTCTCCTTATTCTGGCGATCCTTTTCCTGGAGTTAGGCACTTCTGGAGTGTTGTCCTTGTTGGTGGTTTTCGACAGTTAGGCTCCTATACAGGGTGTTCTTCAAATCCGCACGACCGCACCAATTTTATATCACTTAAATTGAATTTCACTTTTTAAAAAATATATTATTTTATTATTCAAACAATTGTAGATACGACTTGGTTTAATATAATTGAAAATGATAAGTTAATGTTTAAGAACGAAATGACATGTAACAAGTGTCGTGATTTTGGTGTAACCTATATTTATAACATTGCTTTGTTAACGCAAGCATAAGCATTCTGGGAGTTATATGCTGTGCTTGCGTTTCACTACATCTCGCACTGATATGTAGTTTCTGTTCTTTTGTTCTTTCTAGAACAAACTAGGCATCTTCTAATAGGTTGCCTCACTGTAGGGCTTGGCTTCGGAATTTTTCGTATGAAGTGTCTTGCTGTCAGTCGTAAAGGGTCTTCTGTTTATGTGTGCCTTGGGAGAGATGTTGCTTCATCTGGTTTACAATATTTCTCAAAAATTTGACGAACTACTGCTAACTGGAAATCAGCTAAACTGCTTTTTTTGTATGCTGTAAGTCATAAAGAGCATGAGCATTGATAATAACCATATCCTGAAAATGAAGGAATATTTTTTTGTACCATTTTATAGTTTTACGTCTTGAATCAATAGAGCTAATCAGCATATCGGTCTGATCAACTCCTCCCATATTCTTATTATACTCTAGGATGCATGTTGGTTTCATTACGGGAGCTCCTATTCTTCATTTCTTATTTAGAGACATGCCGTAATCGTGGACTATGGATATCATGTAAATTTATTGTTTGTCACACCACTTTATAACCAGAATTGGATTACTCGTTCGAAAAGTTATTTTCCCCCGTTCAAGTTTTTCTGTTACTTTTGGTAAACCTTTTCTTTTTTTGTTGAGGGTATCACATAGATGTTTTCTCTTTATGTAATAGTTCGGCCAAACCGGGACTATTATACCAGTTATCCATGTATAAGACATGATTTTTTCCAATGTATCCTTTTATCGTAAGAACGATTTGTCCAATAATCTCATATTCTTTCCGTAGCGGGTCCGTTCCTGATTCAGTATAAATTATAAAACGTAGATAATATTCGTTTGGCTATCACATAACATGAATAATTTAACACCAAAGTGATGGCGTTTTGTTTTTATATATTGCCTAAATGACAGCCGTCCCTTTGAATAAAACAAGACTTTCGTCTAAACGCAAATTTTCAAATGGTACAAAGATGTTTTGGAATTTTGAATTTATGGATGGCGATTGTCACAAAAATGAAGTATCTTGCAAATAAAGAAAAATATGCCCCTCTTCATTGCTCGTGCAAAAAATGTAACAAAGGATCAGTTCTCATAAACTCTTAGTTTCTTACATCTGGTCATAAGCATTGTAATAGCCAAAAAATTGTACATTTTGTTGACAGAAATTTATTTTGGATTCCGATATACCTTCACGATATTTTCATCAGTTTCTTTTAAATATAGAAATTGTCGATTACTTCCTTTGATAGTGTTAAAAATAGTTAATAAATAAAATCTCAGAAGAGAAAAGGAATTCGTCAACTTACGACTTATTGTATCCACTTGACACCTATTGGCTCGTGCTATTATCAAACACACCATGACGATCTGGCTGAAAATCAAGATTATGCTCCCAATGAAAATCAGATTTCAGATTTGTTGTAAGTAAATCATGTTCAGTATTTTCCTGATCATATTCAAGTTCCTCGATATCAAAATGTTGTTCATCACGTTGCTCTTGTTCATTATTTATTGTCACATCTTGTAATGTCTCCTCATCCTCACTTTCTCCAGTACTAAGTACATCATCTGAATTATTATCATCATCCAAAAATACATTATTTGCTATCTCTTTTAATTGTTTTGCGGTTAGGAACTGGCTAGACATGCTTACTTTACTGAAATATTCAACAGAATGAAGCACGTGATTCTAGAGATTCGAGTACCTGCGCTAATATAACCAGCGACTGTATGGCGCCGCCACAATGGTTTCAAGGTTATTCTTTATAGTGTGTTATTAGTCGTATCCGTAAGACAGTCGTAAAGTGGCCTATATTAAATTAAAATTATACGTCACTCGTATTCAAAAGGTGCTGCGTATATATACATCAGTCGTATAGAAAGGGTTAATACAATGCTAAAAGATGATTTATATTTGTAGTATACACTCTCACTATTCATCGGAGATTGCAACACAATATGTTTTCCATCAAGCGCCCCTAAACAATGAGGAAAATTCCAAACTTTATTAAATCTGTTTGAGATTTTCATCCATTCTTCTGCTGACAAAGGAACCTGCAAGTAAATATTGACTGTAATTAACTCATATCAAAAATTTAAATGTTATTATTTTAATTTTCAGGACTATTCTGCACCAGAAAACGAAGAAGGTGACGAGGACAATACTGGAAATGTTGGACAGAACAGTGATGATGTTATTGGTGATAGAAACGAAGGAGAGTCACAGCGGGATTCTCAAAATAATATCCCAGCAGAAAAATTGAACCCTGCAAGAAGACAGTTTCGGTCACCCAAGAAACCGTCGTCAACAAAAGAAGAACGGAAGATCCCCGCATAGACGAAGCTTATCGTATTTTAAAAAATACGTGTTCTACTACTGCAAGGAAAGATAAATGCGCAATGTTCGGAGATTTGTTATATTGCAAAGAAACTGCGTAAGCTTGAAAGTCGTCAGCGTGCCATCCTGCAACATGACAATCATAATCTTATTTTTAAAACAGAAATTACTATTCCATACACATTGCCGTCATCATCTGAACTGCCAACTGTGTCCAATCCAATGACCAGTTCGGCATCATCTTCATCTTCCTTGCATGATCAAAGTGAAATGACGCAATGCACGCTCTTCTCCGCCGAAAATTACAACGAGTAACAACACAACAACTTTCATTTCCTCAAAAGGACCATCAGTACTTTGAAACGACTATGCTTTCTATGCGCGTCAATATTATTCTCCATTTTCATAATTATAAACATATTGTATTACATAGAGTTATAAATGATTATGTGATTAGTTTCAAAGACATAACATTAACCTACTTATTATGAATGAACAATAAAGTATTAATATAGCATATCTTCACATGTTGAATCAGTTTATGTATTATTATCCTGCATACGTGTGGTATAATGATTGAAATCAGCTGATTCGATACGACGATAACATATTGCAAGCTAGTAAATGAATCACTAGTTGCCATGTATCTCAATGTTATAGCTAATATTTCTTCAGTAGTTACGCCTTTTCGAAAATGTGTCATTCCTGGAAATTTGATCCCGAATCGATTCCAATAAAAATATAAAGTCGGTGGTAGACATTCTTGTGAAGTTTCTTAAAATCGCTACTCTCTTCTTCTTCAATCGTGTTGTTGAGAAATAATTGACTACGAGTGAGAAATTTATTTGTATAAAGTCCTGTTGTCCACCAATGTCTTCTCTGTTTCTTTCTCACTCAATCAGCTATTACTATAATCGCAGCACTAGCCACTATTAAATCGTCAGTGCACTCTATATCCGCACTCTGATTTAATAACACTGAAAACCGATGCGGAACAAATGCCTCATTTGGGCGAATACCTGCCTCGTTTGAGTCTGCCTCGGGCACTCAAACGAGGCACCGGCCTCGTTTGAGTGCCCGTACAGACAAGATATCCGCCTCACCTCGGTCCCGTTCGTACGTAGCCTCGCTCAGATGTGTACCCGGCTTTACTTGATCTGTTAAAAATCGCGTGTCGTGCCACTAAAATAAATTTCTTGTTTTGGAACTTTGCGCAATAGTTTCTTTCGTGGTTAACGCGCAAAACACTACATTTTTGCGAAAATTAATAATTTCATTTATGGTCCTGGTTTAAATCGCCCAGTCTCGTTGGACAACATTTGTAGCGAATAAAGTTTAGGTTAAGTCTAGACTTAATATCTAATTCATTAATTTTGGTGGTCAGGATAGTATATTGCCTAAGATTCGTAAACAACTCCAAGATTAACTGAATGTTATGTACCCTTAACTGTTCACGAATTGTGAACAGTTAGGGTCTCCTAAATGTTCTCTCACTACAATAATTAAAATTATACAAAATTCTTATTTTTAAAATGAAGTATACGCAGCGCAAAAACCTATTTCTAATATTGATTTAGCCTCCACACTCAATCCATGGTTTGGTTCTGAAAAGGAACTGGACCTTCGATGCAGCAGCAAAAACAGAAAACCAGATTTCTACAAACACCGAGATAGTTAGATGACAAATCAAATTATACAAATAAATGGACGTCTGTTTAATGCAAGAATCAGCTTTGTTCAGAAATATCCGATACTGCTCACTGTAAAAATTATATGGTATTATTATTAAGAAAGGAACTTAAAATTATTTCACGCCGGTGCTCATACTGTATTATCTAACGTTAGATTAATATTTTGGTCTATCATTAGTCAGTAAGTATTAAATACCAAATATCAATTTGTAGGAACGAAGAAAGAAATGATAAATGTTTTGAGTGTTTGAAAATTAAGTTTGGTAGATGATCAACTAGTTTTGACTAATAAAGTTATCAATGAAAACGTTTTTATTCTCGTAAATGTGGGTGAAGTAACAAAATGTTCAATGCGCTCATCAGGTAACTCAATAGACGGTTTACAGGTTTCGAAGTTTTCCACCGATATCTGTTTTTGTTTATGCTGAAAATTATAATTTGTATTGTATGTTATTGTAAAATAAAATAATAAAAAAAAAGATTAAGAATGACGCAGTTCGCCAGCAACAGCGAAACAAAAATGCCCTAACTTATCAAAATAAGGAGCGCTGGATTAAAACAATACCAAGGAGCCAGCTGCCAAACCAAAAATTAGGTCAGTTGGAAATCAAGCCATGGGAAAAACATACGCCCAAACAACGAACGGCAAAGAAACAAAATCAGCTCAAGCAGAGTCAGACGAAACAAGCCAAAAGTTGTCAAAAATCATGGGCAAATTTTATCAACAAGAAAAAACCAACAAAATGATTTTTAACAGAATTAGCAAACTGGAAAGCGGCAACAATAAAGTTGATGATAAACAAAAATAAATAAAAATTGTTAACACACTTCGACTAGATTAGTGGTCTAACACAGTGAACTTATGAGCTAGAAACGTTCATGTGGAGCGATACCATTGATGTGGCTTTAATTTCTGAGACTCACATGGCTAGAACAAATTATTGTAAAATAAGAGGATACAAAGGTTATCACACTGCTTGCCTTGACCTTCCGGGGAAATGTGAATCAGCCCTAATAATTGAAGAAAATATGAAGCATTACGAAGTCACTAAATATAAAACTGCGGAAATCCAAGCGACAACAGTGACAGTTAAAATGAAATCCAAGGACATCACTATTGCTGCAATATACTGCCCAGCAGGGAAATCTCAAAAAGAAGACATTTTTTTAGAACATTTTATTGACTGCACGGCACTAGAAGAGCGTTTCATTATCGGAGGTGACTTCAATGCCAAACATACATATTGGGGTTCCGCCAACATAACGCCGAAAGAAAGACAAACTATTCACAGCTACAATTGCAATGGCCTGTTACTTCCGATCAACTGGCAAACCAATGTATTAGCCTACAGACAGAAAGAATGCCAAGTTTAGTTATTCAAGCTTCTTTATATTGCGCAACATCGCATCCGTGTACACCAACATTGAAGAATGCTTTGACCTTGCATCAGGGTTCAATAATTCTACTCTCATTGAGTGAACAACACCCCGCGGGAGGGGTGTTATTCCCCCCCTAATCAATCCCATTTCATTAACGGGAAAACTGATTGGAATCTACTTCGATCAGAGTTCGAGCAGAAATTGACCTAAGCGTACATTTGAAAAAGAAAGAACCGTTAGACCATGAAGTTGAAAAACTAGTGGTTGACCTGTAGCAATCTGTGTGGAACAACACTTCCACACTAAAACTAAAAACACATCTTGAATTACATCAAAGAAATACGAGACCTTATACACGAAAAAAGCCCGCAAAAAAAATACAAAAAACTCGTTCCCCGGGCGGTAAAATAATTTATGCGGACAACTCAAATATGAAATTAAAGCCATCAAGAATGAAGGGTTCCCTTGGGGTGTTAACGGATGACGAAAGCACAGATTACTCCCTGTGAAAGGCAACTATATTCTTGAATAGGCCAAATAATTATGACCTTCCCATTCGCAAAAACGATGAAAATTCGGCTCGACGAGAAGAAGAAGAAGCAGAAAGATTTTTTACTGACCATTTGGCAACTATTTTCCAGTCCCATGAGTCGATTGTTACAGATGAAATATCCCAAATTATCAGAGATGGCACAATGATTAAGCCAATACGACTGATTGAGGTTACCAACACCATTATTATCAACGACATTATAAGAAATAATAGCACAAAGAAAGCATCAGGTTATGACCTATGATCTTTTTTATTTTAGCTCTTTCTGAATTACATTCGTAGTTCCATGCGCTTAATCAATGGTTGAGTACTTGTTATGAAATCTAAACTGATGAGACATAATACGACGGAGCTGCTTTTTCTCGATGATAAATTTGCGTCTCTGCAAGAGGAGCTCTTCGAACAGCTTGGATATAATCGCAATAGGAGTATTGGGCGGTATGATGTTCTATCTTCAGGTGGTTTGTCAAGTTCAGGAATCATTATTATTTTAACAAGCTTCCATTGCATTGGCACATACCGAAGTTGTAGTGCAGAAATGCGTCAGTTTCATGTAGCGAGGCAACTCTTGAGTATTTGTGCCCTTATTAGATCATAACTTAGTGCCTTCTTTGTGCTGAGATTGTTTCTGATGGTGGTAATCTCAGTCGGTGGTATTGGCTTAATGTTCATGTCATCTCTGTTAGTAATTCGCTGTATTTGTATCTTCTATGCTACGTATTTGTATTGCTTATATGCCAATCGGCTATGCTAATGTATATTGTATGTACCAAATCTGGTGTTGACATCTAGCGGATTTTGTTTCAAATGACTAGTGGAGAAAACGAATTATTATTTTGTGTTGTGTTTTTGTTATTTTTGTTACTACCTTAGTGTCTAGTAGACCAATATTGAACAATTTTAGGGATGTAATCCCTATAGATAATAAATATGAAATAATAAAATTTACATACGTAAGAGAACAATGGAGTATTGGGAAGAATATTGGGATATTAATTTTGGGAGGTTTGAACAACTAGTACTAATTGGCAAATAAAATTCCAGATGAGGGCGTTTTGATTCATAAAGACATCTAGATGAAATGAGATACAATAAACGTACTTTCCAGATAACTTAATAGAGAGCTTCTAAGTTTCATGATTTTTGCGCCGATATGTGTTTCTATTTGTACTGAAAATTATTTAGTTTGTTCCTTATTTTAAAACCGATGAAGAATTGAAATTCGTGCAGTCACAGTAAATCAATTATAACACTGTAAATCGATCCTTTTAAAGAATAAAAACTGAAACCTTGAGTGATATACTCAAGATATACATATGTAGAGATATGCGACAAGAATAAAAAATGTTCCAGTCCTGTTTGATGTAATAGAAAATTGCAAAATATCTTCGCAGGAGTACGCGAAGAGTATATATTTATCAAGAAAATTCTCAAGTTGTACATGAGGTCAATAACAATTTACGTTGAATTATTAATTTCGAATAATAATTATTAACACCGTTATGATTCCTATCCATTCATATTGTTTTTGCGATTTTTAGTAATATAGGACGTGTGATGAAGTGGTGTAAATGATATGCGTGATAAAGTGGCGTAAAACAACATCAGATCATTTAATTTTTGCCTAATGAGGTCAGTTTGTATTTGCGTAACTCGGTCCATTTACTGTTTTATTTTAATGTTGTCATTTCTAATAGTCGTAAATGTTTTTACTTTAAATATTATAGATATTAACAATTTTTTGTTCCATTGGAATTGAAAATGATGAGTTTCTGGTATTTCTAAAACCATTTGATATATATATATATATATATATATATATATATATATATATATATATATATATATATATATATATATATATATACATATATATATATATATATATATATATATATATATATATATATATATATATATATATATAATGTTACGCCCAAATATCGAAAACGCTCAGTGAGCGAAAAAAACGGCCACAACGGGTTGCGAACGGTGCTGAACGACCAAATACCGAAATAAGGTAATTTTTCGCGTTGTGGACAATGCTCAAATGGCCAAATTGGCCCTACAGTTGCACTTTTTTGTATTACAATAACGCTTATAATGGCACATAACACATTCTTGTTTTGATCCAGACGAAAGAGCTGAAGCTTTTCTCAAATTTAATGAATAACTCGGAACATAGATGAGTTTATAAAGTTTGAATCAGCGAAGGTGAATTCATTACGACTATAAAGTCTTTCCAGCACGCCCTCTTTGGTTCCCAACTTATACAAGCTGGATTCATTAACACTTAGAAATACAGCTAGAACACTTCTAGGGGCAAGCCGCCCTCTGTCGACATCTGGAACTTTGACTACGACATTTTGACCGATTTCAGCAGGAGGTAGTTTTTCACGGGTCAAAGCCAGCATTTTTTCAGTTTGCTTCTCCATTCCGGCTTTAGCATTTTCGCGTTGCTCTCTGATTGAATTACGTCGGCAGCAAAGGCTGCATACGACTTTTCCTTCAATTTCAACACCACACTTCATGTGTACATTTAAACTGCATATTTTACATGGTTGGGTGATTCCAAAATATTCGCAAATGGAACATGCTACCGCACTGGATACTGCACTAATTATATTTTCTTCCCCTTCCTGGTCTGTTTCGAGTGTCATCCCTACCAAAATTTTCTCTAAATCTTCTTCCGTTTCCAAAGTGTCATATGTTTCCCTTTCCAGAGAAGAATCTGCCAATCCGATTCTTTGCTTGCTACCAAACATGGCCTCATAAGGACTTTTTTTAATTCCTTCATGCAGAGCACGATTTTTTTTGCTCTGAATAAATCGTAAGCCCTCTGACCATTGTTTGGTATTATTGTCAAGCATCCATGCTACCAACATATCTCTGACGTCCTGATTGGATCGTTTTATCGATACTTGGCTCTGTGAATGGCGGGGCTTACCGTGCACGAGTTTAAGGCCTGGCCACATATCCTTTAATTGTTCTATTATCTTATTAGAAAATTATAAAGCTTTGAAGTATAAATGGAGCACCGAACATGCAAAAAATGTCCACTACATTATATGCGACTTCTTCAGTTGTTTTCGTTTTGAGTGGTTTCAAAATTGTAAATTTTGTCAGATGGCCTTGGTAGTTCAATATGAAACGATAATCTCGGTCGGGTTCGGTCTGCATATCGATCAAATCTACTTGACATCTGGAATTCATGTGGTTTGATAGGATTGGTGCAACAACTAACCCCTTCTTCTCTTCTTTTTTCCCTGATATTGCTCGTAGAGAGACAAATAAATCTGTATAGCTGCTCTAGTGACATTGCAGTATTTTTTGTTAATTTCAGCCTTCATAACTAAAAACAAAAAAAGTGTCATTAGGTACCAATATCTTATAGAAATAGCGTTTAAGTAATGTACCTCTTGTGTTCGTGTGTGTCCAGTTGCCATGGGAGCAGCTCCAATAATGCCAAAAAGATCCTCCGTTTTACAGAAATATCGAAAAATTTCATCCTGTGTTCCTTTGGTCTTTTCAATTAACTTTTCATATTCCTCAATTGTTATGATATCGTACCTCTTCAGTCTTCTATATTATTTGGACGACAACGGCTCTTTCTTTTTACTGTCTCTCAAACGTTTCGCTTCTTTCACTTCTCGGACGATCTTTTCATACCGTTGGTTCGTAAAATAATCACTTCGATCGTTGCTGTTATCAACAATATTTTTAAGTTTTTCATTAAACGCCTCTCTCATATTGTTTTAGCTAACAATACTAGCGACTTCGCTCAACAACATAGACGGAATGTCACTCGAAGGCAGTCGTAAACACACTGACAAGTCTAGACAAGAAAGATCGGTTTATGAGCTTTATAAATCATCCAGAACGCGTCATGGCTGTTTGAGCATTGTCCACAATGCGTCGTGGTCAACAAGAACGGCCACAACGCGAAAAATTATCTTATTTTGGTATTTGGTCGTTCAGCACCGTCTGCAACGCGTTGTGGCCGTTTTTTTCGCTCACTGAGCGTTTTTGATGTTTGAGCGTAACATTAGAAAACTTAAAATCAAAAATCGCCCTAGAAACAGGGCGATTTTTGATTTTAATTTACTGTTTTTTCAAATAATAAATTAATATACAGGGTGACTTACCTTCGAGTAATGACGCCATCAGCGTTTTTTTTAAATGGAACACCCCAATTTCCCGATGCTTATTGCTGAGCTGATTCCAAAAATGTACACAAGTTGCTTCAAATTGGCATAGGGTGGGCAACAATACCAAAATTACAAGTTATTTACAAATGAAGAAACGTACTAAAAAATTAAATGAAATTAACGTATTGTGATACAACTATTTTAATAAACTATTAAAAAACACCCCAACCACGTTTATTAGTGATATTTGCCCCTCGACTATACCGTACTATTTTTATTGTTAGTAGGTATTTCTTGCCATTTGTTTTTTAATTGACGTTCATAAAAAGTTCACTTCTGTATTGTTAACACTTCAAAGTGTACCTACTTTGAAGTGTTAACAATAATGTTTACGTTAAATCTAAAACTAATTTTTCATAAAAGCTAGTTTTTGAAAATGCCTTTAACTGAAAGGGAGAGGATTGAAATTTTAATGATGATTGGTGTTGGCTATAGGATGCGGACTCAACAAGAGGTATGCAGATTATTCTATGAAATGCACCCATATCGCGAACCTATTTCACAATCAACGGTAAGCAGAATAGAGCGAAAATACAGAGAATTACGACATGTGAGGGATGCACCAAAGCAAGGTAGACTTAAAGTTAATGAAAATATTCAACAAGACGTAATTTTGTCGGCAATGGAAAATCCACATTGGACAGTGCGGGGAGTATCTAGGGATTTGAATATTGGAAAGTATTCAGTGTCGAACATTTTAAAAAAGGTAAAATACCATCCTTATAAAGTACATCTCATCCATTAATTGGCTGAGGAAGACTTTGACCGAAGAACTGAATTCTGCGAGTATATGATGGACCAAAACAATGGAAATAACAATTTCATTGCTAACATTTTATTTTCCGACGAGGCAACATTTTACTTGAACGGGCATGTTAATCGGCAAAACATCCGTTATTGGTCTCAGGAAAATCCACAGTGGATGCAAGAATACCATACGCAACGACCACAAAAGGTCAATGTGTGGGCTGGTATTTTAAGAAATACAATTCTTGATCCATATTTTTTTGATGAAAATCTGACAGAAGCATTGTATCTGAATTTCTTACAAAATACATTAATTCCCGATTTGACACGGCTTTTTTCTGATATTCAAATAGCCAATACATTAGACAGTATAATCTGTCTGTTTCAACAGGATGGCGCGCCACCACATTTCGCTGTAGCTGTGCGCGAATTTTTACACAGAACCTTTCCAGATCGGTGGATAGGAAGAAGGGGAACAGTGGAATGGCCCGCTAGATCACCTGATCTTAGCACACTAGACTTCTTTTTATGGGGTTATTTAAAATCTAAAATTTATACTAACAAACCTGGCAATATCCGTGAGCTAAGAGACCGAATCAGGCAAGAAATGTTGAACATATCACCCGCTGTGCTACAAAATGTCAGAGACGAATGTATTGCCCGGTTACGTCATTGTCTAGCGGTCAATGGAGAACAATTTCAACATTTATTGTAAATTTTCTTTTGTGAAAATAGACTAACGTATAACTTTCTAATTAAATTTTTATAAAGCATCTTTTGTATTGTTGCCCACCCTATACCAATTACTGTTGAAGCAACTTGTGATACATTTTTGGAATTAGCTCAGCAATGGACATCGGGAAATTGGGAAAAAAAAATGGGATGTTCCATTAAAAAAAACCTGACGTCATTACTCGAAGATAGGTTACCCTGTATATAAATTTATTATTCGAAAAAATAGTAAACTAAAATGAAAAATCAACCTATTTCGGGAATTTTCAACAATATTATTTATTTAGCTAATAATGAATTTATGCGTTACTTTATGGACGCAGTATATATATATATATATATATATATATATATATATATATATATATATATATATATATATATATATATATATATATAATTTTGTTTGTGTTTTAGGTTTTTGGTTATACACCCCTACTAAACACACAATATAGAGCCGATTCCATTTTATTCAAGACCAGGATACCACATGATAAACAAAAATGTTTCAAATTTATTTAAACCTTGGAAATTGAGTACATTTAAATTTCAGTGTATTGAAATGTTAAATTTGTTTAAATATTATATATTTAATTTAATGTTACATATACCATTAAGAAATAATGTAATGAGACGCTTTCGGTATGTTTTCCTGAAATATAGGCAATAATTGTAAACCAAAATATCAATTTTGGTTAACAGTTTTCGAGGTCAAGATTTTAAAACACCTGGATTTTATTATCATTCTAGTGTCTATATGTTCTATTTAATAATTTTCTCGTACTCTTTTTTTCTAATTACAACTACAAATACACAGATGAATAGTAGTTCAACTGCAAGTAACTAATAAAGAGGTTTTTGTAAATATTTTAGTTAAAATACCTATCACGCATAGGACATATTTTCATAATTTGGTTGCCATTATTTTTTTGAAATAAAATAATTGAATATGAGTATGAATGAAGTATTAAAATTTCCATTCAGTAGTTTATTTTTAATTAATGAACGAGTTGCATCGAGGAAGATAAATTCGCTGTATTGTCTATAGTCAAACCATCATGTCTGAAGAGTGCAATTACCTAAAAAGCTGACAGGCGCTATTGTCATATTTAATTCCTAAATTTCTTATATGTTCTACTTTAATTCGATAATATTAAATTTAATTTATAATCAAAATTAGACAAGAAATGTTAGAATTCAATTGTACAATGCCTATCTGCGACATATCACATGTAAATTTATATCATGCTTGTCAAATATAAAAAGATGAATAAATTTCGTTGTATTCATTTCTCATACTTCGCCGATTTTCTGAAAAGAATGGCAACGTTGGTGGTCCAAGATATGCACGTGTTGTCGGCCTCTTTGTTGCTCTCATTTAGACAGTTTTGGATGCGTACGCCGTAATTCAAATTTAACAGCTGACGGCCATTGGCGACCCACAAGGGCCATATATTAATTATGTTATAAATATCGTAAAGATATAGTTTTGTGATTTATTCAAACAAAAATTTACTCAAAAATTCTGATGCATATAGTATGTGAAGCTATTAAATATAATAATATTGATAGTATGATAATAATTGCGATTACGTTAACAATGGAAGAAAGTGTGCCAGGGCCGTCATTAACTGCAAAAAAGATCGACTAGTCGAACCGTGGGGGAAAAGAAAATTATTTTACGTGTTTTTCAGTATCTACAAAGAGATCATCCTGGTTTAACAGTGAAGTAGTAGATATGTGCGCAGATTATACAGGAGCCTCAGAGTCAAACATTTGGGGGATGTGAAAACATTGGGCACACATTAAACAGAAAACAGAACATTTAAATTGGCTGATGTCGAACGCCATCTTCAGAAAGCATTAGAAAATGTTAAGCAGAAAACTAGCGGCAGTGCATTGGTCGTGTTCAAAGAGAAGAACAGAAAATGTGGGATGTAGATAATACGACTGATAAAATCCTCGATCCCATTATTATTAGTGTCGGTAAAAGTGATAGTGGAGTGATGACTCCACTATCACTTTGAAAGAATCCACTATCCACTATGAAAGGGTAAGATTGTTTTTCGAACATTTTCTTTTTATTTCTGTATGTAGTAGAATTTCGTATTATTTTCTGTAGAAGAAACTTTTCTTTTGTTTTTGCTACAGAATTTTGTTTATGTTATGGGGTTTTGTTAAATTTTGGAACAGAATTTTTTATTTTGTTTTTGTTATAGAATTTTGTTTATTTTATATAGAATTGTTATTAATGTGGGAATAGGGCTACTGGCGAACCACCCACTACAAAAATGGTAACGCGCAATTAGCAATACTTCATAAGTGGTGTGGAAACTTGCTTTTACCCACAATATTCTCCCTTATGTGTTTTAGCAATTTTTTTTAAATTTCCGTCATCAATAATTGTAACAGTACTTGTTACTGGCCCTACCAACAAATAAAAACATCTATGCCTCTATTCCAGACAAAATTCCCTACTTATCTCGGTCATTGCACTCCTCGGACGTAATGGTTTCACTATAATTGTGTCACATTCATCGGCTAAGTGTCAGCTACTTATTTATTTATAGTTTCTATGCATTTCATACGATTGCACTATGGTTGATAATTTATAATCAAGATGAGTAAATGAAACGGAGTTCGTTTTGAATATACGAACTATTTTTATAAATATGCTTAGTTACTGGTTCGGTGCCGTCCATAACTGGCAATAAACTAGCCGCAGCAATAAACTTCTTTAATATTTATCTCTAATTCTAAGCTATTGCAAATGTCTTTTATATTCTTAAAATTATTCTTAAATTTATTCACTTTTTTACACTTACATAATATTAATCTAGCCTCTTCTTTCCGCATTGTCTTTGTTTAAATTTCTGTAAAACGCTACCGTACCTAAGTAACTAAAGACCTGTCGTCTTTACAAAATATGTAGTATTTTCATATGTTTAGTTAAGTTTATGATCAAACTGTGAAATGCTCCCTTCTTTTTTCGTATTTTAGCACAAAGAAAATTGTTTGAAGATAAATACATCAATAATTATGTCTGATTTCTTAAGAATAACTGTTATTATGTCATTATAAATACTATAGCGAAGATTTTTGAAATCCCAAAGTTTTATTTTGGAAAGCAATTACCTACTTACAGCAACACTACAAAACTTATTTTTAAACAAATCTGAAAGGCGTAGTCTTGTCAGAAAACGAGTAAAATTAAGTAAAATTATTGACAATGAAATCGATTATTATTTTAGCATCTTCTGTATTTGTTAACGGGTGATTTATTTAAATTTTTGATTAATTCACCGACCGTTTGACCGCTGTCATATTCTTTGAACCAATTGACGCACATGGGATTCGCGGAATGTTATGGTCGTGCTCTGATTGTCTATCTCGGTAGCCAATCAGCGGCCACGCGCGCTGGCAGTATCCTACGAGAGCGCCCGTGGAAAACGTATAAAAGCCGGCCTCCCAGCGCACTCCGGAGCAGTCTCGATGCAACCCCGCTACTGTAAACATCGTTACTTAAGCATCATAAATATATTGTATTTGCTTGTGGCAATAAAGTGGTTTATGTTGTTGGAGCAGTGTCTTATTGTATTGTTGCTGTTTCCTTATATCAACTGAGATAACCAGGCGAGTAAAGCTGTGATCGAGTGGCAGGTGTTCAACAGAGGAGGGGGTAACGGCTTGGGATCAGCTCATGAGGAGGATGCCGTAGAACGAATTACTTTCTTTGTCACGCCCCTGCTGACGTTTCTCCCTCGTGGTGGTCGAAGGAAGAAGAAATAAAATACTGCGAGTGATATTTACAAAATATCATTTCACTACAGAATTTCTATATCTATTTAATTAAATGTGGTTTACATGAAAATTTTTAAAAATAACAGCCCAATTTATGCCAGAATATCTTGTAGAAAAATATATAGGTTACGATGAAGTTGACAAGTATCCATAATCTTTGTTTATAAAGCGAACTTTTGACATCAACCGCTAATAATGTAAGATATCAGATTCAATTTGTTTAACTCATTCCAATTAAAATGACAAGGTCAGAGGTTATTTCAATTCATACATCCATTTAAATTCTAACAAAAATTGATACCTCTATAGAAATTCTGTTCTTACACATAAAATCCCCATTTTAACATGAAAGAAACAATTGAAAGACAGGTAAAAACAGGTGAGGCTCAAAAAGACAGGTGAGGCTAGGTGAAGACAGGTAAAAACAGGTGAGCCTCACCAAGCCCAGGTTAAATTTGTACACATCCAATTTTTTTCAATGTCAGGCTCGGAAACGTGGCACTATAAACGGGGTACCCACCCTAAACCTACTGGTCGTTGTCGATATGGCTTTAAATCAACCCTTAGGACCTCTTGTACTACCCCCTCGATTTGTGTCAACTTCGCATGGTGCCAGCGAACTGGCGCTAAACAATTGAAAGACAGATGAAAACATGTGAGGCTCGCTAAAAACAGGCCGAATTTTTATATTCAATGTCAGGCTAAGGGGTGTGCGTCCACCGGGGTGTGGCGCAGCCACCCCTAAAGCTTCTGGTCATTGTCGATATGTCTCTGATCAACTCTTAAAAGACTTCTTGTACTATCCCCTCGATTTGTGCTAACTTCGGATGGTAAGCTGCCATCGAAATCGCTTGTCTCATTTAACATGAAAAATAATTGAAAGACAGGTGAAAACAGGTGAGACTCATCAACAAAAGAACAACACAGGCCCAATTTTTATGTCAGGTCAATAGGTGTGGTGTCCACCGGGGTGTAGCACAGGCAACCACCACTAAAGCTTCTGGTCATTGTCGATATGTCTTAAGATCAACCTTTAAAACTTCTTGTACTACCCCCTCGATTTGTGGTAACTTCGGATGGTAAGATGCCATCGAATTGTCGCAGAATGGCGCGTCCTATACTACTGATTTATAACAAATTATAAAGTATCTCACAATTCAGGAAAGCAAGAATTGCGTTAGTTTACCATGCAAACTAAGCAAAGGAGTTTTCATAGCTGGTGGTCATGCCAAAAAACAATAAAATTCCTGTCAATAATAAATATGAGACCAAACAGTTATTTTAAAAAAATTTAAACCATAAATATAAAAACTTAGAAATTATAAATTATGTAATTTCGCACAGAATTAAAATTGTTCCGTAAGTAGAGCAGAAAAATTAGTAAACATTCTTAAAATGAGTCATTTAAATAAAGAAGAATTTAGTACGCTGCAAAAAATATTTATTAAATATTTTTATATGAATATGATATATTCTATTTAGCAAATGATCCATTAACAATAACTAATATTTTAAAAGAAACAATAAAATTAAATAAGTCAGACACACCCGTTTATGTAAAACTTTACAGATTACCAAATCTCCAAAAAGCCGAAATTCATAATGAAATTAACGACATGTAAAAAAGGAGGAAACTAAGTCGAAATGGTCAGCACCTCTATTAATAATGCCCAAAAAAGCTGATCAGAACGGAAACTGAATCAGGACGTTGGCACCACTAGCAATAATCACTATTTATCCTTCCTGCATTTTTTCACACCTGGGTATTAATACAGCAGCAACAAAGACATGCGTAACTCCCGTGTCAAATAATGTCCATACGTCGGTGCTCGTGATCCGAGCGGGTAGCCGGAGCAGGGGCAGCGTAGAATTCTCTCCCGGAATGCGAGCAGCTCCTCCAAAGATAGCGAGACCATTTCCTCGAAATTCATTCGATAGCTGGGATATTGAGGGCTGCAGCGCCTTCTCATTGGTCAAAGGGACGGTCCAATATGATTAAAGAGGTGACCCTTCTGGGTATTAATCGTAAATATGAAGTGGGAATACCATTCGTGATAGTCGGTAATCTCGATAGGGAACACCCTGTATCTTCCAATTCCGCCGTCACCCGGCGCTCGTTGTTAATCACCTCTCCATCTGCCTCAATCTCGAGAGCGTATCGGAACAACTGTTTCGATGTCTCCAGGCGAACGGCGCGAAGAATTTTTCGTATAATAGGACATAGTAAATATACGACTTGCCAAATCCACGTAGTCTCATCTATAGTGGACTCCAGGCGTCGATATAATGCCAATTTCCGATAAATAAATATTTTAATGTGTACATGGGGATTTTACTGTTGTTCGTAGAGGTTACTACGGAAATTCATATGGAGGTAGGAATTATCGAATCTGAATAACAGGCGAGAACTAAACTCGTCGTATTTCAGGTGGAAAACTTCCAGATTGCTATACTAAGGCGTATGGCGATGAAATCTGTCCAGTCCCGGGGATCAATCTGTTCTCGTTTGACAATATGCTTTCATTTCCATAACAAATCTTAACGGGTCCTCCTAATCGAAATCGCTGTAAGTAACGGGCAAGCGATTAGGGTTGCTTGGGTTAACTCGCAGATTTGTGGCAAGGTCACGAATTGCGTGGCGATCGACTCGGTCATCTTGTGACTCGAGTTCGGCATTGGACGCTGCTGTGGTGATCCGAAATCAGGTGAATATCTTATTCACTCCTCGTGGAGTACTGTTTCATTGTGCTGCATCCGTTGCTCATCTTGGAGTATAACTCTAGGGTGTAAAAGGGCCGACAGTCCATCCGGATAGTTGTTTTCCCCACGCTGGGCGCCATGTAATCTAAGATATTCCACTCTCTTCCATCCGTTGTGTCGCTAAGATTTGAGGCGATTCCGTCATTGCCGGTTGCTCCGGGTGAAAATTAGGTGTTGAAACGGATCTCCCATGGTGAGTATCATTGCCTTGGCATAAGTTCCGGTTATTTATTAAGTTATTCGGTTCCGCCAATCCCAGGCTCCGAACTAACCTGTCTCTCAGTATAGAATAGATAATCTTTATTCGTGAAGTTAGAGGGCTCGTTTAAAGGAGAATGCCAAGAAGCGACAATCCCAGGCTCCTCTGTGTCGATGTAGCAGGATAGCGCCGAGCTAACCTGCTACATCGCTAATCTCTCAGTGTAGAATAGAGAATATTTATTTGTGAAGTTAGAGGGCTCGTTCGAAGCGGAATGACATACAATTTTTTGTAAGATATTCGATGTGTTTTGCTCCGTGAAATTTGCCTGGCTTCGGCGTGGCGGCGAGAGCGGCGTCATACTAGGTTGGTACGTGTACTATTCATTTCATCGCTATTTGCCAAATAAAGAATTTTCTTATCTTGCCGATAAACGGAACAGTCTACCTGAATCTAACCATAAAACAAGCCACGGTATGAGATAAGAGCTGTTTGGGATTTTTATTTGGCAAACAAAGATGAAATAAACTATACATGGTTCGAGTTACCCTTGTCAGCGTGTATACGTATACATACCCTCAGTAATGATTCTTTACATATACTGACTTTGCATATAACGACAGCAGTCGTATTTGTGTAAAGATAATAAATAATAAAAAGGTGTAACTCACCAGCTTTCTCCCTCGCCATGCAGATAATCAAACACATAATTTTCACAATACTTTTATTCAACAACGAAAATGAAATATAACAAACAGCTTCAAGTAAGTATAAATAAATACAAGTATAACATATGAATATATGAATACAAAGAACAAGACCAAAAACGGTTATAACTCTACATGGTATCGTGAGACGATAACTGCGCGATCTCGAATGAGGAATTGCGCCAGTGCGCCAATATTCATTGGCAGGCGTAATGGCGTTGATGGGGGTATTTGCAAGCCGAGTGAAATTACCGCTCTTTACCCGCCCGGAGGAATTACGCTGAAGGCGCTTATATTTATACATACTAGTCCATTTTCGCCCGGTCCAATCGCATAGCTCCCCCCCCCCCCTCCGCTCGTCGGTGAGAATCGAGAAAAGAATGGGGACAAGGCTACGGAACGTCAAGAAGTCGACAAAAGGTGTGGGTGGAAAAGGCAAGGGAAAATTGATGGACAAGGTCATTGCTGAACTGACGAAATTTTATGGCTTGATCATTCACAGAAACACGGACTCTGTAGAGAAAATGAGAGAAACGATTTGGACTACTTACTATAATTGCAGCTCTTCCGATAAAAATTCACGATATGAAAAGTGCCCATCTGATGAAAGTAGTTGGTTCAAGTGGCGTAAAGCGGAAGCTGTAGAAAAACTTAGGACCTTTAAACATTCCCAAGAGCCCCTGAGTGAGGTAGTTTTGCAAGCGATCAAGACCATCTACGAGGATTTATCGTCGGAGAATTTATTAGAAATATGCCTTGGAGCTCACACACAAAATAATAATCAATATGTGAATTCCATCATCTAGTCACATGAACCAAAACGCCTACACTGTGGTCCTGACATAGTTGAAATCGCAATTAAATTAGGCGTCATAATTTTCAATTAAGGGTACAAGCCTTTATTGAAAATTCAATTAAGGATACAAGCCTTTACTGAAAATTATGCACATAATGGGACTGACCGTGGGGCAGCAGGTCGAGATGTCGCTTTGGCGTAACAGGACATGCATCGATCGTTTCGAGAAGCGAGTGACTGACAGTCGGCCCGAATTTAAAAAAGAGAGGCAAGAGCGGCTCGACTGGAGTCATTTTACGATGACGAGGGTTTACTTTACGGCCCAGACATTACAGATTAACCGTAAATAAAACTTTTTCGAAGTAACATGGTTTAAAAAGTTTAAACGCGCTTCTCTTGAAAATACATTTTAAAAATATTATGCCAAGATTATGAAGAGACTAATAATTGACCAATTAACTTGGTTTTTCTTTTATTTTATTCAGCACAGTCTTTTGTAGATCCTAAACTAGAATCTTAACTGTAGATGAGGTACTTTTTTCTACCATTTTTGTGCCCAAAAAACAGCGAAAATTTCGGAAAAAGATTAAAAAATGCTCTCACGCCCACAATTTTTATTTAATTGGGATAGTTCTAGTTTACAATTCATATAAAGTAAAGCTTCTTAAGAAAATAATATCATTATTGCTTTCAGATACCCGAGAATGTCATCATTTTGGCCAGAAGATGTGATGTTATTCAAAGTAACGGCTACGTCCGGCGGACATATCTAAACAATATATTTTTGGAAAATAGACATTGTAACGAAAAAAATAAAAAAGATTGTTCAATATCATTTGTAGTTTCTGAGAAATCCATTCCTAAAATAGAACCCGAAAAAAGGCTCTCCAGGCAGGGAGACTCCCTCAAAGACCGATGCTTCACGGTATGCTATAGGAGCTGTTTTGTCAAATGGAGACGATACACCGATCGCTTTTGCTAGTAGATCCTTCGATAATGCTGAAAAAAATTATAGTTATAGAAAAAGAATTAACAGCCATGCTTTTCGCTGTTAAACGTTTTAGATCATATTTATTTGCTAGAAATTTTACAATTCTAATGGATCATAGACTGGTGATATATCTATTTGGTATTTACAATCCCTCGAGTAGATTAACGAAATTTAAAATAGCATTAGAAGAGTATGACTTCACTGTAAAATATATTAAAGGAACAGCCAACGAAGTGGCGGATGTTTTATCACGAATTGAGGTATCATCCGATGACTTAAAAGACATGACAAATAGTAGTAGTAAAAAAGTACTCATATCAACCAGAGCACAAGCTAAGAAAGGAAAAGCAAACAAAATGGTTTTTATTTGGCTATTACTCATTATATGTCAATAATGCCTAGGATACGAGACACAAACAACTGCATAACAACCCGGGCATTACAGCCGGCGTTATATCCATAATGCTCCCTATAATGCCCCGGATTATAAATTAAATTACCTGCTCATTTACTTATGTATTTATTCAATTTAGCGATATAACTTATAACTGAAACATAAAAAAGGAAATTCGTATTCTAATTACTTTGCAAAATCTTCTCCAAAGTTAAACTGGCAGTTGTGGAATGTTCCCGGAAAATACGCAACTGGATTTCTGACGTTTCTTACAGCATCGCATACAACCGAATCTTCAGAGGGCGACTGAACATGAAAATCCACGGAAGTGTTGACTAATTCTTCTTGATATTGACAGTTTGATGAAGAGCCACTCACAGAACTTGAAATCATTTGAGCTATTCGATTTTTTGAGGTTACAGTTTCTGCTATATATCCCTCAGCTACAGTTGTACTTTTCCATTTACCATGTAATTTTAAAGTTTCAAATGAAGCGCCTGCCTCAACCAGAAGCGTAGACGACGTTCGCCGTAAACAGTGACCGTCTTAGTTTCGGAACTTTCACCAGCATAACCGATCCTTTATATTTTATATCGCCGATAGTCAATTTAACCATTTCATCCCTTCTTCAAGCACCAAAGACACTCTTAACTAGAACGACTCACAATGATTAATTTTCATAAAAACGGGTTCTACCTACAAATAATTTTTGGCTATCTACCTTATGCAGCAAAAACTTTTCATTAGGAGCATCTTTTATGAATGCCAAAACCTGATCTCCAGTCAAAACTTTCGACTTCTTTGGGAGGTATCCTTTAGATCTTTGTTTTAAAAATGAAAATAAAAGCTTGTATTTGTAAATGTTGGTATTTTCATTTATGTCCAAAGTTGCATTTAAAATCGAATACTTAGCCCATAAAGAATTAGCAGCATACTTTTTCGACTAAAATAAATATAAAGATAATTATTAATAGAGTAGCATATATAAATAAGGTAAAATTCTAACTTTACATACCAGTTCCTGGTAAGTCAACATGACCACCTCGTTTAGACCAGTCACCGAATTTTTTGCTTTCCAGTTAATAAATATTTTATACTCTTGATTTCACCGCTCATATACCACTCTTAATTTCACTGGCAAAAGTTCTATTGCTTTTTCGGCTTTTTTAACAATATTTTGTGAGATAAATTCCATCCTCCAAAAGTACAGACGACGCGACGCGACGTTTAAATAATGACAAGTACACAACAAACAGTTTCCTTAGCAACGCAAATGTTACTACATATCCTAGAATCCCTACCTATTCAATAATTATGTAAAAAATCATTGCATTTAGTTTTATTTTCGCGATGTAACTGAAAAATAAAGTCTTGTATACACCACTGGCGTTACTTGATGATAATGCCCAACAGTCGATACCCTTCCCTCGGGCCAAAGGCCCTCGGGCTGGATCACATCGACCTCCGGGCATCATCATCTTAGTAACACCCTTGGTATATAAATAACTATAATGATTCTATTACAGATAAAATGATTGATCACCTATAAGTCATAGAAACGTTAAAACAAACAAAAATTCCTTTCCAGATACATCTTATTTCAAATGAAGAGTTTGAAAGTATAAGTAAAAGAAAACAAAGCGATAGTAAAGTAGGGAACTCATTAATTCATAAAGATTCGCGAATAATTTATTAAAATCAAGATACTCGATCGGCTATAGACTTAGGTACTATGTTGAAAGACTTGAAAACTATTTGTGATACATTTAATATTCCGGAATTAGTATTTATTAAAAATAGAAAGTGCACGAAAATATTATAAAATATAGTACAGTTATTGTAAATTGTAAAAAACAATGGAATACAAATAACGCTAAAAAAGGAGTACGAAATATTATAGACTACGAGACGAAACAAATTATAATGAACGACTATCACTTGTTACCGACAGGAGGACATGCGATATAAACCGCATGACAAATAAAATAAAAGGATGTTATAGTTGCATACATTTATGCAAGGACGTCACAAAGTTTATAATTGTCATTGTGCATTGCAATTGTGACGATTGCCAACGCTACAAACAGAGTCACAACCACTGTTTCCGTAGGATTTCGAAAAATGTATTTAGATTTAATAGGTCCTTTGGAACTCGATTCGGAAAACAATCGTTATATTTTAACGTTACAATGTGAATGGACAAAATTTATCAAAGCATATCTATTACCGATATAAACAACGATACAGTAGCTAGATCGCTAGTAAATATTTTTATTTTGCGATACGGAATGGTAGACACAATTGTAACAGATCAACGAACTGAATTTTTGTTGTAGAAGTATGTCAGGAAATTTAACTAGTAGGCTCGAGCTTAAAATATTCTAATATAGAATTGTAAATGAATTACAACAAAATAAAAAATATATATAACAGATAATCACCAAACTAGATAAGAGTCCGTTCTATCACCCGAGATGACACATCTGAAAGTAAACAAAAAATATCTGAGCAACCAATTCCCCGTAATAATACTAACATAAATATTTATGCGAAAATCATAAATCAGCACTACGCCAATGTAGGTAAACAATAATATCTACAATCTACAAATTCGTATGTCTTGCCTGGATTTACGGTCTTAAGGATCAACTCGCGAAAGACCTCCCCAGACAATAAGCTAGTCAGAGTATCTACCATGGTAAACAGTGGAACAGCATGCCTTCACTAAAGTACTAAGGGTCAACTCGCATAGTACCCACTCTATACAACTAGCAGAGCATGAAGGGTCAACTCGCGACATGCTCTAAATTGAATACTGAGTTTGTAGTAAAACATTTAGTTTATATTATTTAATAAATTATCATGCAACTGACTAATAAAAGAGTCGTATCAATCGACATAACAATACAATAGAAATGACTGCCCTGTGAGGTAAACTCACCTGTTGGATATTACACTAAACGCACAAATACGATAAATGAAATACACAGTTCTCACTTTAGATGTCTGCTTAAGGACTGGCATTCCAGAGAATACGTATCTACACTCGGGCCCTTATTTAGGCCACGACTCAGTAAAATAAACAAAGTATCGGAGTGATTTTATCTAACGCTGGCAAAACACGTCGAGATTAAAGTCAAGTTTAAAGGTTAAAATTACTTACTTCTTACAGTCGGCCATCCTGCGAATATCTCGTCCCGAGATATCCTAGGAATCGTGAGGTTGATCCTCCTCTTCATCAGAAGTCAAGACAACACCGTCCTCCCCACTTTCGCTATTAGTGGAATCTGACACTCCACCAGGTCGACACCACGGGCGCATGCGATCGACGGCAACAGTCCTCTTATATGTTGATGATTTACGTGTACGATAAGAATTGGCCATATCTTTTACGATATACCTGTCATTTGGTAAAACTGCCTTTACGACCATAGGTCCCGTATAAAGAGCATTTAGTTTTCTACTTATGCCAGTGGATGGAGTCTGTTTTAGAATGACCACTAAATCACCTTCCTTATAAACTCTTGGTTTCTTCCTTTTCTTATCGAAATATTTCTTCTGTGTAGCTTGTGCAATCTTAATCTTGTCGATTATTAATTAAGTCTTCGATGATGGAGGGAATAATTTTTATTTCATCTCTAAGTGAGGTATCTGAAGAGCTGCTTCGTGGGATGAATCCGAACATTAATTGGCTAGCTGTTTTGCCTGTGCTTTTGTTGACTACATTATTAATAGCAAATTGTACCGATCTTACTTGTTCATCCCATAACTCCTCTTCAGCTACAGATGGTAATAATGCTCCGAGGATGGTACTATTTAGGCGTTCGACTTGTCCATTTGCTCTTGGGGTTGCTACTGCATTGAGGATATGTTTTATGTTATTTTGGTGACAGAAAGATTTAAATGATTTGGATGTGTATGAACTCCCTTGATCAGATAGTATTACCCTTGGAACTCCATAAGTTGCAAATATATCCTTGAAGTAGTCGATCACATATTTCGTCTTCGTAGTCTTGGTGGCTCGTAAGAAAACAAACTTTGTAAAAGCATCTACTCCAACAATCAGATACTGATTATTCCTTTTTGATTTGGGAAATGGTCCAATATGATCTACGTGAAGAACATCCAAAGGTACAATTCCCTTGGGTATCGGGTGTAGAAATCCTTCTTTTCTCCCATGATTTCTTTTGTTGTACAGACATGGTATACAACATGAAATGTATTGTTCTACATACTTTTGCATACAAGGGAACCAATAATTCTCACACAACCTGTGAAGAGTTTTCTCTACACCAAAATGTCCAAAATCATCGTGGGCCGTTTTGACAATACGTTGTCTCATTCCCCTTGAAACAACCCAAAGTATACCTCGGGCAGTAATCCTATACACTCGCCCTCCTCGTAAACAATTATTCTTATACACATTCCTTGCATAATCAGTTGTTGGTGGTTTTAGAAGTATCTTATGAATATCCTTTATTTTGTCATCGGTAAGCTGACCTGAAAGGACCCAGTTCGCTTCCTCGATGTGTAGAATCACTTCACATTTTCGGCTATTTTCTAAATTTACAGGCGGATTACGACTTAAAGCATCGACATGAGCCATACGCAATCCAGGACGATACTTCACATCGAAAGTAAATTCTTGCAGCTCAAGCCACCACCTAGCAATTCGTCGTAAAAGGTTCTTTTTCTTGCTGGCCGCTTTCAGAGAGTTACAATCGATAACTACAATAAAAGTGATACCTAGGAGATATAGACGGAACTTCCTCAAACTCTCTACTACAGCCAAGGTTTCCAGTTCGAACGAATGGTACTTTTGCTCTGCATCAGTTGTCTGGCGACTATAGTAAGCAATTGGGTGTAGACTCTCATCCTTTTGTCTTTGGAACAAGATGCCAGCTAAGCCCATTTGACTTGCATCAGTATGTAGTTCGGTAGGTGCTTCTGGATCAAATAGGCTTAAAACAGGTCGGCTGCTTAAAATAGCTTGCAGTTTTCGAAATGCTGTCTCCTGTTCAGTTTTCCAAGTCCACGATATGCTCTTTTTGGTTAAGGCTGTCAATGGTTTTGCAATCTTGGCATAATCTTGTACAAAGTAGCGAAAATAACCTGTTAACCCGAGAAACTGTCTTATATGATGTACAGTTGTAGGAGTAGGAAATTATTCAACGGCTTGAATGTTTTCGCGTCCAGGTCTTACTGTCCCTTGTTCTATTTCAAAGCCAAGGTAAGTCATAGAGGTCTTCAAAAAGTCACATTTCTTAAGGTTTAAAGTCAAACCTTTCTGTCTTAGTATTTTGAGGACTTTTCTTAAAATTTCCACGACTTCTTCTACTGTTCGGCCATATAGAAGTATGTCATCGAGATAGGGTGCTGAGTTGGCCTGTATAGGTTTAAGAAGTCGGGTCATTAGTCGTTGGAAAACTCTAGGTGCATTACTTAAACCGAATGGGACCCTGTTGTATTCATATTGACCTTCGGGTGTAACAAAAGCTGTGTAGTGTTTGGATACTTCCTCCAGTTGTACCTGGTGATAGCCTGATTTCAAGTCCAAACTAATGAAATAATTCCCTGCTTGTAGTTTGTCGATCTGGTCGTCGATACGAGGTAATGGATGACTATCCTTGACACAGAGGGAATTCAATTTATGGTAGTCGATACAAAGTCTCTGTTCTCCGTTCTTCTTTCTGACCAATAGAACCGGTGATGAATATTCTGAGTCTGATTCCCGAATGATCTGATTCGTGAATAGTTCGTCGATAATATCTTTTACATGGTTCTGCTCTGATCTTGACATTCGGTAAAGTCTATGTGAAAACGGTTTGTCTTCTCGAAGGGTTATTTTCATTTTAGCAGTCTTTGAACAGCCAAGTTCGCCTGTTGATAAAGCAAAACAATCCCGAAATTCATTTAGTAACTCGACTAATCTCTGTTTCTGCTCAATATTGACAAAGCCGATATTTACCTGTTCCATAGATATAGGCTCAGTAGAACCCTCGCAAACTTTCATCACTGTTTCTGCTGGATGAATCTCTTCAATACATTTAAACGCTCTTACAAATACTCTGTTTTTCGATAAGTTTATATCCTTATCTGTCAAATTTATATAGGGTATTAATGTGGTATTCCCTTTCTTTATTGACACTATGGTGCGGGGAATACAATATTCTTGCCCTTCTTGTAATCGTACCGCTGCCTCAATGGATAAATCACCCTCATATGAGCGGTGGTACACAGGTACATGTCCCCAACGATTTGGCAGTACAACGGTGTTTTCCGCAATTCGTAGTACTACTTTAGCATTATTTTGTTCTGGCGTTATATTGTCCAGTTCTCCAAAATTCTTACGGAAAAATTTTAATGTGACATCATCCTTAACGACCAGTATCCCGGGCAACTCCGTAAAATTTCTTCCAAGTAGAATTGACATTTCCTGAACATCGTTAGTTACCACATACGCAGATATAGTTGCCTCTACCTCATCGACTTTTATATTCAAAGATGTAGTACCCAACGTAGAGGTGCGGCCATTTCCATAACCATGGAGAATTGTTTTTGCGGTGGTATCTATGTTTAAGGTTAACCTTTCCTTTTCTTCTATTCGAACAATTGAACAAGAACTACCCAAGTCGACATAGGCCAAGGATGTTACCCCATTAACAATTACATTTTTAAAGAATTTTTTGTTTTGTTTTTCCACGACTAGTCAAATGGTCTGTTTCCCTTTTTCCTTCTTCTTCTTCAGGAAACAGTCTTCCTCTAAATGACCTACATGTCTGCAAAAGTTGCAGCGGTTTTCAGTTATTCTACTCTGAAACTGTTTTCTTTCGTCGCAGGTAGTCGATGTGTGTCCTACCTTATAACACTTAAAACAAGTTACCGTCGAGCTATAGTTGTAATTTTTATTCTTGTTTTTAAGATTACCAGGCTTTTGTTTATGTGAAAATCCTGAAGTAATTGTTGAACTTTTAGACGAACCACCTGCAGAATCCAAACTGCAAAGGTAACCATACAAAGACTCAGGTGACTGATGATTACCTGCCTTAGCCCCAGTCTTAACTATAGTATCAAATATGCCACCAATCAAACAAGAAACTGCTTTTATTCCTGTAATCTCACAGCTATTCAACAAAGCCAATTTTTCATAATAATATTTGCAGTACGTCTCATCATTACGTTTTGTCCTTTTCATCATCTCCTGCAGGTCACCCCAAAAATTACGTTTCAACGGAAAACCCTGTTCCAACTGCTGCTTCCATTCGTCCCATGTAAATTTCACACTTGGTAGACTCTTGTACCACACTGCGGTCATTCCTTGAAGTTTAGACATGGCAAAGTATATTGTTGCTTCTTCCGACCATTGAAAAATGTCTCGAAGTTCATCCACTTTTCGACACCAATCCGAGACGGTTTGATATCTGTCATCCGGATTAAAAACGGGAACCATATCCCCTTGCACGGCAGGGGCACTGCTCCTTTATCGTTGTGCGTTGGATTCCAGCAGAGTACTTATAACAGCCGTTAGACGATCGATGGAGTTCTCAGTCGCTCGAGATGATGAGCTAGGGTTTCTTCTTGCTACCAAGCCTAAATTGCCACCGCTCGTGGAATCTTCGACAGCAAGTGACCGTTTGCGACCGCGACGTGCGCTCATGATTATTGTGTGCAACTGTAGAAAATGATACAGCGGTACTAAAAATATTTTTGCAATGTCATCTCGGTGATTAACTCTGTCTTTACTTTTGATAATTAATATAATTGGACCCTTAGGAGGTTTGAGACTATCCATCCCACTTCTGAAAAATTTTGTAGGAGTATGTCAGGAAATTTAACTAGTATGCTCGAGCTTAAAATATTCTAATATAGAATTGTAAATGAATTACAACAAAATAAAAAATATATATAACAGATAATCACCAAACTAGATAAGGGTCCGTTCTATCACCCGAGATGACACATCTGAAAGTAAACAAAAAATATCTGAGCAACCAATTCCCTGTAATAATACTAACACAAATATTTATGCGAAAATCATAAATCAGCACTACGCCAATGTAGGTAAACAATAATATCTACAATCTACAAATTCGTATGTCTTGCCTGGATCTACGGTCTTAAGGGTCAACTCGCGAAAGACCTCCCCAGACAATAAGCTAGTCAAAGTATCTACCATGGTAAACAGTGGAATAGCATGCCTTCACTAAAGTACTAAGGGTCAACTCGCATAGTACCCACTCTATACAACTAGCAGAGCATGAAGGGTCAACTCGCGACATGCTCTAAATTGAATACTGAGTTTGTAGTAAAACATTTAGTTTATATTATTTAATAAATTATCATGCAACTGACTAATAAAAGAGTCGTATCAATCGACATAACAATACAATAGAAATGACTGCCCTGTGAGGTAAACTCACCTGTTGGATATTACACTAAACGCACAAACACGATAAATGAAATACACAGTTCTCACTTTAGATGTCTGCTTAAGAATTGGCATTCCAGAGAATACGTATCTACACTCGGGCCCTTATTTAGGCTACGGCTCAGTAAAATAAACAAAGTATCGGAGTGATTTTATCCAACGCTGGCAAAACACGTCGAGATTAAAGTCAAGTTTAAAGGTTAAAATTACTTACAGTATCTTACAGTATCAAAGCATATCTATTACCGATATAAAAAACGATACAGTAGCTAGATCGCTAGTAAATATTTTTATTTTGCGATACGTAATGGTAGACACAATTGTAACAGATCAACGAACTGAATTTTTGTCATCCGAGTTATGTATGCTAGCTGCATTTTATCAGTAAAGTATTACGCCATAGTTTCCAGAATACTTAATAAGCTTTTTACCTATGTAGGTTCATTTGTTAATATCTTAGAGCAGTTCTGCTCGCACCTTTAAACCACAAGCATTGTATTTTCACAATAAAATCTGTCCGCTAATATTTAAACTTGTTTTTAAAAATCGGTTCCCGAGGCCCGATCACTTAATTGGGGCAGCCGGTAGGATCGCGGAAGAAAGTCAATCGGGAATTTCGTCAGTTTTCACTGTTTATCCGCGATCGGAAAGAAACAGCCTCAACGTCAAAACCAACCCGGAACCTGAAGCAGCAGATCCAGTGGCCGTTGCAGTAGACTCCAGAAAGGCACACCCCGGCACACCATCAAGGTAAATCGAGTTTTCCTTTCTGCTTCCTCAGATTTTTTCCAAAAAACTTTTTCGTAAATATTTCAGGAAATTTTCGGGAAATTTTTGACTATTGAAGTCATTTAGATTAAGGCAAAAACCTACCAATTTATCTCTTATCATAATTGAAACTTGGTAGACTAACTATAGAAGTCAATTAGTTTAAAGAATCAATCAATTAATTTAAAACTCAAATATTTTCCCAAATAAACTTTGTAACAAATCAAAAACGTCACAAGTTTGCGCTTAGTACGTAAGACAATAATTGCACTTTGCAACTCGATTCCGAGATACCGTTATCTCAGCAGCGGACAGTCTGAAGGAAAAAACACTTTTATTCGAACTGCATTCTAAGAAGTGAAAGAATAGCTTGTATCGCATATTATTATTTTTAGACGCTTTATTTTGAAGATTTGTTGCTTCATCAAAATCAAATTTTGTAGTAGTTCCTAGAATCAAATTAACAATTTTGCAAATCCAATTTTTAGTTTAAAGTAATATTAGTTTTATTAATTCTTAGTCCATAAAATACTACCATAGGTGTACTTAAAATATTATTTTCTTGGCTATTAATTTTGGCAATTTAAACTGAACAGATTTCTGAATTAAATTCAATATTATTTTAAATTATTGCAACAATTTAATGAGCGAATCTGAGATTGAAAATTTAGCAGAGTCATTTAATTGACTAATTGTTTCCAACATGTCCACCGAAATTAATTACACTCTATTCAAAATTTACTCAGACACCATTCCAACATATGATGGGTCCCCAGACACCCTCGAAATATTTATGAGTGCGGTTGATAAATTTTATAATAGGTACAACAGTAATAATGCTACTCTTAACCAATGAATTTTGAGCATCATAATAGGTAAACTAAGAGATAGAGCCCAGATGCTAATCGCCTCCAGGTTAGAATTAAATACCCCGAATCTTCTTAAATAAGAACTTAGGAATACGTTTGGCGATAGGCAAAGCCTTGACAATCTAGAACAACAACTATTTACTTTAACCCCTAATAAGAGTGAACATCCTTTAGAATTTTCCAAGAGAATTCAAGTGTTACGAAGTAAATTTATATTCAAATTAAATTCTATGACTGACATAGACAAACTTACCAAATTAATTTATATTAAGCAATATGAGTCACAATTTTTAAAAGAATTTCTTAGAAATTTAAACATTCGCTTACAAGATAAGGTTTCTGTGTAGCACCCCGATTCTCTTGAATCAGCAATGAATTTGGTCATGGAAGACGAAAATTTTTGTCAATTCCAAAATTTAATTTTTCAAAATCGTCCAAGCACTAGTAGACCGGAAGTTCAAAGGCTAATTAGGATAAATAACCCCCAGTCGAATTTCCAGCAAAATAATTTTCAAAACCGAAACTTTCGGAATCAATACTTTTAGAAATCAGGCACCCAATTTTGGCCAATTCCAAAATCAAAACCCAAATTATCCACAACGTACATATTCACAAAAGCCCTCATTTCCTAGTCAACCAATACCTATTCAGCTAAGGCACATTCCACCGAGATTCCTAACAAACAGACAAGTCTTCAGATCTAGAATACCTTCGACTTAAAGAATGAATCGAACCCAGGCCAATAATCAAATGCCTACATATCAACAAAATAGACAAACATTTTTTAATCAGGAATTATATAATCATAATGATGATCAATATGACATTACATCTGACCAATACACTGTTGATTATCAAGATCCTCTGGATTACCAAGACAATTTAGATAATCAATACAATAAATACCCTGTAAATATTACTAATGACCAGTCACTATCAGACAATAACGTCACACCCGAAACATCTCAAACTTATGAAACTAATAATGAACATTTTTACAATCAGCCTCCAACGAACAAGACGACATGATAGAACTATATTCAGCAATTTTTAACGAACTTCCGTATATTCAAATTCAGAATCCTCCCGTAAAATTATTAATTGATACCGGTTGTCATACCTCTATGTTAAGACCTTATGCCGTAGAAAAATATTATCCTATAAGTCTTTAGGGAACCATGTCACCTAAAACCGTCATTAGGCAAAAAGGAAATTAAATTTAAAGCCCACATTTGATGAATTTGATTCCAACATTTGATGAATTTCAAAGTACCTATGAAATCGAATACATTTTATTCCAATTCCACGAATATTTCGATGGCATTTTACAAAATAATTATGTCCAAATTCCATTCTATTATAGACAGCCAAACGGAACATCATTTACTATTGAAATACCTCCTAATGAAACTTTAGTCCGGAAATTTCCAGTCAATATTTCCGAAGGTGGAATAATAATCACAAAAAATATATCAATAATTTATTTATACCCGAAACTCTAACTTATGCCTCGAATTAGCGAGCCGTTTTCGAAATTTTTAGTAATACTGGCAATACACTTTCTATAACCATGGACGAGCAATACAAATCCGGCAATACAAATCAATAAGAATCATTTTGAAATTTTTAATATTGAAAGTGCTTCACCCGAGAATATGGATAATAATTCAATAAGTAAAATGATTGACAATATTCAGACAGATCATATGAATCTGGAAGAAAAATACGCAATTTCAAAATTATGTAACGAATTTTCTGATATTTTCCATAACGACGATAGACAACTTTCATTTACAAATAAAATAAAACATGATATTAAAACATCCGACGAAATACCTATACACACAAAATCATATCGCTTCCCCATTGTCATAAAGAAGTAAAAAGACAAATAAATAAAATGCTCGACGATGGAATCATTTGACCATCATCATCCCCATATTGCAGTCCTATTTGGATTGTACCAAAGAAAGCCGACGCATCGGGAAGAAAAAAATAGAGAATCGTAGTGGACTACCGAAAGTTGAATGAAAAAACCATCGATAATCGATACTCAATCCCCAATATTGATGATATCTTAGATAAGTTAAGAAAATGCCATTATTTCACAACTTTGGACCTAGCACCAGAGTTTCACCAGATAGAAATGGAAGAAAACTTTGTTCAGAAGACAACATTCAACGTGGAAAATGGGCATTATGAATATTTGCGAATGCCCTTCGGATTGAAGAACGCGCCAACGACATTTCAGCGTGTCATGGACCATGTACTAAAGGACATACAAAACAAAATGTGCCTAGTTTATATGGATGATAGTAGTATAGCGAAGGGGGTACGGGCGCATTCTCGGATTTGTCCGCGGACATTTGATGCGGATAGCATGTGTCCATCGGGAGTGACCAAAGATGTGGGTGGGGTCGCGAAGAGTTCTTGTGGATGATCAACAATGACCAGAGGCTGCAGAAAAAAACATGGCGGCAAAAAAAATATGGCGGCGGAAAAAACATGGTAGCATTAAGAAAAAAACAACATGGCGACGATAAAAATTAAGACGTCATTAAACATGGCTGCATTAAGAAAAAAGGGGGTGGAGGGTAAGAAAAAAACATGGTCGCATTAAAAAAACAAAGCCTGGCGGCGTTAAGAAAAAACATGGTAGCACTAAAGAAAAAACTTATGACGTCATTAAACATGGGTGCATTAAGAAAAAAGAGGGTGGGGGTAAGAAAAAAAAATGCATTAAGAAAAAAAAAACATGGCGGCGAAAAAACATGGCTGTATTATGAAAAAAAGGGGCGCGGAAAAAAATGGCTGCGTTAAGAAAAAACATGTCGAGGGTAGGGAAAAAACATGGCTGAATAAAAAAAGATGGCGGCAAAAGAACATGCCTGTCCGGAAAAAACGTAGCAGGAGGGTGGGGGCGTAGGAAAAAAAACCATCATGCTGAGGTCCGTTACGTGAACTAGACATCTAACGCAATATGTCATAAGGGCCTTATCTTAAACTTTATCCGATTTCAATCGAATAAAGACCAAAATTCATTAAAAAATTAATTGAACATAATCACAAGAGATAATATTTTTAATAGGTTACTAATAAAAAAGTTATAGACAAAGAAAATTATTTAGATTCAATATTAAAGAATAGAATAACTTTAAAAAAATATTAAGATACAATATTGTAGTATTATAAAAAACTTAAAATATTAATGTAAAAAATTAATCAAATCTCTAATTTCAATACAAATGTAATTTATTAAAAAAGAATTTTTGGAAAAAAACATTGTATAATTTACTAAAAAAAATAATTAAAAAAAAACATTATTGCCGACCTGCCCAACATATTACAGTTGGTCGAACCTCATCCTCCTCCACGTCGCTAATCTCGACGACTTCGTCTTCATCATCGGAGATAACAATCACCGTCTCGTCGTCGGTGTCGTCGTCGTCCACGACAATGAAGTCGATATCACGATCACTGAAAGAAATATAATTGAAAGAAATAATACAAAATAAAAAAAATAACTTACTTTTCCTCCAAGTAAGGCGGAGACGTAGGAGAATAACTTGGATGAAATAAGAATCCTGGTGGTAGATTCCGTATTGGAATCAGAGGAGGTGGCAGATCTCTGTAAAGTGGAGGCAGGTCATCATCAATGTACGGTGGCGGAAGCAGGTCCCAGTAAGGAGGGGGTAGATTATCCAAATTGCTGTAAAAATAATTATAATTGAAAAATGAATTAACTATGTAAAAAATTACTTACTTTTCTCTGAAGTAAACTTCGGGATTTACCGGTGGCGTATATCGGTTCGTTAATTGAACCATACGAACCCAAGCGTTAAATTCACTAAAAAGAAGTAAGTATAATGTAAAATAAGTTAAATAATGAAAAAAAAATAACTTACATCTCAAAGTTCTCTTGCAAAATATTCAAACACTGAGATGACATCTTTCGTGAATTAGATTTGATGTTCAAATAAAAAGGATTTCGTTATACGTTCAGTATTTATATCGAATTGCAGATTTGTTTAACCTAAACATTTTATAATCATCAAAGCGTGAGTATAAATAATTAGTCGCAGTAATATGAGAAAATTCAACAACGTCTATTGAAATATGCTAAAGTGATTAAATGAACCATTAAAAAATTAATTTATAACTTCCATAAAAATATCGAGAGCGTAAATGAAATAAAGAAGTCACGTATGAAAATTTTTGGTAATATGAGAAACTGAACGCAAACAACGTCTATGTGATTATAAAAAATAATTTATGAGAGTTTCAATGAAGCAATCCACAAAAAATATTGCAAACTCGGCGTCTTCAGATTAGATTGTGTTGTGTATATCTGGGTCTGGGTTATCGAAATGATTTATTATAAACAAAAACGTCGGCGTTCGTATTATTTCTACATGGAACGTGATTTAAATGTAAACAAACTGCAAAATGTCAGATCGTTTTATTTCTAATCTGTGGATGAATTAATAAAAATTAATTTATGATTTAAAACTGTATATTATAACATATACAAAATATAAATCCCACGAAATAAACTGAAAACTAGGCATTTTCACACGTGTTCATAAAAACTCGTTAGAACGTGCAGACTATTGAAAATAAAGTGATTATAAGAGAACCAATAAAAAAATAATTTATGAGACTTTAAATGAAGCAATCCACAAACAAAAACGTAGGCGATCGTATTATTGCTACATAGAACGTGATTTAAATGTAAACAAACTGTAAAACGCCAGATCGGTAGACAAAACATTTTATTTCTAATCTGTGGAGAAATCAATAAAAATTAATTTATGACTTAAAACTGTCAATTATAACATATACAAAATATAAATCCCACGAAGTAAATTGCAAACTCGACATTTTCACACGTGTTAATAAAAAACTCGTTAGAACGTGCAGATTACGATGGTGACGTATGAAAAAATGACGTCACAGATGATATAAAAAGGTTTACAGCCGGCATAATTCATCATATATGTTTATACTTGCGCGCTATACGTGACGTAGAATATTGATAAAATATTAGAAATCTTTATTCGTGTGTTTTATCTACGGGAAACAAACGTGAGTAAAAAATTGTTTAAATCGTTTAAATTTCAATAAAATCAATAAGAAAACATTCTATTAATTTTAGATGGATTTAGAAAAATTAAATAGAGTTTCACTTCTAGAAACTAAACAAGTTTTGAAGATATCAGACTTGGAACAAAATATCCCCCAGCTAATTTATGGGACTATAATAGTGAAAACGAGGTATGGTGAGACTATATTGCTTGAATTAGAAAAGGGTAATATATTTTTACCAAAAAGAGTATTACCAGAAATAAAGGAAAATTTAGCTGAATTTCAGTGTGAAAAGAAATACAGCATAATTTACGAAGGCTTGAAGGACGTAAATAAGCCTTCTATGGGAGTCCAATTCAAGTTTATTAAAAGTAAGTAAACACACAATTTTCAAATATTAAGTTTTTATTTGTAATTTTTTTAGCTGAAAGCAAGAAATGATAGCCCAGACAGTACTATATAAAATGTACACACAGACAGAGATATCAACACTTACTTCTAGAACTGTTCAAGTGAATACACGTAGCCACAGCTATGGACTCTGAAGAAATTAAGCATATCAGCAATGAAATTATTAAAAAGTTCAAAGAAGTGGAAACACTTTTAGGGAATGGTTGGTGTACCCTGCAGGAGAGAGTGATATGGATAAAAAAGGTAAAATCACACTTTTAACTAGAGCTATCAAGGGATCTAATTTATCTATAGGTGTACTGCGTAACCTTCAGACTAATTTAGGACATTTGAAAAGGTTTAAAAATATCATTGAAAAAGTAAATTATATTGGGGGAGCGGTATTGGTAAAAGAAAAACGTAGTAATCGGGTCAAATGGGAAGATTTGATATCGGTTTTTAATAGTAGAGTTCGTACTGGAGTAATCATTAATTTAAAACATAAATATTTGAATGAATTTTTCAATGATGTTTTTCACCTTTTCAAAACTAGAATAATGAATGTAACGAAAAAAAATACCAATGCTTAAAGTTAATACTACTTTCTGCGCTGAATTTATAAGAAAGTCACAAGACATAGAAATTATTGAAAAAAATATTTTAATACAAAAAATAAGGTAATTGATGCAGGGAGGGATTTACGTCAATGGTTTGAATCCAATGTAAAGGATGATATTTTTAATGATTTATCTGAATTTTTCGAATCTGGTAGTGGGTGGGCTTTAAATGAAATTATTAGCTTAGAAATTAATATAAATAAATATGAAATTGTGAACGGTTCATCCTACATTAAACTACCCGAAAAAATTGCAAAAAAGCAGGCTTGCATTAATGTTAAGAACAAAGATGAGGCCTGCTCCGCGTGGGCCATTGTCAGTGCTCTCCATCCCGCTGAATAAAGCTCTGATAGAACATCATCATATCCTCATTACAAAACAGTATTAAACGTAAAAGATATTGAATTTCCTATGACGTTATCGCAAATTTCCAAATTTGAGAAAAATAATGCAATCTCTGTTAACCCCTTCGGACCTGATGCACATTATAATTGTTGAGGTTGGTATTGTTAAGGTTAAGGTTGGTAGTACCGAACGAAGTAAGGAGTCAGAGAAAGAAATAAGATATGTAAGCATTGTTGTAGCACGTGTTTTTAATTTAATATTAAATACAGTTTACGTTGTTTATTGATGACTCTTATTTTAATTCTACACATAAAGACACAACATGGCGCAGCCGAGGTGAAAAGTAAGTCGAACATGTAAAAAACAACCTGTGGGAAGTGTAGTAATACTGTCAGTGGCGAGAACAAGAACTTAACCTAAAAATATGGAGTTCAAACCGCCGTCAAATCTGTCGTTTCAAGGAAATGTAAGCGAAAATTGGCGCAAATTTATACAAAATTTTGAAATATACCTGGTAGCATCGGAAAAAAGTGTGTTAAAAGATGATGACGAAATGAAAGTGGCAATTCTCTTGAATATAATTGGTGAGGAAGCCGTGGAGGTTTTCAACACTTTTAAATTAGCAGATACTGGAAAAAAATCTTATAAATCGGTAGTCAAAGCGTTTGAAGGCCACTGCAGTCCCAAAAAGAATGTAGTTTTCGAGAGATTTAAATTTTACAGTCGAGCTCAACAGGAAAGTCAGAGTTTTGATGACTTTTTAATCGAAGTAAAAAAGTTATCGATGTCATGTGAATTTAAAACATTGACAGAGGAGATGATTCGTGATAAAATAGTATTGGGAATTCTTGATAAAGTAGTGCAAGAAAGGTTACTACAAATAAGTGATCTGACTTTGGAGAAAGCTATAAATGTATGTCGAGCTGCTGAGGTCTCCAAATCACAGGTAAAAAATCTACAAGGAATGTCAACAGAAGTAGAAGCTGTCAACGAAAGGAAGTACGGGTCCAGAGGCAACCAAAATAGTTCCAAGAATTCTGAAGGAATTGCAACAGCATCGGACCGAGATAAATTTAAGTGTAAAATATGTAATAAGTGGCATGGTCCTAGAGAGTGTCCTGTATATGGAAAGAATTGCAGCAAGTGCGGAAAACTAAATCATTTTGCAGTGTCATGTAAAGTAAAAAATGTGAGAGTGATAAGAGAAAATCAACCACAAGATGAAGAATACGAGGAGTTTATGATAAATGTAATTAAAGTAAAAAATCAAAATAATCAGATTTTTTCTATTAATTCTTGGTTCGAAAATGTTAATATTGGTAAGAATTTAATACCGGTTAAATTTAAGTTGGATACTGGTGCTCATGTAAACGTGATATCACGCAAAGTTTTTACTGACATTGGTGGGTTAGAAAGGCAAGTACAAAGCACTAATATAATATTAGAGGCATTTGGTGGCAATGTATTAAAACCTATTGGTACTGTGATGCTCCAAATTCAGTGCAATAATATTCAAATTGCAGCTAAATTTATTATTGTTAATAAGAATGTTTCGCCTATTTTAGGCCTCGATACATGCAGAAAGTTGAATCTTGTTTCACGTAATAAAAATATAAACGAATTGCAAAATAAATTGATAAAGTTTAATACAAAAGATGAATTTATTAGGGAAAATCCTGATTTATTTGAAGGATTGGGAATATTTAGAGATAAGTGTGAAATTCAAATTAATAAGGACGCCATACCAGTTGTTAACCCGCCCAGGAGGATTCCTTTTGCTTTGCATAAAAAAATTAAATATACTTTAAATAATCTAGAAAATAAAAACATTATATCAAAAGTAGAAAATCCGAAGGGTTGGGTAAATAATGTGGTAACAGTTAAGAAAAATGATGGTTCATTGCGTATATGTCTCGATCCGCGGGAATTAAATTTAGAAATAAAAAGACCAGCTCATGTACTAATTCCTACACTTGAGGACATAATTGAAAAACTTAAAGGTAAAAAATATTTTACAGTACTGGATCTCAAAGATGGGTTCTGGCATGTGAAACTGACTGAAAAATCCAGTGAATTATGTACGTTTGCAACACATTTGGGATGTTATAAGTTTAATAGATTGCCTTTCGGTTTGAACATGGCGCCAGAATATTTTCAAGCTGTAAATCAAAATAACTTTGGTAACGTAAAGGGCGTGCAAGTGTATATTGACGACTTATTAATTGCTGCTGATACGGAAGAGGAGCATGATGAAATATTAAATGCTGTTATAAAAAGGGCTAAAGAAATTGGTGTTAAATTTAATAAAAACAAAGTACAATTCAAAGTGTCATCAGTTAAGTATTTGGGTCATGTTTTTTCGGCTGAAGGTATGCAAATTGATGAAAACAGAATAAAAGAAATCAAAGAAATAAGATATCCTAATAATGTTAAGGAGTTACAGAGTGTGCTAGGAATAATAAACTTTTTACGTCAATTTATACCAAATTTGGCTGAGCTAACGGCTCCTTTACGCGAACTGCTAAGAAATAAAGTAGAATTTAAGTGGATGCCGCCACATTCTGAAGCCTTAAATAAAATTAAAGAGAAAATTTCAAGTGCACCTGTCTTAGTCAATTTTGATGCATCGAAATCAATTGTGATACAAGCCGATGCTTCAAAAAGTGGTATCGGATGTTGTCTGCTCCAGGATAATAAACCTGTTTCTTTTACATCACGCTCTCTCAGTAATAGTGAAAAGAACTATTCACAAATTGAAAAAGAATTATTGGCAATTTGCTTCTCAGTAAAAAAATTTCACAATTTTATTTATGCCCGTGACGTAATTATTAATACTGACCATAAACCTCTTGTAACATTAGCACATAAGAAAATCAGTGATATAGCTTTATCACGTTTGCAGAAAATGAGAATATTAATATTAATTTATACTCAAGTATAAATTAATATTAAAATATTTACCCGGAAAATACATGTTTATTGCAGATTTGCTTTCACAATCATATATTGATGTACCGGATAATGAATGTGATGATAAATGGATCTCTGAAACAGTGCACACTTTGAGCAAAAATTTAAATATATCAGATATAAAACGAACTGAATTTAAAAGGCTACAGCTGAAGACCCAGTTTTAAGTAAAGTAATATCGTATATTTTGAATGGGTGGCCAGAATTTGGTAATATTAATAATACATTTGTTAAATACTACTCGAGATTTCAAACAGAACTTCATGTCGAAGATGGTCTTGTGTTTTTTAATCTGAGAACTGAGACTATCTAAATCCCCCGTCTAAACTGAGAACTTATATACTCAAATTACTTCATGAACCTCATTTTGGAGTTAATAAAACTAAGCAACGCGCTAGGCAAGTTGTTTTTTGGACAGGAATGTCAAGTGACATAGAAAATATGGTCACATCTTGTCACATTTGTGAGAAACATCAAAATAGTAAGCAAAGAAATGAACTAATTTCTCATGAGATTCCCAAATCCATTTTAAGAAACTGTTCGCTTCCTTTGGAATACCAAAAATTGTTATATGTGATAATATGCCTTTTTATTCACTTGAGTGTAAAATGTTTTCTAAAGAATGGAACTTTGAATTTCACACGAGCTCTCCTAGGTATCCCAGAAGTAATGGGCAAGCTGAACGGGCAGTACAAACAGCGAAAAAAATGTTTAAAAAATCTTCTCATGATAAGACTGACATTCACCTTGCTTTGTTAGAATTCAGAAATACACCAGTTTCTGGTATAGGTATATCGCCTAGTCAAATATTAATGAGTAGACTTATGAGAACCAAACTTCCGATACACAATGAACTGTTAAAATCGGCCATACCTCGGGATGCTCATACAAAACTTGTAACTCAACAAGAACGTTCTAAACGCAATCATGACAAATTAGTAAAAAATAATACTTGCAAATATAAACAGGGAGATAACGTTCTTGTTCAAAAAGGAAGAGTATGGGAAAAAGGAAGAATTGTTAATAAACATGAGGCTCCAAGGTCGTATATGATTACGAATGAACGTGGTAATATTATCAGAAGGAATACGATTCATTTAAAACCAACGAATACAAAGTTTGAGATTACTAATTCTAATATTAACGACGAGGATCAGTCCTCGGATAACAAATTTAAAAATGTTTCTGAGCCAATGCCTCAGACAACCCGTAGTGGTAGGGTGATTCGTATTCCAGAAAGATATAAAGAATATGTATTGTAACTGTTAATTAATAAGTAGATTAATTAGTTTTCTAAGAAGGGAGATGTTGAGGTTAGTATTGTTAAGGTTAAGGTTGGTAGTACCGAACGAAGTAAGGAGTCAGAGAAAGAACTAAGATATGTAAGCATTGCTGTAGCACGTGTTTTTAATTTAATATTAAATACAGTTTACGTTGTTTATTGATGACTCTTATTTTAATTCTACACATAAAGACACAACAATAATGTACATTGATTTTAATTTTTTTTTTATTTGCTTATTCGGCATTTTCTAGCAATTACAGCCGGTTGTACATACTAATGTACACTTATTTAAAGAATATTTATAACATAATGCACCATCTAGCGGAATAATCGACAATTAAACGTCCAGTTCTGTCAAAGCAGTAGAGGACGCACGCCGATCGTCATCGTTGTTTATTTTAGTGCTTTCTTAGTGTCTGTGGTATTTTATTTTAAGGTAGGTGTGTTCATTTGATTCACATATGTTCCAAAAACACTCTCCATTTATTAGAATGTACAATTTTGAACTGGGGTTATATTTATGATGCTGTAAATTACCTTGTACAAATAGTCTCGGTTACTATTTCAGTCTGTACATATGGATGTACATCTGGTACCGATTACTAACATACATAATTATTTTCGTAATTTTGTATTTTGTGTTGTTACAGTAAAATAATGGACAAAAAAGGGAAAGTGTACAATCTTTGTGATCCTAAAGATGTTCAGGAACTTATAGACATGGTCGAAAATAGTAATATTTCAGACTTGGATGAAGCTGATATTGAAATAAATACAGACGAAAATGACAAGGAAGAAGACAATAAGATGATAGAGTATCATCCTGGTATTTCTCAAACGTCTATTCGTCTTGGGAGCGATACCATCAATAGAACCGAAATGGAAACTTTGGATAATCAAGTAAATGAACAAAACTCAAGTGATGAAGAAATTAATGAAGGTGATGACCAGCCTTTAATAGTTAAAAAAAGAAAAAGAGTCAGTTGAATGGAGACGAACCACATACACACCACCAGCCAATATTGACTTACCTGTTGACAATGACTCAGCAGAAAATGAAGTACCTGCACAACCACTTTATCCTATAGAGTATTTTGAACATTATATCACCACGGCGGATTTTGAAAAAATGGCTTACTACACAAATATTTATGCTGCACAGAAGAATAACACTTTTGGAAATACAACTACACCTGAAATTCAAACACTTTTTGGACTACACATAATTATTGGAAATTTACATAAATTTCCCAGAATACGAACTTATTGGGAGCGAATTTTAGGGATAAGGGCTTTTCTGGACAATATGACCAGAGACAGATTTTTCCAATTGAGGTCTTGTTTGCATTTGGTCAATAACTTAGAAAAACCTAATGGCTGCAATGATAAATTATACAAGGTGCGCCCAATTATTGAAAGCGTAAGAAAGAGATGGCTCGAGCTACCACTGGAAGAAGAGCTCTGCATTGATGAGCAGATAATTCCATTTACTGGAAAGCTCGGATTCAAACAGTATATAAAAGGAGAGCCTTGTCCCTGGGGCATAAAAGTATATGTTCTTTGTGGTAAAAGTGGGCAACCATTTGATTTTATTTTTTACCAAGGTAAAAATTCGGGTGTGAATGAAGAAAATCATAAATTTTACGGCCAAGGGGCAGCAGTTGTCCTTCATCTTGCTGAGCGAATATTTCCAGAAAAGGGCCATAAATTGTTCTATGACAATTATTTCTCCTCTTATTCATTACTAAAGGTTTTGAAGGACAGAAATGTATTCGCAGCTGAAACAATCAGAGTCAATAGGTTTTTCAAGCCACCTCTGTCATCAGATAAAGAAATGGGGAAAAAGGGACGGGGATATGCTGAAGAGGTCGTAAGTAGTGATGGCATAGTTCTGGTGAAATGGCTTGACAATAGGACCGTATGTTTAGCTTCCAACTTTGTAGGAAAAGGAAATGAAGATATTGTGAAAAGATGGGATAAACAGTCGTCTGCGTATATAGAAATATCTAGACCAGAAGTTGTTAAAAGATATAACCATAGTATGGGAGGTGTAGATCTTCTTGACCAACTCATACGTCTTGTCTTTGATTTCATAATGGACTTTGAGGGTAATAATGCATATGGTAGATTTTGCATTAGTAGGGAGTTGGATTGAATACAAAAAGGATTGTGAAAAATGCCGCGTTCCTAAGAAAGATATAATTGATCTTCTTGCTTTTAGAATGCGAGTTGCTGAAAGTTTAATCCAATATGAGAAACCAGTTAATGTAAACAAAAAGGGTAGGCTGTCTGCATCGCCAACTCTTTCCCCTCCTGTACATACATAGACGTGGTGAAAAACGTCCCTTGGCCGAAATCCAATTCGACGATCATCTTCCCTTATTTGATGATAATAATGTACATTAAATATTTTAAAAATAATTTTTTTTTGTAATATTTACTATTTATCTCATATTAGTACCCTTTTAACTTAAAAATAATCAATAAATAATTTTTTATTTATTGCAAAAAAAAATCAGACCTGAAGGGGTTAATGTATTTGGTTTGGAAATGGATTCAAAATCAAATTTTTCTGTTGTGCTCCACCGTATAACCAAACGAAAATTAGATAAACATATAAATTTATTATTAGCTCAGAATAAATATTTTCCAAAAATAAATGAATAAATGAACCGCCGCCACCGATGTCAGATAATGATGAGCTAGAAATTAAATACCATTATTGTTACATTAAAGATTTATCTAGACTTTTAAGTAGCCAGCTCTCTAAACAAAAAACTAAAAAATATTTTTGCGATAGATGTCTGATTTATTTTACATCTCAGGATAAGCTAAATGATCATGTTATAGATTGCGAAAAACTAAACGATTGTAAAATTGAATTTTCTCGAGAACGGTATATTGAATTTAAAAATTTTGCTTACAAGGAAATGATTCCGTTTATTATATATGCAGATTTCGAATCCTTACTTGAACCATTTAATGGTGATGATAATCATTGTCAAACGAGCAGGCATCAGAAACACATAGCCTATAGTGCTGGATATTATTTCAAATGCGGTTATAACAATGACTGGTCGTGTTATAAAAGTGCTCGGGGTCTAGAATCTATGTCTTGGTTTGCAGAGGAATTATGCAATGTTGCACAATTTGTCTCCTCGAAATTAAAACATGTGGAGCCCATGAATACTGAAGTTAGTTTACGGGATGCCAGTAAAACTTTAGGAGAATTTAATGAAACAGATAAAATTGTTAGAGATCACTGTCAATTCATCGGAAACTTCAGAGGTTTTGCTCACAATAAATGTAATTTAAATTATAAAAATTATTTTGTTATTCCCGTGGTGTTCTATAACCTCGGAGGTTACGATGCTCACTTTATAATAAAGTTCTTAGCTGAACGAAATCATATTACTTTATTGCCTGAGAAAAGGAAAAATATATTAGTTTCACAGTTCACGATAATGATACCAAATTGAAATTTAGATTTATAGACTCTGATTCATGGGTTGCTCTCTAGAAAAACTAGCTTCCACATTGAACGACGAAAACTTTGAAAATCTTAAACGTGAATTTTCAGACTTAGACGATGAAAAATTTCAATTATTAACACGAAGAGGTGTATTCTTTTATGACTATTTGGATAACATAGAAAGACTAGATGAAACGGAATTACCTGATATAAAATACTTTTACAATAAACTAAACGACAAGAACATAGAGGCGACTGATTATGCACATGCGCAAATTGTTTGGGATAAATTCGGTATGAGAACTCTAGGCGATTACAGCGATCTCTACATGAAAACAGATATCATGCTATTAACTTGCGTTTTTGAAACTTTTCGTAGTACTTGCTACAAGACATATAACCTCGACCCAAGCCACTATTTTTCGATACCAGGTTATACGTTTGATTGCATGCTGAAATATACAGGGTGTAGGCTAGAAACTATTCAAGATGTTCATATTTTAATGTTTATTGAGCGTGGTATTCGAGGTGGGGTGAGTCAATGTTGCAATCGATTTTCACAGGCTAACAACAAGTATTTAGATACTTGTAATGCCAGCAAACCATCCACATATATTGCTTATTTCGATATAAACAATTTATATGGCTGAAATATGAGAGAATTTCTTCCATGCGGGGAATTCCAGTGGACAGATTGCAACATAGACATCACTAGCGTACCTGATGACTCTGAAATTGGTTATATTTTAGAGGTCGATCTCGAATACCCAGAAGATTTACATGATTTACATAAAGATTTGTCATTCTGTCCAGAACACAGAACTCCACCAAATTCAAAATTTCCTAAATTAGTTACTACCTGTTATAGTAAGCAAAAGTACGTTATTCACTATAGAAATCTTAAACAAGTCCTACAACATGGAATAAAATTAACACATATCCACAGAGTTCTACAGTTCAAACAATCTTCATGGCTGAAGTCCTACATTGACTTAAACACATCACTGAGAACTCAAGCAAAGTTAAACTTTGAAAAAACAATTATAAACTAATGAATAACGCTACGTTTGGTAAAACAATGTAGAATGTTCGAAAACATCGAATCGTTAAGCTAGTAAACAAATGGGAAGGGAGGTACGGAGCTAAAAATTTGATTGCAAGTCCTAATTTCCAAAGCAGAACCATTTTCGGTGATAATCTTATGGCCATTGAAATGAAAAAAATCTCACATTATATTTATATTCAATAAACCCTTGTATATCGGAATGTCTACCTTAGATATTTCTAAAATTTGCGTATATGATTTTCACTATAAATACATGTTAACACAATTGCCCGTGGAAAAATGTAAACTTTTGTACACTGATATAGATAATCTCTTATACGAAATTCAGTGTAATGATGTATATGAAGATGTTATCAAAAAAGACATTCATAGATTTGATACTAGTGATTATCCTAATGATACTAATGATAATCGTTCAAATATTCTTCTAGTAAATAAAGAAATCCTTGGTTTAATGAAGGATGAAAATAATGGGAAAATAATGACTCATTTCATAGGGCTACGTTCTAAGCAGTACAACTATAAAGTCGAATCAAACAAAGTAGTTAAGAAAGCAAAAGGTATAAAGTCTAATGCTGTGGCAAATAAAATTACTTTTGAGGATTACCTCAACTGTCTGGAGAAATTTGCAAGCAAGAAGCCTCATGAAGAGTGTTTACTAAATAAAACTGAACGCTGTATACAATCCAAATTACATGAGGTATACAGCGTCGAACAAACAAAAATTGCTCTTAATCCCTTCGACGATAAGAGGTACACCCTTCCTGAAGTTCATGATACTCTCCCCTGGGGGCACTACTCCATAATGGATATCTCGTAATTTCATTGCTGATATTCTTTTTTTGCTTCACATCAACTTTAAAAATCTCCCAGTCTGTTGTTATATTTTAATATTTTTATGTATTTTATTATTATGTAACCAATTTTATGTATTTTTTTTATTTATTATTATGTAATCAGATTTTTATTATATGTATTTTTTCTTTTATTATTTTATTATATGTATTTAAATTATCATGATTTTTTTATTTCCTCTAACCTAAAAAAGAAAACTCACATTATATAAATTTCTTTTCATTTAAGCACTTGTTTTCAGTACATACATTCTATCTAAATCAGTAAGAATAGTATCTTTATTATAAAATAAACATTCACGTATACAGTAAGATTGAATATTACATGGATATAAGTCACATAAATTTAACATAACAGTATATGGTGACAATTCATTATTAGATTCACTTAAGATATTATTAGGTACATTTAAAAAGTTATTATAGAACTGTTCAAAACTTAAACTATTTAGTAAGTCCATATGAGATGATACAATTTTATTGGTGTAGATGAGCTCACGAACAACTTTGTCAGATAAATGAAATGTGCAGAAGCCGTTACTCATTTTCAACAATTTGATTCCAATAATTTGCGATGATATTAAATCATAATGTGAAAACTTCATTTCTATTTCTTCGGGCTGTTCTTCTGTCACCACATCGAAATAATCCACAACAAATTGTTGAAGGTAAGTAATAAAATCATCTCGATCTTCTCTGTTAAATGAGATGTTGTCTAATGTGGTGAAGTCTGGATTCACATTCAGTAAAATTCTTACGGTAGGAACATAACCTCTTGCAGCACTAAATCCTGTAGTTACTTTATATACAGAATTCTGTATGTCAGTATTGTATTCTAAAAGGTATCGACCCTCGTTTTGCGCAGCTTCTTCATATTGTGCACTAATTCTATCCACTTCATGCCAGTAGTCAGAATCGGCTAGACTAGATGTTACTGATGTCATAATTGCCGTAGACTAATGAATGATTATGGTTTCAACCCCTTTTTATAGATATTTAAATTAATTTTAAACATTGTTAAAGAAGGCCCCTCTACAGCCGTAAAAATGCTCGTGTTTTCCATAATAATCAATGCATATTTGATTTAAGTACGTTATCTGAATCAATCCAGCTATTGTGAGATGCGTCGAAACCTAACCATTTTACGTAAACTTGTTTACCTCGTCTACGTAATACCTTTTCAACGAGATACACATCGGGAATTTTCGTTTTCTGTAGTTTTTCTTCGTAGAAACCTCCGTTAATTCGAATACCATGCATATCCTCGAGCAAGTAGGTGGTGGGATTGGTGAGTTGTACTTTAATAATTTTAAATAGTTCAGTTGTCCAATTAGGTGTATATCCTTTTTTAAAGACATGCTTGTTCTTACTGATTCGTACAATATCCCCAACTTTGTAGTGTCGCGATGCTACCAACTTAATATTGTTATAAACTCCATTAAACATTTGTTTCTCATTCTGTTTAGTTACATCTAACGGTTTCATTCCTATTGTTCTGTGATGACTGTTGTTGTACTCTTTGACAATATCAGGGAGTATATCTATCCATCTGTATGAGCTATTCAAACTAAAATATTTATATAATTTCTCCTTTAACGTTCTAATAACTTTTTCAACTATAGCTACCTTCTTTATGGTAAATGTACTGTAATGGTTTACCTTATAGTTTTTCATCAAGTTTTTAAAGTGAATCTTGCTATCCTTAAAAATGTCACTCATTGCTTGTGTAACTTCTAGTGCACTCTTGTTTTTTATGGGTTTAGCCCACACAAATTTTGAAAAGCAGTCAATCACTATGAGAATGTATCTAAAACTGTGATTGTCCTTAGCATAATTACACAATTCGGCTAAATCTGCTTGCCACAAGTCGTCTATTTCTTTTATTATAATACGTCTACGATTGACATTTTTGCATGCAGGCTTATGAAACTCATTAACCAATTGAATTTTTTCTCTAGATTTCTTCATCGGGTGGGCTGTAAATTGTTTCATTGATTGCATTTGATTCAATGTCTCCTCCACCAATACTATCAAAACCTTTTTGATTTAATTTTTCAATGGTCCTTCCTATGTCTATTAGATATGTTTTCTGTTGATATAAATCTGATGTCACATGTTTTATATTATCCTTAAACTTATTTAAACGTTCAAATAGCACATCAATATTGTCTGATAGAATAGAATTTATATGATCATCTACATATTTCTTATTAACGGCATCACCCTCGTCAGTAGGTGATAGAACATTACACAGCTTTAAATTTTCAATGTTGATGTTTCCATCTTCGGTAAATACAAATCCACGTTGTGGTTGACTCAGATATGAATCACTAATTTCACTACTACGCCGCAAAGACCTTCCAAACTTATCGAAACTCATCCTGATAATTAGATCCAAATATTTAATATTCCAGTCTCACATAATTCACTAATGATAGCTAATATTTTATTATCATGTGAATCGGTATTTCCTGCAATCTTTGACGCATTCAAAAGTTTCAGTCTATCAACAAGCTCATTGACGTCATCTTAATAAACATATTGGATTGGCTTTTGATTGTAAACCATATTCATACCTGATCCACTAGTTGGCTGTGTTTTTTTCTTCTTTTTACCATCTAATAATGGTGTTTATAATTATTTTAATATACTTGGAAGACCTAGTTCCATTAATTTGTCCAGTAGGTTAGTAATTTCTTCTATGTACATTGGTAATTTGCAAAATTTCCTTATATTCAGTTAAATCATTTATATCATAATCTGTGGGATTCTTCATAAAAAGTAGATTATATAACCCCACTTTGCCATCATATACTTTATCATTAATAATTATTTCAGAGGCACGACCAATTTTTAATTCCATATTACCAATATACAGTTTATTCATTTTTAAATCCAATCTAATGCCATAGGTTTCATCATGGTCTTTGCGTTTAGTAAAAAACCCCTCTATATAGTGTCTAGCTAAAGATGGATACCGTTCAAAATATTCATTAAGAGCAGTTTTATCCATTTTGTCATCTGAAAGTTAGCTTCTCCTACTTCATACTGAGGTTCCAGAGACAATATGTCATCCTTAATATCTGCATTTGATGTATACTCTGCTGAACTAGAGTTACGCTTTAACTTTTTTTGTTGTGATAAACCTACACGCTTCGTGTCTGTTTTCTGTAATATATTTACAGATTTGAGTTCTTTTAATGGATCGATAATGGACTTCAAGAGTCTATTAAGAGTTTGGTTTTCGTCAGATTTTCCTAGTTTTAATGCTAGATACTTTTTTCTGATAGCCTTTGATGCCTTATTAATTTTATCTTTAAGCAATTTTTTCTTTGATAGATCCAATGGTTTATCCTTAGGCACTCTATACTTTTCCAAAGTTATTTTATTAGACTTCATTGTTACAACCTTAGCAGCAATCTGTTTTAAACTGAGCCTATTATCTGTATGACTGTACGATCTGTTTAAATGGGGCTGTATGACTGTATGAGCTGTATGATCTGTTTTTAAGCAGAGGCCATCTCTTCAGTTCGATTGTCTAACTAATAATAACAGACACAGTTTACGTTACACACTTATATACTGATCAAAACCTTTTCAATACGGAGCACCATGTAAATCAAAATCTTTTACGATGACCATTACTCCATACTTATCATTCCAACATTCTCTACACATGTCTTCAAACTGCTCGAATGTCATATCTGGGGCCATGTGATCATCATACACATGCCGTAAATTGATTTTATCTTGTTTAAATAAAATTATGAAGTTACAATTACCTCAAATGAGATGTTTAGGTATCCGCGTGTATGTTTTACAGAGATAGAAACAGTCTACAAGTTTATGTCTACCCATGTTGAAATATGCTCTTATTTTGTCTTGTTTGTCACATGCCACATCGTCGAAAATAAATATTGAATTAGATTTAGCCTCAGATGGATCGATAATACTCTCACTATTTGCATACGGAAAATATCCAACTCCATTTACGTTCTGCAATATCTGCTCCAATAGTTTGTATTTCGGTTGAGAAAGTGATTTAGAGTAAACGTATATATTTTCAAACCACAGTCCATTAGAATTGAATAATAAGCTTAGAAACAAATTGGTTTTGCCTGCTCCACTGGGTCCGCATATAATAGCTCTTAGAGTACTAGGAAATTTCCATGTCTTTCTTCTCCTCCCGCACAATGGTCTGTCAACAGATCTAAATTTTCAATGGACAGGGACACTTGTTGTCTTTGAACACGCATTGTAACGTCCGAACTATTTTACTGACTGTAATATATATATATATATATATATATATATATATATATATATATATATATATATATATATATATATATATATATATATATATATATATATATATATGAATAATGTCAAACATCGTCATTCACAATCCATATGGCGTCGCGTAAACACGTATTAGGACGTGGAGTAGTCAATAATCTAATTAATAAGTTACCTTTGAATTACATGTTCCGGGGTACCAATTTTGCGGGCCTGGTACGAAGTTAAATAAAAGACTCGCTCGAGGGGATGCAGGTATAAACCCTCTCGATAAAGCTTGCAGAGAGCATGATATTGCATATAGTAAAAACAAAAATTTAGAAGATAGACACAAGGCAGATTACCAGCTCTAACAACGTGCTTGGGAGCGTGTTAAAGCAAAGGACGCTAAATTAGGTGAGAAAGCCACCGCTTGGGCTGTCACCAACGCAATGAAGGTTAAACGTAAATTAGTCAAATTAATTAAAACGTAAAGTATGACGTCATAACTTTTTGCTAAAAATTTATTTTCAGCAATGGCATTAGGTACAGAATTGAAACCCCTATAGTCAGATGAAATTACTTTACATATTTTTTTTTAATGTTCTCGGACTATACTGACTTTTGTATATCGGGCATGGTCAAATTACGTCACGATAAAAAATTATCTACAATCAAATTAACATCTTTTGTATATGATAGAGGTATTAAAGCATTATCACCAAGGCCCATGTATAGCCACACTTAAAATCTCCGATCTAAATAAACAGAATTGAAAACCATAAGAATAGCTTTTAAATTGGTTCCCTTAAAAAATGTTAAAAATTATTTTAGCTGATACGGTTCATGAGTTTCGATAAAAATGTTTCTGTTTAAAAATTTAAATACATACAATAAAATAGAAAAAACCCTGTACATAATAAAATTTAAGTTTAGTAGCTAAAAACTTACAAAATAATCCTAGTTCAAATAATCGCTTAAAACATTATACAAGCCAACAGTCAGTCAAAGCTTTTTATCTGTAATGGGTAAAACCAATTAATAATTCTTAATTTCAAATTGACAATATGAAAGCCATAAAATAGCTTTTAAATTGGCTCCCTTAAAAATGTTAAAAATTATTTTAGCTGATACTGTTCATGAGTTTCGATATAAACATGTTCCTGTTTAAAAATTTAAATACATACAATAAAATAGAAAACACCCTGTACATAATAAAATTTAAGTTTAGTAGCTAGAAACTTACAAAATAATCCTAGTTCAAATAGTCGCTTAAAACATGATACAAGCCAGAAATCAGTCAACGCTTTTTATCTGTAATGGGTAAAACCAATTAATAATTCTTAATTTCAAATTGAAATATGAAAGCCATAACATAGCTTTTAAATTGGCTCCCTTAAAAATGTTAAAAATTATTTTAGCTGATACTGTTCATGAGTTTCAATATAAACATGTTCCTATTTAAAAATTTAAATACATATAATAACATAGAAAACACCCTGTACATAATAAAATTTACGTTCAGTAGCTAAAAATTTACAAAATAATCCTAGTTCAAATAGTCGCTTAAAACATGATACAAGCCAACAATCAGTCAAAGCTTTCTACCTGTAATCGGTAAAACCAATTAATAATTCTTAATTTCAGATTGAAATATGAAAGCCATAAAATAGCTTTCAAATTGGCTCCCTTAAAAATATTAAAAATTATTTTAGCTGATACTGTTCATGAGTTTCGATATAAACATGTTCCTGTTTAAAAATTTCAATACATACAATAACATAGAAAACACCCTGTACATAATAAAATTTACGTTCAGTAGCTAAAAATTTACAAAATAATCCTAGTTCAAATAGTAGCTTAAAACATGATACAAGCCAACAATCAGTCAAAGCTTTCTATCTGTAATCGTAAAACCAATTAATAATTCTTAATTTCAGATTGAAATATGAAAGCCATAAAATAGCTGATAAATTGATTCCCTTGTATAGGTGGAGTGTTAAACATCCTGAGTAATAGAACGATTGTATAGAGGATTTAATTAAAAAACCTACATCATTTACCTCAATATCATGATAACGCATGGATACTGTGATACTAACTCAATTCTTAGGAGAATACGTAAATATTATAAAAAGATATAACCACAACATGTACAATGCATATATCGATTGAAAGAGAGTTTTTGTTCTAGCATGGATGAAATTAAAATGTCATTTGAATTTAATAAATTTTTCCTTGGCTTGAAGTTATCAAAATGTAACATAAAAATTAAACACTTGGTATAATAGTTTTATGTTTTTTTAAAAATATGTACAGCTTACATATCTTTTCTACAGCCTAAAAATAAAGTGAATATCTTTTTTTAAAAAAAACCTCGTATACCCATACATTTATGAAATATTAAAAATCTACTTTTGAAAAAGGTATGGGATATGTTTTGATATAGACTTTTATCTGAATCTATAAAAATATATAAATGGTTCCATTTTAAAATAACTATAGAGTTAGCTGAGCATCCTGTATATTAGCAAATATTTTTGAAATGCTAAAAACAATATAAATACGATTGGCCAGTGAAGTTGTTTCTACAATAGAGAATAACGATACTATAGAAGAAATACACACCCTGTATATATATAATCAATGCTTTCTACTTAAAACAAATAATATATATCTGTCTTTTAACTACTATATGCTATACAGAGATTAAGTGCCTCAGCTGATATTAAGAGTCATTCGTATAACATTTTCGGACGGCTTGATTGATTTTTTACATTCATATCTCGCTGTAATATGCCAACAAAGCACATTCCATAGCCACAGACCAATACAGTTAGATATTCTAATATAAATCCTTAATCGTTACTGTAAACCTATAACAAATAAGTAATGTGTTTTGCGCGTATAACATTTTAATAATCATCCGGTAATGTTATAGTCAATTTTTTAATAACAGTGAACTTTCTAGAATTTATTTTGAAATATTTTGAAATTAATACGTCCTACTTTGGATATATATAGTTTCAAGAACTAATACCTTAATAAAAATAATTTTAAAGAAATGATATGATATATTTTATGTTATAATTCTAAAATCATCCTTATGGCTAATAATCAGTTTAGAATTAGGTATCTACATTCGCTTGCTTGTTATGATATTATAAAATTGCTAGAGAAACTAATTAAAACGTTTTACTATTTTGTTGTATAATTAGGTACCTCATTAACGAACTCTCTATAAATATTATTTTAAATTTTTGTTTAACAGTTTCAAAAAATTGTGTATAGAAAATATTTTAACATCCTGTATACTTTCCATTAATCCCATCCTGTTTCCATTAATAACATCCTGTATACTTTCTACTATTAATATGTTATCACATTAAATGATTGCTTAATTTAACCCAAGTATACATTAAGACTATTTAATTGATTCCAAAAAAATATGTAAAACTCAATAACTGAGCACTTTGTATTGCTTTAATAATTAGTATCAAGTTTTTTTCATATTTTATATTATTTTAGGATAATTAAAAATATCTTTTAATTGAAAATATAATTTTTATTTTGATGTAAAATATTAAAAGCAGAATAATTAATATCCAGTTTCTTCATAGGTATTGCATATTATTTTGTGATAATTAAAATATATATTTCAGTTGAATATTTAATTTTTATTTTGATCTAAAATATTAAAAAGCAGAATTGACTTACATTTATTATCCAAGCTATTCAAACACACAAAAAGAAGAAATACCTACATTGTTGAGCTGTCCAGCATATTACTGTTGGCCGAACGAACCGTCTACTATCTGCTGAATGAATAAAGATATTTTTTCAAATGACAAATGAGACTGCTTCTGTATCACTGCTATTGCATAATAAAAAACGGGGTAATATTGTTATCACTTGAAGCGTACGTGTTTAACAAAATGCATTCGTGACACAGGACATTCAGTCTTTATCAGAGCAATACATTTTTACGATAAGTTTTTTCAAGGAAGGAATCCTTATAGTATTCGAGGGAACTCAAAATACATGATGTGAGGGTATCAAGCGATTCATCTGGATGTCTAGATTTAATTATATGTTTTTTAATCATACCCTGTAACAGTTTCTTAACTCGCCTTGTAACTAAGTATTAATTTATATACATAAGTTTCGTAACCCCACTCTGTAACATTAAGTACTCAAACTCTATTGGGTTCCCCTATGCGAATTTTTGCAGATACATAGTTAAATTCAGTTAATGGAATAAAACCTTATCTACAAATTATGTCTATCTTTCCCAGACATTATGTCGCCAACCGCTTCAATTCACGCGTACCGCTGCGAAAAGCCCCTCGAACTTGACGATTTGTGCTAATTTTCCATAAGATCCAATGCTAAATCGATATTCTCTCTGGGGTATGTATCGATTTGTCATTTAAATACGTGTAAATCAAGGCACATACGCTCTTTGACCATCGGCCTTCGGGGAAGAATGCGCGTGACACGTAAATTTGTAACGGTGCGCATGCCTGATAGATTAGTCGATACATCTCATATCATATCAATGATTAATCGTTCTTTTGTCTTCGCGGTGTTCAGATGTTCGGGCGGCGGTGCCTAGCTACTTGAAGATGGGGGGAATTTTTTAATTTAGGTAGGTTGTCGGCTTTCACGTACCGCGTTCCTATCGAGGCGATAGGAGCCAATAGTCACCGTTTATTAATTGTACAACGAAGCTAAAATATATTTGATTCTTCGAACTTTCGATGTAACAAGTATTTTATTATTTCGGTACACGGTCGTTTCCTAACATCTCTGTTTCCGCATTTATTCTTTTAATGAGGTAGACATATTTCTAATTGTCTGTATATTTAAAATTATATTTTGTCAGTAGTAAATTTGTTAAAAATAGATTTTTTTCGCTATCAATCTAATACTTTTAACTGTGTCAAACTTTGATAACATTTTAAAGTTTAATTCGATGATGTAAAAATTTAATTTTCTGGGTTGCTTTAGCTCTTAAGCTGTACGCGTCGTAATGATACTAATAAATATTTTTGAATTTTTTGCCTGTGTCAACATTGATAATTCAACGAAATCACTCTTATACAATTAAAGGTTTAAGCCGAGCTTTAAACAAATAAAGGTACTGTTAAAGCCGATTTAATTCACTCTTGTTATTATTTTCGGCTGATTCCCGGCCGCCAACATTTAGTTTAGCAATAAATTACAACAAAGTCAAAACACTTACGTTAGACAGCTGGGGAATCGAGGCGATAGGAACCAATAGTCACCATTTAATAATTGTACAACGAAGCTAAAATATATTTGGTTCTTCGAACTTTTGATATAACGAGTGTTTTATTATTTCAGTACACGGTCGTTTTCTAACATTTTTGTTTCCGCATTTATTCTTTTCTAAAAGTCTTTCGGGTTCTAAAAAAACACACATATAGCACAACCTTTTGTAAACCTAAAAATAACACACCTTTTTTTTTTGAAAATTGTTATTACACACTTTCTGTCAGCCACAACATTGTTCAATAGTTGTTGTGTAAATAAAGCTCGACTATCGTGAATGTGGCAGGCCTAGCTCGTCAATGGAATAGTTTTTACAGAGTTACACTTAATAATTATATATACTTTTTCATTCAAACAAATAGTATTGTATCATAAGCGTTTTTATGTATACCACCCCCAGGCATAAAATTAGTACTCCTTTTTTATTGACAGGTACATATTAAAAGTAGTAGCGTAACAGTATTACAGAAAAGAGGTGTACCAAATGTTTTTAATAGTTTCTAACTACGAGTGAAACAGTAAATCTGATTTCGCTGTCTTTTTTTAAATTGCTTATTTACTGAACGATTGTGACATACAAAACATTGTTTTAAATTATTAACTTATTTATACAATCATACCTAGTAATCTTGATTAATAATATATATGTTCCTGACACGGTACCTGCGGGCATATAGTCTATAAGACTATTTCGTTTTAATTGATTCAACAATAAATGCATTTAAAATAATTATCAAAAAAGTTTTACTGGTCTGATTGATAATTTCAATCAATATGATTACTTTAAATAACGTTTGAAGGAGATGAATTTATGTGGAAGTTGTTCTGTTAACATTGGATCTAAATGTAATTGTATTTACTATTCTTACTATACATACATACACAATACATTTTTTGGTCTATAACTTTTTTTATTAATTTATCACGCTCCGAGATTTAAACAAGATTAAGACTTTGTTTATTTGCCAATATTGCGTAAGAGTTTAACCTTACCATACAAGGGTTTTCTTTTTCGACTTGAGCATTTTGTATATTCAATGCTTATTTACTGAGAGATTGTGACAGACAGTACATTATTTTAAATTATTAACTTATAGAAAAATCATATTTTATGCTAAAGTTCTTTCATTAACTTTTATGTATCATGTGTATGATTAAATTTATGTAAACCAAAGATACCACCACTATTTTGAACAACTGAAATTTCTGGAACTGTACTACGCAAAACTTTATTACAGGTATCTGTACATCCTTTATGCGAATATAAATAAAGTTTATATCGTATATAGCTGATTTATCAAAAAATGAAAATAATGAATCAGCATTTATAAGCAGCTATTTTTGTAATAAAGAACTAATAAATACTAAATAAATCGTATGCTATTATCGTGAATAATTTTTAAACTTCTTATACATCTTTTTTATTTTGTTACTTCAATAGGTTGTACCTAATTGTGGTACTCCAATCTATCTGACTATAAGCTTGGGTCAGACGGTCGCGGAAAAGTTCGATTGTTAGATTACCGTACTCCCCTTTGCTCTCTTCTAAGTTATCACCGACCGCGGCTGGCAGCGCAGACTCTCGCGACCGGCTTCTAGCATGCCCTCAAACCCCTCTTCACGAGGGCGATGGGGCGAAGGCTTAAGGAGCCGCGGGGCGGAGGGGCCCTGGGACGAAGGCCTAAATGGGGGCTCTGGGGTGAAGTTGCCCTGGGGCGCACCTGTCTGGCGGTATCCTTTGATCTCAATATGACGTGTGCCGGCGCCTCAAATTTTTGTGAATTAAGTAAAACGCAAGTTTTAATTTTCTTCAAAATACTGTATGATGTTTAAACCTTTTCTCGCTTTACCTCTCAGTTTTTACTGGGTGGGTGCTCTAATGGCATAGATCCCCTGACACCATATACCCTCCATAGGGTCTAGTAAAGTGTTAAAAGGTTTGACATCTAAGTACGCGTGCCTCAAATTTTTGTGAATTAGGTAAAAACACAAGGACCTAGGAGGTGGTGACCTGCTGTCTTTGAATTCCCCGCCAACCGGGTTACAACCCTTACAGTTTGAATTTCCCGCCGTAGCAGTGTGTCGGTAATGTAGATCGCGTACTTGACGGCCTAGAGAGAGAGAGAGGTATATATCCGTGTGTTAGAGAGAGACGGGGATGTCTGGCCCAACCCACCCCATACCTACTTGTGTGTACAGTTTTCATTTTTAAAATATAAATATTTTTTATTTAAATATATAAATTACAACATTCCATTCCTCCTAACTCGACAGAATTGTTTACATAACGTGCTTTTTTTTCAAAAGACGCAGATTTTATTTAATACGATTCTGATTTATGACCTTGATCTCAATTCCTATATTAGTCGGCTTTAATCACAGTCTACAATAGTGGTAAACACCAGTTTGTTTACATTTAGTCACGTTTCTTAACTCAGCTGGCGACACTTTCTTCAACAAGTCACGACTTGTTTTTAACGTTGAATTTGCATTCTATATAATAAGCGACAAGTAGGTTAAAAGAAAAAATGGCTCAGCATTTAATCGTCCACGTGCAGATAATTTTTGTTTATTCACCAGACACCCAGCAGCTTATTTAGTCTACAATAGCACAGCAAACATTTTAGTCACGTTTTCAAGTCATAACATCATACAGGTGTACCAACCCAAATATAGTGGCTTTTTAGTACCAACTTAGGAAAAATAAAACCCCTGTTTTTACCATAAATATATTTTCTTTGTCTATAACATTTTTATTTATTAACCTATTAAAACAATTTTCTCTTGTGATTATGTTCAATTAATTTTTTAATGAATTTTAGTCTTTATTCGATTGAAATCGGATAAAGTTTAAGATAAGGCCCTTTTGACATATTGCGTCAGATGTCTAGTCCACGTAACGGACCTCAGTATAACGTTTTTTTTCCTACGTCCCCACCCCCTGCTACGTTTTTTCCGGACATGTTCCTTTGCCGCCAGGTTTTTTCTTAATGCAGCCATGTTTAATGACGTCATATTTTTTCTTAATATCACCATGTTGTTTTTTTTCTTAACGCCGCCATGTTTTTTTATTCAGCCATGTTTTTTTCCCTACCCTCGACATGTTTTTTCTTAACGCAACCATTTTTTTCCACGTCCCCTTTTTTCTTAATACAGCTATGTTTTTTCGCCGCCAGGTTTTTTTTTCTTAATGCATTTTTTCTTCTTACCCCCACCCTCTTTTTTCTTAATGCAGCCATGTTTAATGACGTCATAAGTTTTTTCTTTAGTGCTACCATGTTTTTTCTTAACGCCGCCATGTTTTCTTTTTTAATGCGACCATGTTTTTTTTTTACCCTCCACCCCCTTTTTTCTTAATGTAGTCATGTTTAATGACGTCATATTTTTTATCGTCGCCATGTTGTTTTTTTCTTAATGCTACCATGTTTTTTCCGCCGCCATTTTTTTTGCCGCCATGTTTCTTTCTGCACCCTCTGGTTATTGTTGATCATCCACAAGAACTCTTCGCGACCCCACCCACATCTTTGGTCACTCCCGATGGACACATGCCATCCGCATCAAATGTCCGCGGACAAATCCGAGAGTGCGCCCGTACCCCCTTTGCTATACTACTGATGATATTATCATCTTGTTCACCTCATTACAAGAACATATTAATAATTTAAAACAAGTTTTCAAAAAATTACGCGAAGCCAAATTAAAAATTCAATTGGAAAAGTCAGAATTCTTAAAACAAAATGTCGAATTTTTAGGTCGCGTAATTACTCCTGAAGGGATAAAACCGAACCCTAATAAAATTAAATCAATAACGAATTTCCCATTGCCAACCACAGCAAGAGAAATTAAATCATTTCTTGGATTGTTGAGATACTATCGTAAATTTATAAAAGATTTTGCTCATCTAACTACACCATTTACGCGTTGTTTGAAAAAAGGCGAAAAAATTGTACACACTCCTGAATTTTTAGAAACTTTTGAGAAATGTAAACAAATTTTGACGAATGAACCACTCCTTCAATATCCAGATTTTAGTAAACCTTTCATTTTATCAATAGACGCCTCGAACGTATCAATCGGTGTAGTTTTATCACAAGGTGTTATAGGAAACCATAAACCTATCGCATATGCATCAAGGACATTAAACCCCGCCGAACAAAATTATTCGGTCATAGAAAAAGAACTTCTGTCAATTGTAAATTTTACAAAACATTTTTGGCCCTATTTATTCGGAAAAGAGTTCACTATTGTTACCGACCATAAATCTTCAAAATGGCTATTTAATCTTAAAGAATTAAGAACTTCCCCGAATATCAAACAATGCTCTCAGAGAATTGGAAAACTTATTACAAGAATCAAATCACACTCCAGGCATAATTCGAAATGAAGCTCAACAAGACATCAATAATCGAATTAACGCGATTTCAGACGTAGTCATCCCTCCACAAGAAAGAGAAGCAGATGAAGAAAGTAACTCCAACGACACACGACACTCGTCTCGCGAAAATCCATTTTTAGAAATAACGATTTTGGAACAACCTTTAAATAAATTTGAACACCAAAAAACTACTTATACGTAGTAGCGACGCCATTTCACTTCGCGTTAGTATAATAAAATTATTCGATAAAACCCGTCTAAGAATTGTAATACCAACCATAAATCTCGAAAACGATTTAGTAGGAATTTTTAAAGAATACCTAAAACCAAAAACCGTTTATGAAGTATTATTTGACGAATGTCTAAAAACAGTCACAATACCATTAATTTCCAAAATTCTGCTTTTAAATTGATTCAAAGTAATCTCTTTTTAAAAGACCTGACAGACAAAAATAAACAATTAAACAAAATAAAGTATCACCATGAAACAAAAACTACTCATAGAGGTATTAACGAAACAAAATTATCTTTATCAAAAACATACTATTGGCCAAACATCGTACATGATGTAACAATTCACATAAACACATGTGTTACTTGCCAAAAATCTAAATATGAACGACACCCTTATGTCATAAAATTTAAACCGACACCTACAGGGGAATACCCATTTAAACATATTTATATTGATTCATTTTCTATAGATAAAACTAAATTTTTGACAATTATTGATAACTTTTCAGGTTTTGCTCAAACTTACCCAATCCATTTAAATGCAACTAATATTTTATATCGTTTATTGCAATTTATGTCTCATTATGGTATGCCACATAAAATAACTTGTGATTCAGGCACTGAATTTAAAAATAATTTGGTGGAAGATTTTTGCAAGTTACATAAAATTACATTACATTATATTACTCCCAAAAATCCAAATAGTAATTGAACGGTTACATTCTACACTAATAGAAGTAATTAGAGCATTGAAACTTGAGTCAGCAAATCGACCAATTACAACACAAATGTTATATGCAATTTTAGGATATAATAATACAATCCATAGTGCCACCAAATTTACACCCCTTCAGATTGTAAAAGGAAATGTAGAATATCAAAACCCATTCGATGTTACTTTAGACAAAATTACCTCTGACTATATTGAAAAACACTCTAGAAATTTAAGACTATTAAATGAAATAATAAAACAAAATAACGAAAAATCAAAAGACCTTTCAAAAATAAATTATAGTAGAAAAGACCCTCCTGAAATAAATGTCGATGAAAATGGTTTTCTTAGAGAAACCCCAATAATATATTGTCACCTCTTTATAGGAATCCTGACAACGATAGGACAACAAATAATACCAACGAAAATAAATAATCCTACCCTTTCGTTTTCCCTTGGAAAAGCAAGGACTACTATTAACAAACATACTTTTATAAAATCCAACAATTCGATATCCCAATCAATAGCAAAAATAATAATGCAAAATCAATCATTGACCTATACTTATACCTATCCTCATTATATCCTCAATTACATCATATGCACAATGATTTATCATATTTACTAGACCAAATAAATCTCAAATTAGTTAATATAAAACCTCAAAAATTTAATCGATCCAAACGTGGTCTTATTAATATAGTAGGTAGAGCAAATAAATGGCTTTTTGGACGAGGATGACGAAAGATACAATAAAGCTATTCCCACCTTGACTAATAATCAAAATATATTACATCACGATTTGGAAAATTACTTAACTATTACAAAACAGTTTATGAATGAAACTACAAACACCTTACAAAAAATTGTCAAAAATCAAGAATGAATCGGTGATCAAATACAAAGTATTGTAAATACATAGTCTAAATAAATACACGCTATTCTTACGCCTACAAAACTCAGTAGATACAATGATAATTGACTGTCAAAACATCCTATCGATACTAAATAATATTGAAGACTCGATATTATTTGCTAAATTAAATATTATCAATAGTGTGATATTGCCAGTATCAGAACTCAAAGAACTAATTAATATAATGTTCAAATTGTATAAAGAAAGTCTACCATATTTTAATAATATACAATCATATTATAGATTACTAAAAGCCGAAATTCATCATAACAAAGACAAAATTTCATTTGATATTCATTTTCCAATACTGCAAGAAAATGTTTATGATTATTACCATTTATTCCCTATTCCAATTTCCGATGCAGCCGTTATTCCTTTAAAACCTTACATCATCCTTAACTCGACTTATCACCACTACGAGGATGAGCCATGCATCAGAATTGAAGACACCTGTTAATATAATGTAGAAAACCAAATTACCAATGCCGACTGTCTCCCGAAATTGTTAAATGGAGATACCAATCACCAGTGCCAAGCACTCCAAATCCATTTGGACCAAGATGTGGTGGAACCAATCAATATGCTTACGTCATTATTATCCCTGTACAATCCACTACGATCGAAGAAAATTGTGTACAGCATGGATACGAAAAAATACCAGCCACATTTGATTCATGTACCCTATAAATGTAACATTATAGTAAATGGTAACGTGTACAGTAACGATGCCCCATCAGTTGAAGAAACCCCTTTTCATTTGCCTAAGATCAAAATGGCTATAGACAATCCCGAAAATTAACCCCTGAAGGTCCCAGATAGAGCCAACCTGGATGGACTCAAGACTTCAAAAGTTAGCCGAAAGAACTCAATTTCATCGCTTACAGGCCCTTGAAGAAGACAACACTCAGTATATTGTGTTTTATATTTGCATTGTTTTAATGGCTCTAGTGATTATTTTTATTTCAGTCAAATTAGTATTCAAATAACATAATAATATACTTAATTATTTTAGGAAAGATTCAGTTTATCAGTAAAGTATTACGCCATAGTTTCCAGAATGCTTAATAAGCTTTTTACCTATGTAGGTTCATTTGTTAATATCTTAGAGTAGTTCTTTTCGCATCTTCAAGCCACAAGCATTGTATTTTCACAATAAAGTCAGTCCGCTAATTTTTGAATTTGTTTTCAAAAATCGGTTCCCGAGGCCCGATGACGTAATTTCCGTCTTTAAGGAAATCTGTAAACCTTTAGGTATTCTTCAAAAATTGCAATCAACAGCTTATCACCATGAAACTCTAGGACCTCTAGAAAGCACACCTCGTAGCATATTTGCGAACATAAGTTACTAAGCATTCAAATGCTTGGAGCACATGGGTTCCATATTGGTGCTTTGCTTATACACGGAATACAACAGTTCACACAGAAACTGAATATATGGCTTTTGAGCTAATCTTTGGGAAATCAGCAAAGTTACCTTCTAATCTCAAGGAGAGTATAGACGTGTTATATAACTTTAATGATTATCTTTGTGAATTGAAATATAGATTGCAAGAAGCTTGTAGGTATGCAAATAATAACTTGATTAAGTCTAAAGATAAACGGAAGGCAAATTACAACAAAAACCAAAAAATTGTCAAGTAGCAAATAAGACTATGTTAGGAAATAAACCATTAAATAAATTAAAACCCCTATACAAAGGACCATATGTAGTTATGGAGGATAAGTGTCCTAATATTGTAATTAAAATAGAAGATAAGTTAGTAGAGGTATATAAGAATAGAGTTAATAACTTTATTATAGTAATAGGTAGAAAAATAAAGTAATTCAAAAAGGACGAAGAAAAGAAAATACAAAATTAATACATTCGCTGGTTAGATTGTCACTTTTTATCTGTTAAACATAACAATTGTTTGGCCAACACAGTGGTTTCGTCAGATGTTGAGTACATAGACTAAATTTTACAATGTAGAACTGCGTTTATATAACTAGAGTAATTCTAGGTTTATTACTATGGGAATTCCTACTGTTAAACTATTGTAATTAAGTTATAAAATTTCAACCGATGGTATCCGTAAATTTTAAACAAGTTTTTGTGTATAGCCTGTAGATACTAAAATAAATTTAATAACGGAGACGAGTTTGTTCCTATTTGATCATTTCATATGATATCAGATTTCTTTACTTTATTAATTTTCAAAGATTCTCATAAATATAATTTTAAGGCTTTCTTCTCTACATGTACAATTTTAAAGGTATGGCCTGCTTCAATTAAATGTGTTGCATATGTTGAATCTCTTTTTTTATTATTAAAACTCCTTATGTGTTCTGCTATGCGCGTGTTGAAGTATCTTCCTATTTGTCCTATATATATATATATATATATATATATATATATATATATATATATATATATATATATATATATATATATTGTGAAGCCAGCAGAATTTTAGTCATTTATTTCGAATATTTTGTTACCATTGTTCTTCATTTATCGAGTTGGGAGAACCTTGACCGAGCCGCCGCCGAATTGTTGATATTAAATCAAATACTTTATGAGACATGTAGTCTAAACTATGACATCAGCTTTCGGCGCGGTTTCGATAGAGGGACCGACCATTCAATAGTTGGGATATACGCGCCAATCCGTTCAGATATTCACTTGTAATATCTAAGAATTTAAATAAATTGGGGTATAACGAAACTCGGATTATTATTCACCCCATATTTCTTAACAATATATATATATATATATATATATATATATATATATATATATATATATATATATATATATATATATATATATATATATATATATATATATATATATATATATATATATATAATAGCAATTCCAACGCAATTATGTTGCAGAGATGAAATGAAGTATAAGGTGAGCTGAATGGCATACTGTTGGCAGAAGTCAGTGTTTTGTTCCAAATAAGGCGTAATATACAGTTTAATATACTAGACTTATTTCGTTTATACAATAGTTATAGTTTAATATTCAATAAATCATGAACGAGGTCAAGTTTCTGATACATTTGTTTATTTTTATACATGAAAAATACACAATTGATCGCAGAAATTATTCTGAATCATATTCTGTGTCTATCTATGGATGGATATTCCTGGAACTATTGGTAAAAGCCCTGATATTCTTCAGGAACGCAGTCAATAACTTTTATGATGTGTTGCAGATTTTTGGCTTTGATCAGTACTTTCCATTACATGCTTTTGTTCTTGATAGCAACGGCCTTTCAGCAATCGAAATCTTGATTAATCATAACCATCTATGTAATTTCTTGCCAATATACCCTGGATGGTCAGTGTCATACGTCAAGTGTCTATATTTAAATATACTAGAAGTCTCTTTCCTGGTATTTTCTGCCATGGTGATTTCATTTGCAGTTTTCTTAAAATATTTCAGCCACCATGTTTTAAAGTCCAACACTTCATCCGTATTCACAGCTTTTATGACGAAAGATGGTTTCGATTTCTTTTAAATTGGCAATTATAGACACATAATACATTAGTGTATAAATGCTGCAGAGTGCTTCTTTATCAACCTAAAATCTCTGTCACAAAGCAAAAACGAGTACCCGTGAACGGGATGGTAGTGATGAATCTTTTTCAAGCTACCGTTCATTGTTAATGCTAGCAAAAATCGAAGAATCGCGTGTGGTTTCGATTTTACCCACTGCAGGCATCACTAAATATGTGTAGCTCTGTGACACAGGGTGGTATTGTTTGAATGTCTATTTCAGCTTATTTTCGGCCAAATATAGGCTTGTTTTCTTTATACAATAACCGATTTAATTTAATGTTGCATTTTGATTAAGTTTGAGCTGATGGCGTCGGCACATTTTTAAAGAGATCATGATAAACAAGTTTAACTGAGTAATATTTAGCAGCAAACTAAAATTGTATTATTTTGCTCTGCTTCTATATCAGCGCCCTCTTGTACAGCTATAATATTTAAAATAATATGTTGCTGAGAATACTGTTCACGAACTGAGTAAACATCTTTATATTGCATTTGAATTAGAGTACAAGCATTTTCATCTTGAAATTTATACAGTGGCAAATAATCTAGTATATAAAGTTCAAGCATGCTTCTTGTAGTACTGCTAAGTACATTAGCTTTTTTAAGTTCATTTTTTTTAAATAACAGTGACTAGCAACCAGATACCCTGAAAATATAATTTAATTAAATAAAAGTTTATTATTGGCAAACAAGGCAAAACTATAATTTTGCTTATTCAAATTAAGGACAGCTGCCCAATTATTGACACCTTGTATCAATAGTAGAGCATCAAATATTATCAATTATTGAGGATAGCTGTATAAATAGTAAAGTATCAAGTATAGTAATTAATGAAGACACCTTGTTCAAATAGCCAAGTATACAATTTTACTAATTATTGAAGCCACCTTGTATAAATAGCAGAATATGAAATATTGCCAATTTCAGAGCACCTTATATGGTGCTCTGAATTATATGCAGTTATATGCAAAAATATAACGTTTTATTATGTATTTCAATTGCAAAAAATTGCCAAATAATTTAATTATAAATTATAAAATTAGTTATAAAATTAATGTTTAATTATGGTTTTAGTATAAAGAATCAATATAAAGAAATACAATATATTGGCCAGTTTTTTTGTGAAATAAGAAAGTAATTAAAAATAAGAAATAAGAAAGTAAAAATTAGTGGGAAATGTGTAATAATTAATATTTACGAAATAAATAAAATGTTATAAGAAAAAAAGAAAATTGCGAGAAAAAAATACGTTAAGCAATATACGTTATTACTAATGGAAATAAGTAAATAATAACAGTAATAAACAAAAAATTATAATTATCTGGCTCGAAGGACCAACTTATGTCCAATGCAGATAAAAAATAGGATATTTAACTCCGTTTTCGATACTTTGTGGAGTAAATTCCTATCTGGAATTAGATGGATATTCTGCCAACTTTCTCCTAGCCCCATACAGATTCCTATCCCCGTACAAATAGTCCTAAGAATTTGTGGTTTGTGTGAGTTTTTAATAGCTATGAAAATACTTGTAAGATTTAAAATGAAAGACGCGGGGGTGCATGCAGTAGATAATAGTAAGGAGTGTAGAGAGTAACTATCGCTGAGAAAAATCACGCAATAGTTCATATCGTTTGCAATGCAGTAACATTGTTAGTGACTTAGGTGAATTATTCGTGCATCAATTATCTATTGCAGGAAAATGTGCAGGAAAATAACTACAAGGGTGTAGAAAAGAAATCGAATCACTGGTCCTAACAGGAATATATATATTGGATATTGGACGTTGGAATTAGCCATTGTTATTAAAAACTTGTTATGTGAAAAACCGTTCTTACTTTTTATTTTTACGTCAGATGTAATATAAGATAAGCTAATGTAAACTACAACCAAATTAAATATAATGTTTCCTTTTTGTACCCTATTTGCTAAATACATTAGCATATATTTGCTAACGTGAATTAATTGTTAAAATGATTTAATCCATCTTCTAAATTACATTCGTAATCAAACACCTTAAAATAAAGTGCGGTGAAATAACAATAAATATCTGGTGATAAATGATACAAAGAAAAACTAGTAAATATAAGATTTTACTAAATATCTATAGGTACACTATCTGATGGTATATTATGTCCTACAGTACACCGGTAATCTTTACTTACGGAATTTTCTTTTATACATTTATAACATTTAGTACCGGCATGCACCTCACGTAAACCAATATTTCTATGGATACAATTGCATCACAGCTAATTTATTTCTCACAATATGTTTATAAATCTTACAACACGATGTGTACCTGTTTAGATACTATTTAAAGATTATAGAGTTCAGAGGTTATAACTATTTTGTGTGGAATTATTGCAAATCGATGCTGGAACTCGCTATGCCATCGTTTTCGCTTACCACGCTCTCTATATTTACGGGAATCTAGTGTATATAAAGATATTTTTTAAATTAGTTAATATTGGAATAGCTATTTATTATTCAGTTATTATGAAATGTTAATATATTTCATATACAAATTAATATAATTTATTATTTTTATATTACTATAACAAAAAATTGAGAAAAATAAACTCGCTTGATTAACACAACGTAATTAACATAAGTTATAACTTCTCTTATCAACATTATATACATTCTCTCTTATCATATTATATACATTCTTCCTATACATTCTTAGATTCCTAACACATAAGAATTAACAAAATCCTGTTTTCACCGTCAATAAAATATTGTGCAAGTACAACATGATTTTATAGGTGAAAACTCACCATAAACCTATAAACATTTTATGAAAATGGTCAATGGCCACTGCATATAGAGGATGCGAATGAAAATTAACAAATGAAAATTATTTTTCTTTCGTCCGTGTCTTTAGAAAATTTCAAATTATGTATAAAATATGAACTATACACTATGGTCCGAATATGACGCATAAATTAACTAATATTAGGATTTTTGCGGTATTTACGATTTTTAAGAATTTTTTTAATTCCAAAATATGTCAATTTCTAATACTGGAACGACATTATTTCTGAGTTTTGTATATATCCCCCTTTTAACCACCTTAAAGTAACCCCTCTAAATGACTGTATCCTCTGTTGAGGACAATGGAATCAATATAAATCCAGTGCGCATGTATGCATTTTGGATGAAGCCATACAGGGAAACAAACCACCCTCCATGTAACTTAATGGCGTGCCTAATGGCAGCATTTTCTGTACAGTAGAATAAGTTTGTAATTTAGTGTACATATCTATATATATATATATATATATATATATATATATATATATATATATATATATATATATATATATATACATATATATATATATATATATATATATATATATATATATATATATATATATATATATATATATATATATATATATATATATATATATATATATATATATATAAATGACTCCCCATTTCCCTTGGTCACGCCATAACTTGAGAACGACTTAACCGATTTCATTCTACTTTTTTTTAATGTTTTCTAATACTTAGTAGAAGGTTTTTGCGGAACGAAAAATTAAGAAAATTGCGTAGAAAATTGGAAAATTTGAGAAAACTTAACGACTATTTTAACTTAACGCGTTTGACAGTTCGCGCATTTGATGAATGTGAATCGAATTGTCGATGAATTTTTTAAAAATTGTCAGATGTCTGCTGCATACACACTCATCGCGTTTGACAGTCCGTGCGCTGCAAATGTCGTTTAACAGCTACATCGGTTGTCATCTATCGATCAAAAAATTCATTTATTTCTTAGTGCAGACTGCACAGTCGATTCAATCGAAATGTTTATCCAGTTTTCAGTTTGTTCAGTGAGTTTTTTGAGAAGTGTTTATTCATCGCAGTTAGTTCACCGCAATCAAGCCTTATATCAAAATTTAATTTAATATGTATCGATTTTTGAAGTTTTGATAGACTAACACGTGGTATACATGGTTATACACAAAAAATAAGGGAGAACATTTTTTTTTTCAACAAGTTGAATTTTGGTTCTTCAAAATGCCACCAATTAGACGTACCAACTTAGGTCACAAAACTCGCAATGCTGCAAGTCAAAGATATATATGAGCAAGTCAAACTGACGAGCAACGGGAAGCGCGAAATGAAGTTGAACGGAAGAACAGCTTGCGAATTCATGACATAAAAATCGGGTGATTCCGTTAATAACCAAGATGATGTTGTCAACTATCCAACGGAATTTTTAAATTCGCTGGAATTACCCGGATTACCACCTCATAATCTGCAATTAAAAGTCGGATCGGTAATAATTATGTTACGGAACATAAACCAGCCACGTCTTTGTAATGGCAATGAAAATCTATTATTATATCATCAAAAAGATGACTGTAATCATACGTGTACGGTGATACCCTCGACAAAAAATCGAAAAGATAAATTTGGCGCGGATGTTCCAGAAAACCTTTTAAAATTTGAGAACTTTGAAAAACAGATGGAGGTGCCTTTTGTGATTTATGCAGATTTTGAATCAGTTTTAAAACCTATCGATACTTGTGAACCTAACCCACAATGTTCCTACACAAACAAGACATTCAATCACGAACCTTATTCTTTCGCATATATAATAAAATGTTCATTTAATGATTCTCTCTCCAAATTTGAATTATATCGGGGTGAAAATGCCGCTACTGTTTTTGTAAAGAAAATTGAAAGTGATGTGGTACGTATCTATCGAGAATACTTCAAGTATATTGTCCCAATGGAAGTTCTTTCTAAGGAGAGGGAGAAAGAGCTCATGGAAACAGAAATATGTGGTATCTGTGAAATACCTTTTCAAGAGGGCGAATCAAAAGTTAAAGACCACTGCCATTTGACAGGTAAAAATAAGATGTGTAGCACATTCCGCTTGTAATTTAAATTATAAAATTCCCAATTTCATACCATCATTTGTCATAATATGAGTGAATATGACTGTCATATGTTTATCAAAGAACTTTGCGTGGAAATAGCTAATGTAGATGTTATAGCTCAGAGCAAAGAGAAATATATTTCTTTCACAAAACACCTACATGTAGACGATTATGTTGATAAACAGGGTCATGCAAAGAAAGAGTATTTAAAACTTCATTTCATTGATAGTTTCAAATTTATGGCCTCCTCATTACAAACTTTTGGTGAAAACTTAAGTTCAGATTTATTTTTTGAAACAAGAAATTAAATACTTTCCAGATGACTCAAAATTTAGATTGATGCGACAGAAGGGGGTGTGTCCATACAATTTTGTTGACAGTTTAGACAAACTAAATTTAGAATATCTACCATCCAAAGCGGAATTTTACGATAATTTGAATCAGGAGCACATAACAGATGCAGAGTATGGACGAGCTCAAGAGATGTGGAATCTATTCGGTTGTCGCACCCTTGGTGATTATTCAGATATTTATCTGAAATCTGATGTGCTTCTCTTATGTGATGTATTTCAAAATTTTAGAAAAATATGTCTCGTTACATACAACTAGACCCCCTACAGTACTTCTCAGCACCAGGGCTATCCTGGAACGCCATGTTAAGGTATACAAAGATTGAATTAGAACTCTTGACCGATATAAATATGTTGCATATGTTGAAAAAGGGAATTCGAGGTGGAATAAGTCAGTGTTCGGATAGAAAACATGTAGTCAATAATACGTTTCTTCCTAACTATAATCCTGACGACCCATCTTCATTTATTATGTATTTAGATGCCACAAATTTGTATGGACACAGTATGTCCCAAGCATTGCCGACAAGTGGGTTTGCGTGGCTAACTGCAAGTGAAATTACAAACTTGGATGTCATGCAAATTCCAGACGATAATCCATATGGGTATATTTTGGAAGTAGATGTCCAGTATCCAAATGAATTGCATGATATACATTCAGATCTTCCATTCTTAGCCGAAAATATAATTCCTCCAAATTCAAATTCTAAACTAACAAAACTAATACCAATTTTGAATGGTAAAACAAATTATGTTGTTCACTACAAAAATTTACAGCAGGCTATTGAAAACGGTTTAGTTTTGAAAAAAATTCACCGCGTATTAAAGTTTAACCAGTCCCGATGATTGAAGACATATATCGATTTAAATACCGACATGCGAAATAGGGCTGAAAATAAATTTGAGAAAGGGTTTTATAAATTAATGAATAATTCAGTTTTTCATTGGGAAAATTATGGTAAAAAGTTGGGTGCTAGGGGGCTTATAACTCGCCCCAATTTTAAAACATGTTCAATTTTTTCTGAAAATTTCGTAGCAATTCATTTGGATGTTAATCCAAATTAAAAATAAAAGTCATGTATAATAAACCCATTTATGTAGGATTTTCTATATTAGAATTATCTAAGACAGTACTCTATGATTTCTTTTATAATGTTATAAAGAAAAATTACGGTTCAAATGCATCATTATTATATACAGATACCGATTCTTTAATAATCAAAGTATACACAGATAATTTTTATAATTTTATAACAGAAAACATAGACAGATTCGATACATCGAATTACAAACCTGGTAATATGTTTAATGTTCCGGTGAGTCGGTCGATGTTAGGGAATATGAAAGATGAGTTTCCAGCTGACCCGATTAAATGTTTTTACGGTACCGGCGCTAAGGCTTATTATGTCCAGACAGTTAAAGATGAATTAAAAAATGCAAAAGGTGTTAACAAATCTGTAATTAATAAAGAGTTGACAATTGATGATTACAGGAAAGTTGTGGAACAAGGTGGTTTGGTATTTAGAAAAATGAACACCTTTACAACATATTTGCACGATATGTATACAGAAATGAAGAATAAAGTCGCTCTGTGTGACACAAGGACGATAAGCGCTTTTTAATTCCAAATTCAACCAAAACCTTAGCATGGGGTCACACAGATATTGAGTTTTTCCAAACAGACCCTGCATTAAATAATCAGTGGGTAATTAATGCCTTGAATGATATTACGCCAATTGATAATATCTCTGCAGAAACTAACTTTGACAATGAGTTAATATATTTTGATGATTTATTTTACCAAAGTTCAGCAGAACAAAATTTGGATGCATTGATGGCAGCTATAGATGAATTAAATAATATCCACTAATGTAAAATTTGATCTGTTAAAACTGGAAAAGTCATATCACAACATATTGTTATGCTAATCCTAATGTTTATTATTTACGGTATTTATGTGGTTTATTCTATAATTTGTATTTTAATGTTGATTATTTAGAGTTTTATATGTTTTATATTCTTAAATATAATAAATCTTTAACAGTGCTACTTTCTTTTATTTATTTAACTACATACTTAATAAGGGAGTGTAAGGATGTGTTTATATGAAATACACAAAACACATTATCTCTTTTACATATATTTATTTTAAACTTGATAAGTACAGTAATATTAATTAATACAAATCTGGTTCATATAAAGTTACAGATATAAGCTTGTGAGAGCTGCTATATTGAAAACTTAATATTAAATTAATAAAGAAAAAGCGTTGTGCACCGATCGTTCCAATATATTATAACACATCTATGCATCGTGAATAATCAACGCGTATACTTTGGTATTGGTGGGAAATTTATTTTTACGTGTTTCAAATTCAAGTTCGATGTCTACTGTAGATGATTTCAAGGCATCGGCTTGAACAATTAATGACAAATAGGGGGTTATTTAAGAATTGTCCATAATCCATCATAGGTTCCCCCATATCTTTGCCATAGTAACTCTTTTGAAAATGTTCATATGCGTAATACGCAGTAGAGTATAATTTCTTTCCAAAATCCAGATTCCAGCGTTCATATGGAAAAACTTCGGAATTTATATATAATCTGATGTTGTTAATATCGGCGTGAACGAATTGTGTCGCATCCATGCTTTTATTATCAGACTGGGCGGTATTCTGAAAACCTAAAACAACATATCGTGGCCTCTCCAGACTTGTACTAGTCTTTATAGCCCACACATCTGAAGAAGTTTCCCGTAGAGCAGGCAATTCGTACAGGTCCCACATTCTATAAGCGATCTTAACAGATGCTTTACTGTTTCCCCTATTTATATGGGATAGCAGTTTAATTTTTTGTCGGTCTTCAGGTACAATATGCTTGATTTTCCATTCTATTTTATTTATTTAAATATTAGCATCAACTTCCCCAATATAACAATTTCTGAAGGAGCGAGCAATGATAAGGATTAATTCTTGCTTAACGTTCAATATACCCTTGGTATAATCTTCGGCAAAACCCATAAGATATTTAAGGGGTAACTTTCCACTAAAGATGTTACTGTCCCGATCAAAAATGTCTTGTTTAGTTGCTGTTAAACCCCATCCACTAGTTAATAATGCTCGTAATTGAACTTCACTGAATGATACCATAGATTTCAACGCCGTACTTACGCCTGGTTTTCTAACTACTGCTATTTGCTCTCCACCCATTTCATAGCGTATTTCATCAAAAAGAAATGTTAGGGTGTTGTTAGATAAATGACATCTTTTGGAAACATCACTCGGAGTAAATTTTCCTTCAATGTAAATATAACTGTCACCTATATCCAAAATCTTGAGATCTTGAAAATGAACAGGTATGCGTATCTCATCGGAATTTCTATAGATTGGTGATCCATAAGGTTTGTAGGTATGCTCGTGTGAACTAAGTAAGGAATTGTCAAATACTAGTTCATCGAAAACTTCCAGCTTTTCACATGTACTTGAAATTGGCATATTTTTAATTGGTGGTTATGCCTTGTTAGTTAGTTGAAGCCCAATTGACTGAAGAAATAAACGATCTTCGGGAGGTAAACAATGGCGTGTTGATGGCTTAACAGTTTTGCGTCGAATGAGCTTCTTCTTGTCCTCCCTAATTCTTTTATTTCCAACTATTCTGTTGTAAGTGTTAGCCGCCATAGTTTCATTATTACGACTTATCCGAAGCAATTGAGTGTTGTAACGGAAACCCATCTTATTTCTTCTTCTCTTTTTTTATAAAATCGGTTTTAATTCCAGTTTTATGATAATCTTTTCCCCATGAAAATCAATGTAGTCGCCGTCGTCATCTAATATGCTCAGCATAATGTTGTCAATAAACTGACGACTGTCCGGTTTAACAGGCATATAAATAATATTATGTGGCTCTTTGGTGAGTTTATGGCCAGGCTCCACGTCAACATCAAATTCAAATAAAGTGTGTGTTGGCTCACCATTATGGTACGCACCAGATGTAATATTACAATCTACACGTACAATTCGTACTTTCATAATATTAACAGGTAACGTTGATTGATGAATTTTATTTGGTTCTAAACGTTTCGATTCAAAACCTAGTAGATTTCCAATAGAATTAGCAGGTGTAAAGTCAATTTCATATACTGAAGTAAGTTTACATTTTAGGGTATTATTGTTAGCTTGGAGGGAAAATAAGTTTTCAACAGTCTCTTTCGGAGAAGCGGTGCTGTTACGAATTTTCATAGCATTATATATTGCCTTATGGATTTCTTCAATTTCATACGCACCCGGAGGTATTTTAATAACTTCTAGCTGAGTTTTATTTTTTCTTCTATATGCAAGCACATTATTACTTTTACTGATATTATGAATTGAGTTGTACGAATAGAATCCAAGCAAACCCAATCTATAAGGTAGACCACGACCTAGTTCAAGAGGTGGATAAAAGTCTACGTGTAATACACTCGACTGTCCAGATATGGTGAACGTGCGCGACATGACTGATAGAGTTCGACACTAACATACTAATTTATCTTTGCATCATCAACAACAGTTTAAAAATAACCGCTTGGGTCTCGGTTCAGTTTTCGACGATGGAGTCAAAGACATCTCGATATTATTATCCGTGGCTACGTTTACATCACTCATTTTACAATAGCAACAGATTAACTTCCTTGGTGGCGGTCCATCATTTACATCTCGATCCATCTCGTTGTTTGTATAATCATCAATATGATCCGTACAGTACTGATATTTTAGTATATCAATATCGCTTTGCAAATGTTCTGGTAATTTATCCCACACTAAAGCAATTTCATTTGGGGCACACGCAATCATCACCTCCTTGGGCATATCAGCTAGTTGTTGTCGACTCATTTTTGTTAAACTGCGTAAACGTGAAAACGCAATAAGGGCATGCCCCATTCTCTTGAGTTGCTGACGATCCATTTGCGGTGTTATGTCCATATTAATGTATTGTTCTCGTTGTCTGACTCGAGAAGGATGAGAGAAATTTAAGGCACAAGTGACCACACCAAACTGTGTTGAATTTTTGATGACGTTCATTCTAATGCTTATCATTCTAACAGGTACCCTACCCTTTTTTAAATATTTTATTAACTCGATAGGTGGGGGCAAATCACCAAAACTATCATAATAGTTTATTAAAATGCCGCTTTTTCTGTATGTAACCCAATGGGTCCCTGGACCGTTTGCACTATCCAAATTAACAATGGCTGCTTCATTTCGATGTCGCCCATCTACCGGTAGATTATCTCGCATAAACACTCCTCTGAAATGAGGTACTTTCAATTGTTTACAATAGTGGTGTAAATCAAGATCACTGAGTGGTTTTCGGGGTAGGGTGTCTAGTAGTTTTTTGAATTATTTGATGTGGTCAAGTAAAGGCCTAACCCTGTACGATATGGTTTCAAGTATAATCCTTTTCCACTTTTGCCTATGGCTATGGCTTCCATATTTCTGTTGTGTCGTTCAGCTTCAGCTAGACGCTGTTTACCTAACTTGACATCACTAATAACTTTAGATACACCTGCAGCGCCAACAGCAAGTGCTCCCAATGCCGATAAACCGGCAAATATTGGCAATAAAGGTAAAATACCACCAGTTTTAGGAATCGGTATTATGCGTGGAGTACGAATTCTTCGTTTGCCCTCTACATTTTTCAATGCTAGACGAGCTGCGTTTATGGCGATCTTACTGGCTTTGTGTACATCCTTTGTGCATCTTCCCTCACTCTTTCTCAATACATCACGAACTTTATGCACTATTGCACTTCTAAATGCAACTTTGCGTTCTACCTTCCCCCCTGTCGATTTCCTGGTGTTTCTTTCTTTTAGATTTGCACGATGATTCACAACCCATTCCAAAGCGTTGCTTTCCCTTCACGATATTCGTGACTAACCAAGCTGAAGCCCTTTCCCCGATACTTGCGTCCTTAGACTTCACACGTTCCCAAGCACGTTGTTCGAGCTCGTAGTCTGCCTTGTGTCGATCTTTTAAGTCGGTACTTCTGGCGTAAGCTATATCGTGATTTTTGCAGGCAGCATCCAGTAGATTTATACCAACGTCTCCTCTTGCTAGTCTCTTGTCTAGCTTCGTACCTGGTCCGCAGTCCCAGGCAAATGAATCTCAACAGATAGTTTATTAATCAGTGAATTAATAATACCACTTCCAGTTTTGTATCCTCTGCGGCGGTGGGAGCACCTCGAATAACCCCCTACTCGTTTGAGAGTCGACATCGAAATAAGATATTCCATATCAACTTTACATATTTATTATATAAAACGATGAGAGTGGTGCCCCAGAAACAAAGGCTTGTCGTTGATAACCTGGATGAGGGGGTTATAGGTAGAACAATGCAAGATAATCAAATACCGCGTCACGGACATCTTCTACCCCGAACTGTTCGAACTCTTTTAATAGGTCCATCAAATTGTGGAAAGACCAATGTAATGATATCGTTATTAACACACCCTCACGGTTTACGGTTCGCCAATGTCTATATATATTCAAAGTCTTTATATCAGCCAAAGTATGAATACCTTCGCAAAGTATTGGCACCAATCAAAGGACTAGGATTTTATATTCATAGAGATAATGCTCATATCATGGAACCATTCGAAGCACAGTCAGATTCCATCTTTATATTTGACGATGTAATTTGTGAAAAGCAAGACGTAATCAGATCATATTTTAGTATGAGTCGTCATAAGAACATATATTGCTTTTACCTTGCACAAACGTATTCGCGAGTGCCAAAACAGCTAATTCGCGACAATGCAAATTTTTTAATATTATTCAAGCAGGATGAATTGAACTTACGACACATTTTCTCTGATCATGTATCACCTGATATAACATTCAATCAATTTCTAGATATGTGTGTACTATATTGGAAGGACAAATATGGCTTCTTAGTGATCGATAAATATAGCGAGATACAAAAGGGACGGTATCGAAAAGGTTTCGACAGCCATATTTATGTGTAGGGCAATAACCTAACATATCATTTGTTAAGCAGTCAACGGTAGGTGTACATCATCATCAAACTAATTTGTGTGTTGTTTACAAAATGGTTTACAGTAGTGACGCAGCCACTGGAGAAATTGATATAAAACGGAAACTGGTGGATGCCACTAATGCTGTTAGAAAAAAATTTCACATGGTCAAAAACAGAAATGTTGAAAATAAATTAGCCCTCGAAAAACTATATGAACCTATAACAAAACCACTCAAAAATATATCGGAAGTTGCAACGGATGTAAAGTCTCAGCAAATTCCATCTTCTCGAACTCCATTACGGATGAAAACGGAAAGTAATGCAATTTCTACAATGAGCCCTAACACAAAGAGTGAGGATAGTGAAACAGAATATGAGGAGGATAATGCAATGCTCTTACAGAGTCCATTTGCACCAACACTTCCAGATACCTCGCTTTCTATGATAACATCCATACCATCCTTCTCGGCCAGTGCAAGCGGCCCTAATGACGAGCAATTCTTACCATACAGCTACATTGAAGGCTTGAAAACCAAAAGGTCTAATTATGATACTGTATATGGTATACGTTTCAACCCAAATACTAATAAGCTACGGATGGGAGATGCAGAAGTACGTTTTATCAGAAATACCATTTCTTTTTGGCGTGGAAATAAAAAACTGAAATCCTTTCAAGGAAATTCTGAATTATATGATTTAATAATTCTTAGGATTCCTCCTATATTACATAGACCCGAAGGTGTTATTAACGATGATAATTTGCAAGCTTATGGTCAAATGTTGAAGTTAACAAACGCCATCTACCAAGACTATGATATTAAAAGAGGTAAAAATAGAAGTACAAGCAAGAAATATGTGGAAATCATAAATCCTGCAATGTTGAACTATGGAGTGAAAACCAGATCACAACGTAGTGGTGAAGGTATACATCCCTCAAAACTACCTACCACGAAAATGATTTACCCCCAAGAAAATTGTCGGGCAGTCGATTACGTGTATTGGAATAAGCCTAAAGAGTTGGTGGATCGACTCAGACTGTTATGGAGCTCAAAGATGGCAGGCCATACCGGTCACGGCAACGAAATTTTAAGCATAATAGAGGAACTGCGTGAAGAGAACATTGTGCATTAAATATTAAAAACATGAATATTGGTTGTGAACAGGACAATATTAAGTATAATAGGGAGCAAACTATGAAGATTGTATCAGATAGATGCAGAAATGAGTACACTTAACAACACTATCGATAAATTTGGACGACGACAAGGTGGGGACAAGCGTATAATATTACGCGGACCTCCAGGTGTTGGTTTCAAGTTAAAGGACGGTAATTATGATGTACAAAGTAAACGTCTGACAAATGTTGGATACCCTCTACAAGAAAGTGATGCTGCCACACAGAAATATGTAACCGAATGTATCGACAAGGTCGTTGACCAATTACAGTCAACTATACAAGCTGTTCAGAATGCCGTTCAGGAATCGGCGAAAATGATTTTAAACTCCACATATAACCGCTTGAATAATGAAATTACGACGGTTAAAATAATTGTCTCAAAGAATGAAGATCAGCTGCGTAAGAAATTAGAAAATATTGAAGAGACATTACCTAAACAAATTGAGGTGTTAAAAAAACAGGTTCGAGAAATAGAGAAGACAAAGGAGACTTTAGCTCAACAATTTGAACTGTTAAACAAAAAACTAATTCCAGTCCAAGATAATATAGATCCTCGTAATGGTAGACTAGCTATTCCCCCTCAATGGTTACCCAGTAGAGAAGTTGACATTTAAAATTATGCCAGATATTAAACGTCAAATTGTTAATGAATTACATAGATCGGCTCGACGAAACTTTAAAAGAAGGAAAGCTATCATAAAGGATATGGCGATTTATGGCAAGTCGATTTGATTGAAATGCAACCATACACCCAAGTAAATAATGGTTATAAGTATATACTTGTAGTAATCGACTGCTACTCCAAATATGTATGGACACGACCACTTAGGAATAAAACTGGTTTGGTGGTTACTAAAGCTATGAATACCATTATCGAAGAAGCTGGCTACTCACCAGTTAATATTCAAAGCGATCATGGCACCGAGTTCTACAATCAAAAATTTTCAAAGCTAATGAGTAATAATAATGTAAATCATTATTCCACATATAGCTCTAAGAAGGTCGCGATGGTAGAACAAGTTATACGGACATTGAAGAATTCGATTTACAAAGAATTTTCAGTTAAGGGTCAATATGAGTGGTTGAGTATTCTCTCAGACATTACACATAAATATAATCAGTCAAAGTATCGGACGATAGGTATGAAACCGGCTGATGTTACACCCAGTACAGAACTTCAAGCCTACAACCATCCTAAAATTATATCCTTAAAAGTAAAATTCCATATAGGAGACATTGTGCGAATCAGTAAATTTAAAAATGCGTTTGAAAAGGGTTACAATGCCAATTGGTCAACGGAATTATTCAAGATAGTAAATGTAAATAGAACAGATCCTGTTACATACGCCTTAGAAGACATAGATGGTCGACCAATTAAGGGATAATTTTATGAAATAGAACTACAAAAAACACGAAATCCCAATGTATACCCCGTTGAAGAAGTTTTACGACGTCGGAAAAGGAAAGATGGAACCAAGGAAGTATTAGTGAAATGGTCCGGCTTCACCGAGAAACACAACTCTTGGATATTGGAAAAGGATATTGTTTTATAATTCAAATAATATTTAATATTTACATTTTTGGCATTTGTAATTTCATAAATGTATATAAAACATTGTATTTGACAATAAAATTTGTATGTACCATTTTTTTTTAATTTGAATAAAGTGTCTAGTTTACACACACCCGCATCTACAACCAAATTGTTACTTTATTAGACAATGGAAAGAAGGTCGCTATTTATACAACTATAATATAAAACGATTACATATATAATACCCTCTATTACATTTAAATGAACATCTACAACTATATATGTTTTCTTTGTTATATCGAGTATTTCTGGGACTAGGTACCCTCTATATCTATAAATATTTACAAAAGAAAAAAAATATATCTTTGAAATTTGTTACCAATACAATATATTAACATAACCTGTACCATTTACAGGAACATTCCGTTTTCCATACAACCTGGGAAAAACCAAAAAGTCTACTTATGTCTTTTATTCATTTAACTATGTTTTTATCAAAGATGGTATAAGAATGTGAATAACACATTATACGTTTTATATATTTATTTTTTGCTTGATAAGTACAGTATGAATACAATCTGGTAAATCAAGATGAATATACTATAATATAAAAATAAACATATTTGACTAGTATTACATTTTATCGATAACTATATAACTAAGAAAAAATATTTTGATACATAATTTGACTTTACATTTTTTTATATATCTAACAAGTACACATGCGATATTTGTTCACCAAGGACCAACTATGTTAATACTTCTCCATTATCATCGTCAAGACCTGAGTCATTTAATTGGAATTTTGATACAATATCCTCGGGTAAATGTTCTACTATTTTATATAGAAAACTTTTTAAATCGCCTAATATCATTAAAGTGCAAAATTCATCCAAATCTATTATATTAAAAAGAAACTTTTGGCATAACTTCTCACCTAAACGGTATTTTTTAGCCAAACCATCGTGCCTTAGCATAGTGTCCTCGTCATAGCTATTACTGTAGACCATGTCGTGTTCCGTATCAAAACTTAGGGCGTTCAATTCACATGATAGTCTATCAATACTGGTCTCCAAATCTTCAGATATGGGCCAGCTTGCTTTACAATAATGCATCCACATTTTTTTATGTAAAAGGTCACCTAAAAACATATAACATTAATATATATATATATATATATATATATATATATATATATATATATATATATATATATATATATATATATATATTAATGTTATATGTTTTTAGGTGACCTTTTACATAAAAAAATGTGGATGCATTATTGTGAAGCAAGCTGGCCCATATCTGAAGATTTGGAGACCAGTATTGATAGACTATCATGTGAATTGAACGCCCTAAGTTTTGATACGGAACACGACATGGTCTACAGTAATAGCTATGACGAGGACACTATGCTAAGGCACGATGGTTTGGCTAAAAAATACCGTTTAGGTGAGAAGTTATGCCAAAAGTTTCTTTTTAATATAATAGATTTGGATGAATTTTGCACTTTAATGATATTAGGCGATTTAAAAAGTTTTCTATATAAAATAGTAGAACATTTACCCGAGGATATTGTATCAAAATTCCAATTAAATGACTCAGGTCTTGACGATGATAATGGAGAAGTATTAACATAGTTGGTCCTTGGTGAACAAATATCGCATGTGTACTTGTTAGATATATAAAAAAATGTAAAGTCAAATTATGTATCAAAATATTTTTTCTTAGTTATATAGTTATCGATAAAATGTAATACTAGTCAAATATGTTTATTTTTATATTATAGTATATTCATCTTGATTTACCAGATTGTATTCATACTGTACTTATCAAGCAAAAAATAAATATATAAAACGTATAATGTGTTATTCACATTCTTATACCATCTTTGATAAAAACATAGTTAAATGAATAAAAGACATAAGTAGACTTTTTGGTTTTTCCCAGGTTGTATGGAAAACGGAATGTTCCTGTAAATGGTACAGGTTATGTTAATATATTGTATTGGTAACAAATTTCAAAGATATATTTTTTTTCTTTTGTAAATATTTATAGATATAGAGGGTACCTAGTCCCAGAAATACTCGATATAACAAAGAAAACATATATAGTTGTAGATGTTCATTTAAATGTAATAGAGGGTATTATATATGTAATCGTTTTATATTATAGTTGTATAAATAGCGACCTTCTTTCCATTGTCTAATAAAGTAACAATTTGGTTGTAGATGCGGGTGTGTGTAAACTAGACACTTTATTCAAATTAAAAAAAATGGTACATACAAATTTTATTGTCAAATACAATGTTTTATATACATTTATGAAATTACAAATGCCAAAAATGTAAATATTAAATATTATTTGAATTATAAAACAATATCCTTTTCCAATATCCAAGAGTTGTGTTTCTCGGTGAAGCCGGACCATTTCACTAATACTTCCTTGGTTCCATCTTTCCTTTTCCGACGTCGTAAAACTTCTTCAACGGGGTATACATTGGGATTTCGTGTTTTTTGTAGTTCCATTTCATAAAATTATCCCTTAATTGGTCGACCATCTATGTCTTCTAAGGCGTATGTAACAGGATCTGTTCTATTTACATTTACTATCTTGAATAATTCCGTTGACCAATTGGCATTGTAACCCTTTTCAAACGCATTTTTAAATTTACTGATTCGCACAATGTCTCCTATATGGAATTTTACTTTTAAGGGTATAATTTTAGGATGGTTGTAGGCTTGAAGTTCTGTACTGGGTGTAACATCAGCCGGTTTCATACCTATCGTCCGATACTTTGACTGATTATATTTATGTGTAATGTCTGAGAGAATACTCAACCACTCATATTGACCCTTAACTGAAAATTCTTTGTAAATCGAATTCTTCAATGTCCGTATAACTTGTTCTACCATCGCGACCTTCTTAGAGCTATATGTGGAATAATGATTTACATTATTATTACTCATTAGCTTTGAAAATTTTTGATTGTAGAACTCGGTGCCATGATCGCTTTGAATATTAACTGGTGAGTAGCCAGCTTCTTCGATAATGGTATTCATAGCTTTAGTAACCACCAAACCAGTTTTATTCCTAAGTGGTCGTGTCCATACATATTTGGAGTAGCAGTCGATTACTACAAGTATATACTTATAACCATTATTTACTTGGGTGTATGGTTGCATTTCAATCAAATCGACTTGCCATAAATCGCCATATCCTTTATGATAGCTTTCCTTCTTTTAAAGTTTCGTCGAGCCGATCTATGTAATTCATTAACAATTTGACGTTTAATATCTGGCATAATTTTAAATGTCAACTTCTCTACTGGGTAACCATTGAGGGGGAATAGCTAGTCTACCATTACGAGGATCTATATTATCTTGGACTGGAATTAGTTTTTTGTTTAACAGTTCAAATTGTTGAGCTAAAGTCTCCTTTGTCTTCTCTATTTCTCGAACCTGTTTTTTTAACACCTCAATTTGTTTAGGTAATGTCTCTTCAATATTTTCTAATTTCTTACGCAGCTGATCTTCATTCTTTGAGACAATTATTTTAACCGTCGTAATTTCATTATTCAAGCGGTTATATGTGGAGTTTAAAATCATTTTCGCCGATTCCTGAACGGCATTCTGAACAGCTTGTATAGTTGACTGTAATTGGTCAACGACCTTGTCGATACATTCGGTTACATATTTCTGTGTGGCAGCATCACTTTCTTGTAGAGGGTATCCAACATTTGTCAGACGTTTACTTTGTACATCATAATTACCGTCCTTTAACTTGAAACCAACACCTGGAGGTCCGCGTAATATTATACGCTTGTCCCCACCTTGTCGTCGTCCAAATTTATCGATAGTGTTGTTAAGTGTACTCATTTCTGCATCTATCTGATACAATCTTCATAGTTTGCTCCCTATTATACTTAATATTGTCCTGTTCACAACCAATATTCATGTTTTTAATATTTAATGCACAATGTTCTCTTCACGCAGTTCCTCTATTATGCTTAAAATTTCGTTGCCGTGACCGGTATGGCCTGCCATCTTTGAGCTCCATAACAGTCTGAGTCGATCCACCAACTCTTTAGGCTTATTCCAATACACGTAATCGACTGCCCGACAATTTTCTTGGGGGTAAATCATTTTCGTGGTAGGTAGTTTTGAGGGATGTATACCTTCACCACTACGTTGTGATCTGGTTTTCACTCCATAGTTCAACATTGCAGGATTTATGATTTCCACATATTTCTTGCTTGTACTTCTATTTTTACCTCTTTTAATATCATAGTCTTGGTAGATGGCGTTTGTTAACTTCAACATTTGACCATAAGCTTGCAAATTATCATCGTTAATAACACCTTCGGGTCTATGTAATATAGGAGGAATCCTAAGAATTATTAAATCATATAATTCAGAATTTCCTTGAAAGGATTTCAGTTTTTTATTTCCACGCCAAAAAGAAATGGTATTTCTGATAAAACGTACTTCTGCATCTCCCATCCGTAGCTTATTAGTATTTGGGTTGAAACGTATACCATATACAGTATCATAATTAGACCTTTTGGTTTTCAAGCCTTCAATGTAGCTGTATGGTAAGAATTGCTCGTCATTAGGGCCGCTTGCACTGGCCGAGAAGGATGGTATGGATGTTATCATAGAAAGCGAGGTATCTGGAAGTGTTGGTGCAAATGGACTCTGTAAGAGCATTGCATTATCCTCCTCATATTCTGTTTCACTATCCTCACTCTTTGTGTTAGGGCTCATTGTAGAAATTGCATTACTTTCCGTTTTCATCCGTAATGGAGTTCGAGAAGATGGAATTTGCTGAGACTTTACATCCGTTGCAACTTCCGATATATTTTTGAGTGGTTTTGTTATAGGTTCATATAGTTTTTCGAGGGCTAATTTATTTTCAACATTTCTGTTTTTGACCATGTGAAATTTTTTTCTAACAGCATTAGTGGCATCCACCAGTTTCCGTTTTATATCAATTTCTCCAGTGGCTGCGTCACTACTGTAAACCATTTTGTAAACAACACACAAATTAGTTTGATGATGATGTACACCTACCGTTGACTGCTTAACAAATGATATGTTAGGTTATTGCCCTACACATAAATATGGCTGTCGAAACCTTTTCGATACCGTCCCTTTTGTATCTCGCTATATTTATCGATCACTAAGAAGCCATATTTGTCCTTCCAATATAGTACACACATATCTAGAAATTGATTGAATGTTATATCAGGTGATACATGATCAGAGAAAATGTGTCGTAAGTTCAATTCATCCTGCTTGAATAATATTAAAAAATTTGCATTGTCGCGAATTAGCTGTTTTGGCACTCGCGAATACGTTTGTGCAAGGTAAAAGCAATATATGTTCTTATGACGACTCATACTAAAATATGATCTGATTACGTCTTGCTTTTCACAAATTACATCGTCAAATATAAAGATGGAATCTGACTGTGCTTCGAATGGTTCCATGATATGAGCATTATCTCTATGAATATAAAATCCTAGTCCTTTGATTGGTGCCAATACTTTGCGAAGGTATTCATACTTTGGCTGATATAAAGACTTTGAATATATATAGACATTGGCGAACCGTAAACCGTGAGGGTGTGTTAATAACGATATCATTACATTGGTCTTTCCACAATTTGATGGACCTATTAAAAGAGTTCGAACAGTTCGGGGTAGAAGATGTCCGTGACGCGGTATTTGATTATCTTGCATTGTTCTACCTATAACCCCCTCATCCAGGTTATCAACGACAAGCCTTTGTTTCTGGGGCACCACTCTCATCGTTTTATATAATAAATATGTAAAGTTGATATGGAATATCTTATTTCGATGTCGACTCTCAAACGAGTAGGGGGTTATTCGAGGTGCTCCCACCGCCGCAGAGGATACAAAACTGGAAGTGGTATTATTAATTCACTGATTAATAAACTATCTGTTGAGATTCATTTGCCTGAGACTGCGGACCAGGTACGAAGCTAGACAAGAGACTAGCAAGAGGAGACGTTGGTATAAATCTACTGGATGCTGCCTGCAAAAATCACGATATAGCTTACGCCAGAAGTACCGACTTAAAAGATCGACACAAGGCAGACTACGAGCTCGAACAACGTGCTTGGGAACGTGTGAAGTCTAAGGACGCAAGTATCGGGGAAAGGGCTTCAGCTTGGTTAGTCACGAATATCGTGAAGGGAAAGCAACGCTTTGGAATGGGTTGTGAATCATCGTGCAAATCTAAAAGAAAGAAACACCAGGAAATCGACAGGGGGGAAGGTAGAACGCAAAGTTGCATTTAGAAGTGCAATAGTGCATAAAGTTCGTGATGTATTGAGAAAGAGTGAGGGAAGATGCACAAAGGATGTACACAAAGCCAGTAAGATCGCCATAAACGCAGCTCGTCTAGCATTGAAAAATGTAGAGGGCAAACGAAGAATTCGTACTCCACGCATAATACCGATTCCTAAAACTGGTGGTATTTTACCTTTATTGCCAATATTTGCCGGTTTATCGGCATTGGGAGCACTTGCTGTTGGCGCTGCAGGTGTATCTAAAGTTATTAGTGATGTCAAGTTAGGTAAACAGCGTCTAGCTGAAGCTGAACGACACAACAGAAATATGGAAGCCATAGCCATAGGCAAAAGTGGAAAAGGATTATACTTGAAACCATATCGTACAGGGTTAGGCCTTTACTTGACCACATCAAATAATTCAAAAAACTACTAGACACCCTACCCCGAAAACCACTCAGTGATCTTGATTTACACCACTATTGTAAACAATTGAAAGTACCTCATTTCAGAGGAGTGTTTATGCGAGATAATCTACCGGTAGATGGGCGACATCGAAATGAAGCAGCCATTGTTAATTTGGATAGTGCAAACGGTCCAGGGACCCATTGGGTTACATACAGAAAAAGCGGCATTTTAATAAACTATTATGATAGTTTTGGTGATTTGCCCCCACCTATCGAGTTAATAAAATATTTAAAAAAGGGTAGGGTACCTGTTAGAATGATAAGCATTAGAATGAACGTCATCAAAAATTCAACACAGTTTGGTGTGGTCACTTGTGCCTTAAATTTCTCTCATCCTTCTCGAGTCAGACAACGAGAACAATACATTAATATGGACATAACACCGCAAATGGATCGTCAGCAACTCAAGAGAATGGGGCATGCCCTTATTGCGTTTTCACGTTTACGCAGTTTAACAAAAATGAGTCGACAACAACTAGCTGATATGCCCAAGGAGGTGATGATTGCGTGTGCCCCAAATGAAATTGCTTTAGTGTGGGATAAATTACCAGAACATTTGCAAAGCGATATTGATATACTAAAATATCAGTACTGTACGGATCATATTGATGATTATACAAACAACGAGATGGATCGAGATGTAAATGATGGACCGCCACCAAGGAAGTTAATCTGTTGCTATTGTAAAATGAGTGATGTAAACGTAGCCACGGATAATAATATCGAGATGTCTTTGACTCCATCGTCGAAAACTGAACCGAGACCCAAGCGGTTATTTTTAAACTGTTGTTGATGATGCAAAGATAAATTAGTATGTTAGTGTCGAACTCTATCAGTCATGTCGCGCACGTTCACCATATCTGGACAGTCGAGTGTATTACACGTAGACTTTTATCCACCTCTTGAACTAGGTCGTGGTCTACCTTATAGATTGGGTTTGCTTGGATTCTATTCGTACAACTCAATTCATAATATCAGTAAAAGTAATAATGTGCTTGCATATAGAAGAAAAAATAAAACTCAGCTAGAAGTTATTAAAATACCTCCGGGTGCGTATGAAATTGAAGAAATCCATAAGGCAATATATAATGCTATGAAAATTCGTAACAGCACCGCTTCTCCGAAAGAGACTGTTGAAAACTTATTTTCCCTCCAAGCTAACAATAATACCCTAAAATGTAAACTTACTTCAGTATATGAAATTGACTTTACACCTGCTAATTCTATTGGAAATCTACTAGGTTTTGAATCGAAACGTTTAGAACCAAATAAAATTCATCAATCAACGTTACCTGTTAATATTATGAAAGTACGAATTGTACGTGTAGATTGTAATATTACATCTGTTGCGTACCATAATGGTGAGCCAACACACACTTTATTTGAATTTGATGTTGACGTGGAGCCTGGCCATAAACTCACCAAAGAGCCACATAATATTATTTATATGCCTGTTAAACCGGACAGTCGTCAGTTTATTGACAACATTATGCTGAGCATATTAGATGACGACGGCGACTACATTGATTTTCATGGGGAAAAGATTATCATAAAACTGGAATTAAAACCGATTTTATAAAAAAAGAGAAGAAGAAATAAGATGGGTTTCCGTTACAACACTCAATTGCTTCGGATAAGTCGTAATAATGAAACTATGGCGGCTAACACTTACAACAGAATAGTTGGAAATAAAAGAATTAGGGAGGACAAGAAGAAGCTCATTCGACGCAAAACTGTTAAGCCATCAACACGCCATTGTTTACCTCCCGAAGATCGTTTATTTCTTCAGTCAATTGGGCTTCAAATAACTAACAAGGCATAACCACCAATTAAAAATATGCCAATTTCAAGTACATGTGAAAAGCTGGAAGTTTTCGATGAACTAGTATTTGACAATTCCTTACTTAGTTCACACGAGCATACCTACAAACCTTATGGATCACCAATCTATAGAAATTCCGATGAGATACGCATACCTGTTCATTTTCAAGATCTCATTTTGGATATAGGTGACAGTTATATTTACATTGAAGGAAAATTTAGTCTATCAATACTGGTCTCCAAATCTTCAGATATGGGCCAGCTTGCTTCACAATAATGCATCCACATTTTTTTATGTAAAAGGTCACCTAAAAACATATAACATTAATATATATATATATATATATATATATATATATATATATATATATATATATATATATATATATATACATAGAATAGAGAAAATTTCAATAATTTACCTTATTAATTATAAAGAAACAAATGATGTGGTAATGTGGTAATTAGTGATAACAAAAACCCATATTAGAACATAATATTTAAATTATTTTTCCCAATATTATTTACTGATTTGAAGTTTTGTTTAATTATATTACCGAATTTTAATAGTCTCGGGTTTTAAACTAGAAATGGTTGGATTACTTTTACCCAAACGAGTTAATGTATATATTCCATGAGATAAATTGATTACTTCAGTCAATATTTCATACGCTCTTTGCGGTAAAAATAATTTAAGTCAGATTTATAGTATTCTCGAACAAAATGGCTAGAATTGTTTTCCCAAAACATGTACTGATCACACGTAACTTTTTTTAAGACTTGTTTATCTCCAAAGATGAAATTAATTTTTGTTTATAAATATTCATATCGCATTAAGATATTTGCTAGATTATTTTCATCAGTACTATTACTGATTTGAAGTTTTGTTTTAATTACTAACTAATAATTTTGTTAGGTTATCTGCATCAATACTATTACGGATTTACAGTTTTGTTACTTACTAATATCAAATTTTAATAAAGTCCTAGGTTTTAAACCAGGCACAGTTGGATTGCTCTTACCCAAATGAGTTAATGTATATCTTCCATGAGATGAATTAATTACACAAACTGTATCTTCAGTCAATAATTCATACAATCTCTGCGGTAAAAATGATTTAAAAGTCAGATTTATAGTATTATCGAATAAAATTGCTAGAATTGTTTTCCCAAAGCGAGTACTGACCACACGTAATTTTTTAATAACAAAAGGTTTGTTTATCTCTAAAGACAAAATTAATTTTTGTTCATAAATTTCCATGTCACCATTAAGCATATCATTGATATTTGCTAAATTAATACTAGCTGCCGCCATATTTAAATGAAATAAATCAGTAAAATATTGGTTAAAAATAATTTAAAATATTACTTACTTATAAAATATTCTGTTGCACTAATTACACACCCAAAGTCAACGAGAGTGAACCTTACAATGCGCTGTTTGTATGACGCTAACCGAAACATGTCCACACTTTTAAACAAAATATCTCATCTGTGATTGGTCCCGATGAAATTGACTTTTAAATAACCCCTACCAAGTGACTTTCACAGGTGACATTACTCAAGGACAAGTTGACATCGCTCAAGGTCATGGTGACCTTGGATAAGGACATGACGACCTCTGTCAAGGCCACTGCGACCTTCGTTAGTGTGGCCTCTGTCAAGGTCACGGTGACATTGATCGATGTGACCTCTATCAAGGTCAAGGTCGTCCCGGTCAAAGTCTCCTTTCCAAGGTCAATGACGTCACAGAAAGTGGTGGGGGAGGCTCTAGCGCCGGCTGTCGTCCTCTACTCACGCATCCCTATGATTCAAAACGACATGCCATTCAACTTTAAACGCTTACAATTTCCAGTGCGGCTTCACTGGAAATTCAATGTCGATAAATAAATCGCAAGGGCAGTCGTTAAGTGTTTGTGGCATTAATCTTGAAAATCCATGTTTTTCACATCGCCAATTGTATGTCGCATGTTCCCGTGTCGGAAAACCATCAACATTATTTATTTATGCGCCAGAAAACAAAACTGTCAATGTTGTGTATCAAAAAGCATTACAATAAACACTATGTTTTTGAAATATTTTTTTTATTCCAGTTCGAATTGAATATTCATAGATAAGACTCAATAAATCAGTGAAATAGTGACCGATGTAGTGAATTATAATTTCTAATCCAAAGATACAAGCATAATAAAAAATAAAAAACTACAGTCCACAATTTAAAGTAATAAAAAATACAGACAATTAATATTAGATGTTGGCGATGTACAAAAGAAGGAGTCGCTAACACCCTCATTCGTTATTATAACACGAGTATGCAATTATATCTGCGCTCGCCATTTCCAACAATCCTATAATTCTAATTATTTAGGTTTCTAAAATATTCATGGCTAAAGTAATAATCAATCATAAACTTTACAATTAACGATAAATTACTCAACTCAGTCACACAGGCGTAGCAAACTAAAAAAGTAAAAAAATAAAAAATTAATATACGAGTATAAGTATAATCCAAATATATTTAAAAAATTTCATACTTAACTTTATTGATTTTGCATATTCAATAATATGCAAAATAAAAAAACTTCATATTGATATTGATGAGTATAGTTTTCTCAGAAATTTAAAATTTAATACTCGCGATGAAGAATCTTCGCGGCAGAAATCGTATAGCCAGTAGGTATTTTATTATTACTATTTATATTCTTCACAATTTACTTATTCACATTCAGAGAAAGAAAGAAATGGGGTTGTTCGTTGATTTGTATAGAGGATTAATCGTTCGTATATTTAACTAACCTTCGCTTCTCGTAACCAATTATTTATTTATTTATGGTATGGTTGGATTTGTATTGGTGTATGTTTTATAAAGTGGTTTATGTAAAATAAAAATACGCACAAGCTGGAACAAGTTTTTGATATACTTGATAATTTGCCTAATGCTAGCATTGAAATAGTAATAAATGAAAGATTGTGTTTATATTTATTTAACAACATATAATTAGATATTTGGAAGCTGATGTCACTGGAAGTCTCCTAGCCTAGAGTAAATTTGTTGCATGTTTGCCACCATCGCGGTCAACTCCTTGATGTTCGTCGCTGCCTCCGGAGCGGGAGCATTTGGTGTCTTCCACCGCCTGACTGCCGCGGCATAGGAGCTTGCTGTCGGTGCCGCCCCCACCGTTGACGTTGGGGTGGCTGATGCCTTCGGGGGTGGTCTCCTCGTGGAGGATGCTGCTTCGGTGGATGATCCACCGTATTTCCTTTCCTTCCATTATGTTACCACATTTATTAATAGTTTTAGTATTTATTAATATTTTCTTATATTGCATATTAGAGTATCATATAAGCTTCTATGGACTATTTTCAACATCGAACTACTAGTGTCAACAAATTTAAAATTTACCCAGTACCAGGTAAGTATATATAACATATTACATAAAATAAACTACGATTAATCTATATCGTGATAATAATGGATTATATTTTGTGTGTGAAGCAACAATATATTTATGGCCAAAATTATCGCACCACTCAATTTTATTACTTTAAAATTGAATCAATTATCATTCTCCGATATTATAATTCACTATTGATATTTAAGAGTCTTGTTGTAAACGTAAATTGTAAATAACGCTTTATTTACTCTTATAACGGATATTTTAACCCCTTTTAACCTAGTTACATCTGAGGGTTTCATTTCGGTTGCTCTGTGACAATTATTATTAATATCTGAGAGTATATCTATCCATCTGTATGATCCGTTTAAACTAAAGTATTTATATCATTTATTCCTTAACGTTCTAATAACTCTTTCAACTACAGCTGCTTTTTTACGGTAAATGTGTTATGATTTATTTTATAGTTTTTCATCAAGTTTTTAAAGTGAATATTATAAAATTCAGTACCCAGGTCCGTATTAAAATGTTTACACTTTCCTTTGCTATCCTTAAAAATATCGCCCATTGCCTGTGTAATTTCTGGTCCACTCTTTTTTATAGGTTTTGCTCATATAAATTTAGAAAAACAGTCAATGACTATAGTTATACGTATATATTCAAAATTACGATTTTCCTTAGCATAATTACCTATTTCGGCTAAGTCCTCTTGTCACAAATCATCTAGTGAATTTATTATGATCCGTCTACGATTGAAATTTTTGCGTTTAGACTTATGAAGCTTATTAAACAATTGAATTTTTTCTCTAGAATTCTTCATCGGGTGGGCTGTAAATTTATTTAGTAATTCTACTTGATGTTGACAACAGTACTATTTAAAACTTTTTGGTCTAATGTTTCAATGATCTATATCTCTTAGATGTGTTTTCTGTTCAACTAAATCTAATATCACCTGTTTTATATTATCCTTCAAATTATTTAAACGTTCAAATAATACATGAATATAGTCTGATGATAGAATCGAATTTATGTAATCATTTACATATTTCTTATTAACGGTATCACCCTCTTCATTAGGTGATAAAGTATTACACAGCATTAAATTTCATCATCATGCCGATATTTCCATCTTCCGTAAATATAAACCTACGTTGTGGTTGGAGTAATATATGTCAAATACTTAATAGAGAAGTTCAGCCTCGCGCATTCCATTAATGATAGCTAATATCTCATTATCATGAGAATCGATATTTCCTGCAGTCTTTGATGCATTTAAAAGCTTTAGCCTATCAACAATCTCAGTTACATCATCCGAATAAACATATTTAATTGATTTTCATTATAAACCATATTCATACCGGATTTGCTAGTTGATTATTAGTATTGTCTTCTTTCTACCATCAAATAATGACCTAATTATTTTAATATATTTGGAAGACCAAGTTCCATTAATTTGTCCTATAGGATTGTAATTTCTTCTATGTACACTAGTAATTTGCAAAATTTCCTTATATTCAGCTAAATCATTTTTATCATAATATGTGGAATGCTGTAGATTATATAACCTTTCTTTGTCATCATACATTTTATCATCAATAATTATCTCATAGTCACAACCAATTTTTATATAATTCCTTATAACCAAATATACAAATAAACAAGTAAACTATTTGGAAGTTTTTCATTATGGTTTAAAATACAGCAACGGTTATATAAGTTACGACATATTGAATGACATCCTATAGAATCATCTTTTGAATGATATTGTCGACATAGTGTACGTAAAAGGACATCAAAAGATGGAGTTTCTTGAACAAAAGCTGTATGAACTAGTTGAAACTTCAACACCACTTCTTGTAGTTAATATCGAACATATTAATGAATACATCAGTGTACTACTAAATTTTTCAAATATATGTTTAGTATAAAAAATAGTGTAAAATTTTATGATTGGTTGTATTCAATTTTTACCAAAATAAATACAAAAATATTTAATTGGTCTGTTTATTCCCAGTAATATTACACCCAGATGTAACCTCTGAAAGATTAGCAAAACGTATTCTTAAGATGAATTTCCACTAACAAAAATAGAGAGAAACGTTAATAAATAAACACAGTTTATGCATATATGCATAGTATATACAGTCATGCTGATGTTGAGTTAATATTTTATTTTATTATACGCTATATACCAAATTGTTCTTTATATACATCATCCATATGATGCAAAGAAACGTTTCTCTTATGACTTATTAAAAATATGACACCCTATATTCTAAATTATCATAGTTCTACGTTTTTATCTTCGATACCAGGTAATACTAAATGATATAAAATAAAAATAGGATTTCAAAATGATACCAGTGGATATTTGAATTGGAAACATTTTAAAAGCGCATACATTACTTCTGTTGATGTATTCACTGAGTATAATGAGCAACAGTCAGTTACAATTCTACTGAACTACATTATGCCGCTCCGGTCTTCGATTTTAATTATGAAGTGTATTATTAGCAATATGAGCAAAAAATGGTTGATGCTGAATTAAAAAGGATTACTATCAAACTCTACGAAGATTTTTCACGGGAAAAATTTAAGAAACTCAACGAAACAAACTTGCTACATTATGTACTACATTAGAGATCACGAGTTATATGCAATAGTTCGCTATAATTACATTGCATATACATTAAAAATATTATGGTCGCGCTGAAAAATTGTGTAATCAAATATTATTGGGAAGTATCGACCTATACGAATTTTGCAAGAACATGTTGGAAGCTGGTTCTTTCAAATTATTATATTTCATTAGAAAAGTCATACCTTCTGAATATATTGTAAAATACAATATTTATAATGAATATTTGGTTAATTAAATATTATATTACTAAAATTGTTCTTTTATTTTAATATTGCAAAATGAATGTACTGCGATATTTTAGTAACTATGTTTAAATAATATTTTTACAAAGGAAATTTTTACAGCTGTACCGCAGTGGTTAAGTACCATCAATATGCACTTGTATACGGTTGATCTGTGACAAATGTACCTGTGGCCGTACAATAATTGATTTTTTCCTTGTGATTACTATAAACACTTTTCATTCAAATCTATCGATTGTGAATATAATGGCAGTTACATTGGTTAACACCTTGTATAGTAAAACTTTAGAGCAATTGCTTTTAATTGCCTTAGACAAACCACACACGAGCAATTATTTTTGGCAACTTTTTAATCACGAAAATAGAATATACTGTTATTTACGATAAGCAGCACACAGGCGATTATTTGGTTGCAGCAACTAAAAAATTCCAACCAGTCCTATTTGGCGGGCGACTCAACTATTGCCGAAAAACATAGAACGTACGTGTTCAGACATGGTTTCGCACACCGGTGATTAACAAGTTGATTCAGCCCTCAGTTGACCATCATATCTCCGTTTAAGATTGACGTGGAGGCGTTCATAGAAGCAATAAAAAACACGTAATACAATTCAAAATTAAAGACTTTGAAAAAAGTTGTAGATTGAGTTGTACCAGGAGTTCGTAGAAAAATAGGATGAGCAACCCCCCCCCCCCCAAAAAAAAAGGAAAAACCAAGTACATTTTTATTTCATTTTTACTTTTTCCCTTTACCAAGGTATAGGAAAGTATAATGATGACCTCAAGCATTTATAGCTAGATTTTTATCAAAACAATTTTCCATACAGTGTCTCGCAATAGTATTCGTAACTCACTCAAAAAGTTGTAATAGCTTCAATAGTTTAAGAAATGAGTCCATTTTTTGTATGTAGCTTTTGTATATTTGTTGTATAGCTAAAACGACTATTTAATTTACATGTTTCAATGTTTTTCGAAATAAAAAATTTAGCTGGATAACTTTTTAAAACTTCAAATAATTTATAAAATTGTCCATTCATTTAGAAGCCTCCTACTAATCATTGGATGAATCCAATGGATCCAACTAATCATTGGATGGAACCAATACTATCTCTCTCAACACTGCCTTTTCTTTCTTCTTCTTAAAATCAGGGCACAAATGCATGTAGTTTCGACGAAATCTATCTTAAAACTAGCGAAGAAGCAACTATTTAGTTTCTTGTGTACGCTTTACAGAGCAGCGGCCAACTTTCTGGCGAGTAGATTATTTAATCATAGTAGACTGAAAAACGGGGCAAAAGTCGCTTCTTTCTCGATTTTTTTTTTTAGGTACAACCACATGGGATATTTATAAAATGATGGACTAGGTAGTTGGCTATCTGAAATTGGCAATTACAACATTTTTTAATAGGGACAACATTTTTTATTGCAAAATTTGTCAAAAATCTGTCAAAGTATGTTTTATTACTTTTTCACACATACCTCGCGATATCTTGGGAATCAATCTAGATATTAAAAACTTTTTTTTTTAATCGATAGAGGAAGTGTGGGCACAGGTAACTGCGGTAATGTTGTTAATATGAAAAAGTTAGTTTTTTTTAAACTAGAAAAAAACTTTAATATTAACATTTTTTGCAGAACTATTTTCAGTAAGCGAGAAACTTTTTTGTTTTAAGTAATTTTGCTATACTATCTGCGTACGAAACACGGCCAAAGCTTCAAAAAAGTTTTTAAAGAAAGAATCACTCTTCTAAGTCTTACAGTTTTCTAATTGTAGTCAGTTAAAGTTTCCGCGCTCCCGTTTAAGCATGTCGTATTAACTGATGAAGTCCGCCGCCGCCGGCCATGCGGTTAGGGAAGTTGTTAATTGTCTTATATCGTTATAACTACAACTTAGGCCAATATTTGATAAGATGTCTAAAATCTTCTGACTACGTACTAAATGATAAACATAGATTCCTAGTCCCATTTGAAAGTTATTTCTTCTAAACGTTTTGTCATAAAGGCTCATAATAATGTTACACGGAACAGCTGCTTGTGATATAATTGTATCGTTTACACTTTCGTAGCAATCATCATCTATTAACCATGATACAAATTGTAGCAACTCATTAGGGACTTGCTTTTCAAACTCTGCCTGATTCATATTATCCGGAACTGGAAAATTGCTTTGTGAGATATTAAAGTCTCTAATTTTTTTCTTTAAGATACCCGCCGCTTGGTGTAAAATAAGGATTTCGTTCTTTTTAATGGTCTGGAAATCTTCAGTTGGGTTTATTTTAGAAGAGACATTGAAATCTGAGCTAGTTGACTCTGATTTTGATGAAACACTTTAATCTCTCAATGGTTGGAAAATTGTGGTAGTATCAGATTTATTTTGACAAGCTTTGATGTTTCGTTTACCAATGTACTGACAATAACAGCTTTTGTGATATTTAGCATCATAGGCAAAGAGGACCTCGTAACCAGCTAATTTAGAAACCATGTCAATATCTTGTTGCTTTTGGGCAGCGTTGATTATCTTGGAGTACGTATTTTTGCCGGTCCCTAGATAAGAAAAAAAAAGGATAAAAGCATTTTACTTCACATCTAACGGTTAACTGTTTATGGGAAAGAATAATACGAGGAAGACAGTTTTTTGCATACTATCTTGTTATGTGATATCAAGTATTTTTTAGGTTAATAAATAATTTCCTATTAAAAAAATATAAAAATTCGTATAGTGAAGTTTTTTTTTAAACAGGCTTAATTTCGCTTTTAGGATTTATAAGCATTTATATTTTTACAAAATCTCGTTAAAAAAAAATTAACCTACCTGTCTGCACAGATGTTAAGCGCTGTTGACCTTTCTTTCCAGATCTGTTACATATTAGACACATTTTCCGAATATTAAATCCGTCTTTATGGTATCTCGTCCGAGACGATGACGCGTTTTCGTTTTCACTACTTTGAGAAACATAATATCCAATATTTTGCGAACTAATATATGTTTGTCTGCAAGTTAAATGAAATTTTACTTTAACCTTCCCTCCTAGAATGCCTTCCTTTTGTTGCAAAATCTTTTGGGCACAAGTGTCTTGCCTTTTTTCTGCAGCACTTATAATTGTTTTTAATCCTTTCAATCTCAGATTTTGTGTTACATGTTTGTCATTTTTTTGTAAAGGCTGCTCACAAAATAAACACTCCATTGTAGTTAACAAAACAAATTTTATGTAGACACATACATCCAAATATACATAATAAAACGTCACCGCACTAACGTTCACACACAAAGACTGTTACCAATTAAATCAAGGTTGTAGCATTCGGGACGCGGAGAGAAGATGTCTGCTCGCTGGCCGGGCCGGCAGTTAGAAGGCAAGGCACAATAATAAAGCGCCGCTGCGGAAACTTTCAACTTTAACTGACTATAAGACTCAGAATAGTCATTCTTTTTTTAAAAACTTTTTTGAAGCTTTGGCCGTGTTTTGTACGCAGATAGTATAGCAAACTTACTTAAAACAAAAAAGTTTATCGCTTACTGAAAATAGTTATGTAAAAAATGTTAATAACGGGTGTCCAGAAAGGGTAGGGGGTATTTGTAGATTCAATAAAAAAAAAACTAGAAGTCAGAAAAAATAAATTTTTTTGTTAATTTTTAGACAAGGTTTTGGAAAATTAAGTACTAAAGTTTATGTTCTCCAAATGTTGACCCTCACGCTGCTGGCACTCATCTAACCGTAAACGGAAATTAGCCACCACGCGTCTACACATCTCTCTGGAAACGGCGGCCATTTCGGTGCGAATGTTGTGCTTTAATTGCACTAAAGTTCGTGGTTTGTTTACATACACTTTCTCTTTAAGGTATCCCCATAAGAAATAATCAAGAGGTGTAAGATCAGAAAATGGATTCGAATGTTTGAGAATACCGGTTCGACTGTAAAAATTCGCAATCTAGGTCGCCCGTGCTCTGTTCGAACCCCACAAGCGATTGAAGAAGTGAGAGTTTGCGAATCGATTGAGAAGGATTTTCACGCACTGAAACTCTCACTTCTTCAATCCGATTCTGTCCCGTCGTACAGCGGCGATCCCCGACTCGGGACTTAGAACCATTGACTCGCGACGCGGTTCATACCGGGGTTCACTGGACGTGCACAGCCGTTGGCGAACATGCAGTAATGTTCGGTTTTAAGTCGCGGAAGTTTCGTTCGCTTATTCCTTCGGAGGTAAAGTAATTAGGCGCGGGCAAGTGAAAACTCGCCGATCCAACGGTGGTAACTGGAAAAATACCCCTCTGCAAGGTACTTGAGTGGTGCAGCCCTCGATGGATATCCTTTTCAAGGTACCATCGATGCGATGCTCGGTTAATAAGAACCTCTTTTTGTTTGATTGCAATGACTATCCCTTTTATGAATAATATTATGGGCCAGGCCATATAAAATATCCAGTTCCCAGGATTCTCGCAGACTATTAACTTTAGGTGAGTACTGTATATCAACACACTACTCGAAGTATGGAAGCTAAGCAGACAGAACTAAGCAAACCATTCCAGTATTTATACTCCCCAGGAAAACGACAGTTAGAGAAATCGTGACTTCACTAGTGGCGTGATTTCTCGCCTGAGTCTCCGAGAGTATACTCGGAATGGACGAGGTTAATAACTACTTCGAGAAATCCTATAAATTAAAATGAGATATCAGACTTTGTTTCTTCGACACCTGAAATCAAGCGAATCCAAATCTGCATGATGTATGACATTTGAGACCGATGTAGAAGTGCAAAGCCCCCTCTACCACTCAAGAAATAGCGGTGTTATCGCATATGCGTGCTGTTTACTTATCTAAATGATGCTTCCGTAAAGGTTATGCATTTTAGTGTGAAAATTTTCCTGAGAAAATTGCGTTTTCATTTACAAATAAAGTATTGATGTATAAGTACATTCATTATTCTTTTATTTGAAGGTAAGTTACTCACATTACTTGCGTTTTACTGGGAGTTAACACCCATAATTACTTTGAGTCATATATGAGACATTATTCATTTAAGTTCTTGGTAGTACACCATGTACTCGAGTAACAGCGCCAAAACTAATATTGTTTGTTTCAGATAAATTCAAAACTGTTTTATGGAAATAACAGATTTATTAGAAACATACCTGATAATAATGAAAGTGATGATCCCGACCTGTCGGAAGACGAAGACGATGCGCTGGATCGTATTTTAGTTCCCGAAAGCGACGACGATGATTAACCTCAAGATGTGGATCAAGGTGAGGACATAATAACACCAGAAACAGATATTGAGTATGATCATAGTGATGAAAACATTCCTCTAAATGATTTGGCGGAAAAACTGAACCCAGGCATGTGGAGAACTGGAAAGCTCCTGAAAAGTTCAAATGAAATAAAATTTTTAGGTATTCAAAATATGCTACAGGAAATGACTGTTACCCCGTTCCAGTTTTTCAAGTTTGTATTTACAAAATAAATGATATCTGAAATATATGATACAATATAAATGATATATGTCTGTTATTTGTTTGCCTCAAGTAAGACATTCTTGGTCGACATACTTGGATCATCCTATGGTGTCCTCTGTAATGACCTCTAACAGGTGGGAAGAAATCAAGCATTTTATTCATTTTGACAGTAATTAGAATTTTATACCTCGTGGTAGCGATCGACATGATGCGTTGTTCAAAATCAGTCCTCTTTTGAAAAATATACAATGGAGATTAAGTTTAATTCCAATGGAAAAAAACGTTGCCGTAGACGAACAAATTATTCCCACTAAATCGAAATCGACGATTAAGCAGTACAATCCACAAAACGCACAAGTGGGTTTATAAAGTATTCGTCCTAAGTGGAATCTGTGGTTTTAGTTATAATTTTTACATTTACGCTTCTTCCAAAGTAACACCGTTCTTGTTGGTGCCTCTGACATTGGAACAATCAGTAATGTTGTAGTAAAGTTTGCTGAAACAACTTCAAGGCAGGTAAGCCATAAAAATTTCTTTTACAATTAGTTTACTAGTATTCCCTAGTATACGTAAAGATATCGTATATTTGGCACTTTTTAAAATATTGAGAAATCTAACGTTCTAATTTATGTATGCACTTTCCAATTTAATAGGTACTTTTGAATAGGGATAAATCTAACGTATTTAATTATAAAGTATTCTGATTCTAATTCTAATCTATATAATATGCATTGTATCGGTTTCATATGCGAGCAAAACCTTCCAGCTTTACCCAGTGCAAAAACGCCATCAAAAACAAAATGGAATGTCGCTTATCAATTGACGAATATACAGCGTCAACATACCCCCCGCCCTGAAATATTGTTTTCAGAACTATCTTAAAAGGAGAAAATCAACGAAAACAAACGAAGAATTGGCAAATTCTTGAGCTCTAAAATATATTAGTATTAATCTAAACTATACTAATAAGTTAAACCATATACTTATTAATCTAAACTATACTAATAAATACCAATTTTATTAAAACCAACTCTGCCTCTTCCATATCAGAGGATGTAATTGATGGTGACAGAAAATCGCAAAATTTTAAGAAACCTCATTACAAAAACAGTGATTTGAAGCAACCGTTTCCAAGAAGAATAATTATTAATCAAAATATACAAAGGATGGGGATCAACCATAATAGTTGACCACCATCCAACCAGCACACAATTCTAATCTAGGGATAGATTGAATATTCATAGGAGCTACTTTTGTCTTTGAGCAAACTAAATTAACTCAAATTTTACAGTCCCTAGAAATACTCTTGACATAAACGACCGCTCCAAAGGAATCCATACAAGCATCACAAAAATCTATTAATATTACTGAAGACACTGACTCTCAACTCCTAAGTGACGTGGAATTTTAAATTCCTTAAGCAGCTCCATTTCCCTCTGCAAATCGGTCCATATTTTAAAATATCGCCAGTCGGAACTTCATCCCAATGTAATCGAAGTATCCATAATTTCTTTACCAATAATTTAATAAGCAGAGTACAAAGTGAAATCAATCACATAGGATCAAATACCCGTGCAACCGTAGAAAGAACATTTCTTTTTGTACAACCTCTAAATTGAATAGTTATGCAGAATTTGAATATATCCAGACAAGGGTACCACCGAAGGCCTAAAACTTTCAAGCTATCATTGCCAAAATTAACAATTTTTGGGGAACACTCTTGTTCCGGTATCTCTCGAAAAAGTTCTTCCGAACTTACTGCCCATTTGATCAACTGAAAATTACGTGAAGTAAATAAATCTAACAATTGATGATATAAAACTTTAGCCTCTTTTAAGCTGAATACACTAACGACTAAATCATCCACATAAAAGAACTGTTTTAGTACCTCTGATGCAAGTAGATATTTATTAGATTCTTCTTCGGCTAGTGACGGTTATAAGTGCTAAAAAGGCCAAGATTTTACACCAGAAGTTACGGCGTTAAGGCAATACCTTTAAACAGGATCATTTTTTGAAAATCGTCACAACACACGATGAGAATTGTGTATTCCAATTCTCAAATACATTTGTTTAATATTGGCTGTGAAAGCTATTGCACCTAACTTAAAATTAAAAAATATGTCAAGTACATCACTGCAATTTAGGACCAGTATGTAATAAATCATTCAACGAGAAATTAGAAGTTGTCTTGACCGATGAATCAAATACACAACGAAGAGGAGTTGATGAATTTTCAGGTTTAAATATTCCATGATGAGGAATAAAATTGTTGGGTAATGATTGAAGGTTATAGTTAAAATTTATGATTAATACCGATTTAGGTGAAGGACCACCTGCGTAGCAGGAAGATAAGGATTAGTAAATGGACTTACTTGGAATAATATCCTAGAACACTGGATGCTGTTGTTGTGTTTGGTACGTGATGTGATAAGTCGGTACCGGCACCTTGTTCTGCACGTGTACGATATGATATTCTGCTCTCCACACCTGCCACATAGTTCCGCTGCGTTGCTACCCAAAAGCATAGGCGGCACTGACACAAGGGCATAGGACACGGACATGGATTTGAATTGCTGGCGGCAGAAAGAAAGCCGTTCAGTACGAAACATTCTACCAACGTAAAATACCGCGTAGATGGGATTTTACAAACCACAATGTAAACTAACTTAAGATTCTTGATAAAAAGAAACGATATATATTAAGATAAAGGAAACAAAATAAAATCTAGGTACGTCTCTTTAATAACGTAAAGAAACACACATTGGTTCTTAGGAAGGCAACGCGATTTATACCGTCCGAACCGGGAAAAAGTTCAACTATTCTAGCAAGCTTCCACTTCAAAGGTGGTAGAAGGTCGTCTTTAATAAGGACAAGTTTACCTATATCACCAGGATGGAAGGACTTGGATTTGTACTATTTAGAACGCTGGTGTAACGTGTGGAGATATTCTTTGTGCCACCGTCTCTAGAATTATTGGTGCATGTGTTGGACTAGTTGCCAACGTGATAAGCGAGAAATTTCCACATGGGATAAATCAGGATCGGGGGGAACGCTGAGTGGATCCAAAGTAAGGAAGTGTCCCGGAGATAAGGACGTTATGTCAAGCCACAAAGTGGCCTGGAATTGAGGACAGCCTCGATTGAACGAGCATAGTGGTAAGCTCCTCCAAGGTCAAGGTTTGTTCACCTATGATACGTAGAAAATGGGTTTTGACGAATTTGATGCCGCTCTCCCGCAAACCACCAAAGTGAGGGGCGGAAGGTGGATTGAACTTCCATTGAATAGCCCCACCCTCGATAGCAGCGACCATATATTTGATGAGTTCACGATTAGCGCCCACGAAATTACTCCCACAGTCGCTGAATACCACAGAATATCGCCCTCGTCGGGCAATAAAACGTCGAAAAGCTGCAAGGAAAGTCTTGGTAGACAAGTCGGAAAAGACTTCGATATGTAAAGCCTTTGTGGTGAAACACACGAAGAGGCAGATATATGCTTTGGTTGTTTTTGCCTTCCGGAGCCTGCCGGTTCTGATAATAGAAGGGTCCCCGAAATCAACGCCCACGTAGCTAAAAGGTTTAACCTGGGAAAGACGATACACCGGAAAATTGCCCATTGAAGGGACAAGAGTAGGAGGTCTCGTCCGGAAACAGCGCATACATTTAGATAGACAGCTACGGATGGCACGACGTACCATGGGGCTAAAACATCAATATCGTCTCAAAAATGCTAAAATTGAAACTGAAAATTAAGATCTTGAATATGGTATTTCCGTTAGTAAGACACTAAGCCTTAATATCCTAGAAAGATTATTTTTTCACGCGTTGATTTCCTGAGTTAGACAACTGTGAAGGGGAAGTTTCTGTTAAGGGCAAATTATTACTCAGCGTTAAAGTCAACTTCCATGAGCGTTTACGTACCTAATTTTTTTTTCAAATTTAATATCTTATACAACGTTGGAAAGGGAATTTCATCTAGTTTTAGAATAAAAATATCTATTTGTATGCTTGTTTTCATTTGTTACTTAAAAAAATAATAAAGTAGTAGTGTTTAGTATGATAATTTTACAATTTCACCTAAGGTTTTAATTATCAGGGTTTCGCCGGGTAGATTTCTTTTATGGAAATGATAGGCCATATGGTCCTCTCGAAACTTTGAAAACTGCTGCTCGATTTTGCTCCATTTTGAGAAAATTGGAATCAAAGTAGGAAGAAAACGCGTTCTGGTTATGTTTTAAAATCTAAATGACACATTTAGGTATTGGTAGCCGTCATAGAAAATTCGTTCAATTGGATATAATGTTTAGACTTTTTTTAAACGCTTTTTTTGTATAGCTTATTAATTCAAAATAAGGTGTACCAAAAAATACCGTAAATACAAAAACGTATTTACGTAAACACAGGTATCTAAACCACATATTGTTTATTTTAGCAAAAATAATATTTTTGCTAGTATCTACCGCAACTAGATAGAATAAAAAATATTTTTATTTTCGAAATATTGTGGTTTTTCGTATAGGTATATATACTGCTATGTGTTTTCGTATTTTCATACAAGTTCCTTACAAGAATTTTATAATATTTAGTTAAGAAACGTTACCACTATTCTTGCTAATAATGACCACTTTTACAATTACTAATCGCGAGTTATGTATTGCTTTCATAAAGCATGGGAAGCATATATCAACTGCAGAAAATTACATACGCGAAAAGTTTTCACTTTCTGAAAATGATTTAAATTGTGTTGTCAGAAAAATTCAGAAACAGTTACTGCCTGAATTCAAATCGAGATGGGCTGCTGCTACCAGAATAAAGGAAAGATTTTTGAAGAATAATAAACAATGGCTTAACCATACATTTTCTGTTCAACTTGACGACACTGAGGAACCTGGGCCGTCATCAGGAAAAAGACGAGGAAGACCTTGTAAAAGCTATGAAGAGTCATCCGAAAAAACTAAAAAGAAAAAAGCGACTAAATTATTCCGGGATTCTGGGCTGGATTCAATTCAGTATTCATATGTACAAGGATTGCGTGCAGTTGGTGAAAGTAAAGAAGCTCAAATAATAAAATTAATTCGTTCGGCATCCTCAGAGAAAAAGGAAATCATACACCTGCAGTTGCTAGAGGAAAATACGTTTGTCAATTCTTTTACAGCAGATGAAGCTTTGGCCATATTTATTGATTTAGATTTGTCAAAAAATCAATACCAATATCTTATAAACTGTACGAAAGAAAGAGGATGCAAGTTATTTCCGCCATATAAGCAACTCCAGGAAGCTAAAAGTAAATGCTATCCAGATAACTCTCAAATTACAATTACCGACATTATGGCTAAAGTGGAACTACAAGGATTATTGAATCATACAGCAACAAGGTTATTAAATATATCGTCAGTTGATGTAACATCTGTACGTAAATTAATTTTATATAGTAAATGGGGTTGCGATGGTTCCTCGGGCCAAAGTGAATATAAACAAATTCTTTCTGGTGAGAGTGAGTTAGTATCCGATGCTAACTTGTTAATATCATATTTAGTTCCCCTTAGACTGGTAGACAGTTGTTCAAAGGAAAATATTTGGCAAAATGCAGCCCCATCATCCATACGATTTTGTCGCCCTATCTTAATAGAATTTTCCAAAGAGACTCCAGAGAAAACCAGATCAATTATAAGTAAACTAAAGGCACAAATATCTTCTCTTTTACCAACGTCTGTTCACATAAATGACATGGAGGTATCAATCACTCACGAACTTTTTCTTACTATAATCGATGGGAAAGTTACACAGGTATTAACCAATACACCATCCAGTTCTACATGCAGTGCTTGTCTCGCTAAACCGAAAGAAATTAATAATCTTGAACGCGTTAAGCAAAGAGTAGAACGAGAAGAAACTTTCGAATTTGGTCTTTCAACTTTACATGCGTGGATTCGTTGTATGGAACTGATTCTCCACATTTATCATTTCAATTTATCATTTGAAAAATGGTCCGCAACTACAGAAGATCAAAAACGACAGAAACAAATTAAAAAACAAGCTGTACAAGAGAGGTTTCGTACAGAACTAAGATTAATTATAGATAAACCACGACAAGGTTGTGGAAACACTAATGACGGTAATACTGCGAGGAGATTTTTTGCAAATGCTGCGTGCTCATCGTCAATTACTGGTGTTGATGAAAAACTAATACAGAGACTTCATATTATCTTACAGACAATGGCATGCGGGCAACCAGTTAATGCCCAAAAATTTGGAGAGTATGCATTTAAAACTACAGAACTTTATGTACGTAAATACAACTGGTACTACATGTCTTCTTCTGTACATAAAATACTAATTCACGGAGCAAATATTATTCGTTATAACGCAGTATTGCCTTTTGGACAGCTTTCAGAGGATGCACAAGAATCGCGAAATAAAAATTACAAGCAATACAGGTTACATCATGCTCGAAAATGTTCACGATCAGATACCAATGCAGATGTATTTCATACACTTCTTTATACCTCAGATCCATATATAACCAGTTTAAGAATGACCCCACCAAGAACGCTGATGGAGCTCGACGAAGAAGCCTTGCAGTTACTGGAATAATTGTGAATTATGCACTTACTAAATAACGATTGTTCATTATAAGTTATAATATTATTATAATATTATCATACCTCTATACTAATACCTATACGTAATTTTTGTTTCTATTATTGAAAACTAAATTTATATAAAAGGAATCAAATATATTACATGTCTATTAACGTCTTATATTTACTAGTTTTCTGTTTATAAAGGAATAATGGACTGACTCTGATTTTTACATATTCCTCAATTTTGTCCACTAAATATAGCAAGATATATAAAAGATATTGCAATAGTATTACACATTCTTCAACACCACACCTTATTATATACACCTACCAACTTTCACTTGATTTTATCTGTAAACAATAAAGTTACAGATTTTTGAGACGCGAAAGTGCTATTTGCCCCATAGTGCGACGTGGCGATAAGTTATAAAAATTTTGTTGCAGTAGATATATGGTGGAATTGATTCCGGTATGGAGGGTTCAAATGGGTGTTACGAATGAGCAACTCGGTAAGTTTGTGCGACTTAGGAAGTAACGCTTGATGTTTTGAAGAAACCGGTAACGAAGAATGTTGGAGCCGCCTACCAACACGAAGTGTGCCCTCCGAATCCATAAAAGGAGCAAGCCTCTGAAAGGCTGTGGTACATGGCCTGCCAGCACGAAGGTTTTCGATCTCAGATACGAAAACCTGAGACTGAATTACCCAAACTATGTGCATTAAGGCGTCATAAATTTTCAGACTAGATAGAGATCCGACGCCTGATAGAGACCTGCCAACGGAGCGACAGTTGCGCACAAAACGAATACAATAGGCGAGAATTGCCTATATTTGGTGCAAAGAAGACACCCTCGTAAGAAGGTCATCGATAGCCAAAGGCGAAGCGCGCGCAACAAGAGCAACGACACTTCTCAGCCTGAAAATCCTCATTGTTAAGCGCGAAACGATCCTCAGGCCAAAAACATTCAGAGGAAAGGAGAGACGCAGGCCCCGCCTACCAAAGGGAGCATGACAATAGCTCGCCCGGGAGAAGGCCGTGAGATGCAGGATCTTCAGGTTTGACAAACAAGCTGATAGGTGAAGGGAAATCCAAAGGGTCGTAGATACGTGCCACTTGAGATAAGATAGAGCGCTTTGTAGAAGTGCAACTGAGGCAACCGTCATTAGAAACGGAGAACGAAAATACATGCATACCTCTGTAAGCTCAGGATTTTGATAGGTGAATTTACAGCATTATCAAAGTTAGATGGATAAGTTTGACGATGAGACACTGGAATATCATCCAATAGTGTAAAAACATTGGTGGCCCGCTTCCTCAATTCAAAGCATCCAGATTTTAATAGAGAGATAAGTTGCTGCTTCAGTGCTATAGCAGGTAAGACATATGCCCGGAATCCAAATAATCCCTCATAAATTCAAAATATAACCGGTAGAGATTCGACTTAGATAATAAACTCCGTTCTTGAGACAACCATCGACGATCAGCAATATCTAACATGTCCTCAAAGACGGGAGGTGAGGTCTTGAATGGGAGTTGGACACCAAAGTGACCAGAAGGTTCTTAATAGACGGATTTCATGAAGATCGATTGCGCCTTCTGGGCACACGGGTCCTCTGGGCATAATCTGGGAATCTCCTCGATTTCCCAAATGGATTTAAGAGTTCTATCTAGAGAAGACAATGTACAAGTAAATACGGATGGTTGTACAGGGATAGATAAACTTGGTAATGGACCTGATAATGTCCAGCCAAAAGGTCCAGGTTTCACAGCCTACCGGTACCTGGCAAAATAACACTGTGATAAAGGTCAGCTTCGATGAGAAGATCTATGGGACGAGATTGCTTCCAATCAGGATCAGCAAGAGGTAATCCTTGAAGATGATCGAGATCTGTAGATTTGATTGTGGGATTTGGTAAGTTACCACAAATTCGATGTAGAACAATAGCCCGGATTGTCAAAAGAGGATATACCTGACTAATGGGATGAATCCGATAAGTCGCAATGCTGCGTGATGCTTGAGAAGGAGTGTGACCAACTCCAAATATCCAAATATAGGAATTTGTTCATGAGTTGTAGGTGAATGTAACTTGTGAGCAAAGTTATTGGTAATTAGCGATACCTGGCTACCGGGATCAAGAAGGGCTCTAACCCGATATGCATTGTTCGAACTGTCCAACATTTCATAAGAAACAGTTGACAGAAGGACCTGAGACTCACCGTTACTGAATAGAACACTACTGGTGCATGCAGTGAGCTCAACCGGAGGAATCGGAGCCTCACCATTCGAAGACAGAGTCGAAGATTGGCCAGGATCAGACTATCTGGGATGAGTCGGGTGAGAGGCGACGGAAGCCTCAGAGAAATGAAGCAGTGTGTAATGGCGAGATTGACACCCTCTGCAGGTATGAGTGGGTTGACAATTGTTAATGGTGTGCGATGGATGTAAACAATTGTTACATGCTTTAATCTTGCGCACAAATAACGAGTGCTCCTTAGGTGATTCTTTCGGAAAGGTGTCGCATCTGTGCAAAACGTGTGAATCCTTGCATAGGAAACACGAGAAAGAAGGTAGGTTAAATGAAAGATTAGTCACCATGGATTTGTGACCTGTGTTGGACTTGGGGATAAATTTGAGGATGGCGAACTATGGCGTGAGTTAGTTTTGGATAGATCTTTAATGTGCACTGATTCCAGGGCGGAAGTATACACTTGATAAATTTCAAGAAAAATTCGGAAGGTATTCACTAGTTGAATTATCCACGATCTTATCCTCAAAACTCAGGCGAGTCTCATCATCCAGTTTTTCCAAAACCCAATTGAACCACAACAAATCAATCAAAGATTCGATATCAAGGGCTCCAAGAGAAGCCTTGCCTTCTCGGAAGGTGCTCGCCAAACGACGAAGAGCCTTAGCGGATTTACTCGAGATTTTAGAAACGGAATTGATCTGGTTCCAATAATGGAAGGCTAGTTTTCTTTCATTCTGATAACACTTAACCAAGGTATCATATGCCAAAGAACAGTTCTCAGGAGAGATCGAATAAGTTTTGATAAGCTTCAAAGGTTCCCCGGACAGACAGTCCGCCAGGTCCTGGAACTTGTCAATCTCGGGCAACGATTCATTGTTATGAATAGTGGTGTTAAATCGCTGGATAAACTGACACTAATGAGCGAAATCTCCACTAAAAGATCCAAGAACCAATTTCGGAAGGCATACCTAGGAGTATGAGCTTGATCCGCCACTGATATTTAAAGATAATGGAGTAGAAGACACCGGGCTAGGAAAAAATTCCCGATGTACCGCCTCAACAGAAAAAACAACATTTCGCAACTGCCTCCGCACAGCCTCTTCAACATCTAAATCAGATTCAGCCTGACTAGATAATGCAGTGATAATAGCGTCATGATATGTTTTAAAATCTCCCGTGATTTTTGGCAAATGCTTAAAACGTAAGTCAAATAACGTATGCAATGAAACCTCTGTCCTAGCTGACTTGGAAACATCAATAAACTCTGTATTTTCCACGAATCGTTCACATCCGGCTCGAAGGACCAAAAGTGTTGGGTAATGATTGAAAGTTATAGTTAAAATTTATGTTTAATACCGATATAGGTAAAGGACCTTATCCTTCCTTATCTTAAGGAAGGACTTTATCTTCTTGCTACGCAGGTGCGTAGCAGGAATATAAGGATTAGTAAATGTACTTACTTGGAGTAATGTTCTGGAACACTGCATGCTGTTGTTGTGTTTATTGCGTGATGTGATAAGCCGGTACCGGCACCTCATTCTGCACGTGTACGATATAATATTCTGCTTTCCACGCCTGCCACACACTTCCGCTGCGTTGCTAGCCAAGAGCATAGGCGGCACTGACACAAGGGCATAGGACAGGGACAGGGATTTGAATTGCTGGAGAGAAAAGGAAAGCCGTTCGGTACGAAACAAAAATAATGAGGAATATTAAACTTTAGATCATCGCTAAGCGACATATACCATTGATTTTGTATATATTAACTAATTACTGAACTGTACTCAGCCTTATATTAAGAAAACTTTTCAAATTCTGTTTCCAATGAATCAAAACGTTTAAGTGCCATTAAGTAGGAATTACCCAGTTCACAAGAATCTTTCTTAAATAGTAAAGTAACCACATATAGTCCCGAAGATTCCCGTTTCACAGTGGACAAATAAATTTTCTCGCATTCAGAATCGTCAAGGCTTTCATATTTTTGAGAAGGAATATCCTTTACTGCCCAAAATTTGCTTATAAGCTGATTCAAAGATCGACCAACCATTGTATGAAAAGATCGACGTGATTTGGATTGTACTAATGATACAGGAGCTGTCCCCATTACCATATATCCTTAACTTAATTTCGACGGCAATAGGTGAATGTAATGATCCAGTAACTTTACAGGATCCTAATAATAAACCAAATAATTGCACCCCTATGATTCCTTCAATGATACCTGGTTGGTCAAAAGTATCATCTGCTAATGGTAAATGACATAAATCAGTTAACAATTCACTACAAATCGCAGAGTCAGGCAACCGATCGGTAATTTTTTTCACTAATAAAGCTTCCATTAAATATGAAGTATTTGAATCAAAGCGAGAAGAAAAACTTACCATGATTTTTCCTTCTACTAAACTATCCTGAGAACGAATACTACGGATAGACAGATCACATTTACAAATATCTAACTGAAGCCGTTGAGCACAACTCAAAATCAAGAAATTTGCTTCACTGTCCGAATCTAATAAAAGTCTTATTTTATATTAGACGCCATTGATGTCCTTAATATTTACGGCAACTGTGGCAAGGAAAATGGTGCACATGGATCTAGGTAAACTATAAACTATTGAACAAAACGATGCAGTACTCATGCTAGGTTGAGCATCTATTTGTGATATTAGAGGGTTACTATCGACCACAACAGATTTACTTTTATCTGTTTCAGTTAAAGTATCGGTAGCAAAATGACAGGGGGACTTAACAAAATGCAAAAGAGTATGGTGTTTGAATTTACATACTATACATAGCATATTATTTTTACAAAATACAACCTAATGTTGACCAAAACAATTTATACACAAATTTCTTTAATAATTTTATATCGCTCCGCTGGCGTCTTAGCTAGAAATTTAGAACATTTAGTTATTCTAAAATGTTGTTTAGAATCACAAACAAAACATTTTTGGTCTTGATTATTTGTTAGAAAAAATGTTTGGTTGTTTTTAAAGTTATCTAAATTAAATTTGTTAGGAGTTGGTAATAAAGAGCAAATTTGAACTTGCTCTTTGATAAAATGAGATACTTCATCCTATTTAAGGACTGTAGATTTTCGATGTAATTTTCAAATAAATTTCTAATAATAGGATCCAATTTATCCACAATAAATATGCGGAAGTAAAATTTAACAAATCGTCTATTTCTAATTTTTTCAGAGTCCTAAGCGGAATCACACTTTTCTAAGATATTATTTAAATTATATATTGTTGCAGTTTGAGCGGGTTTTAATTCTAATATTTGCTCTAAATAACTTGTCGCTAAAGCCCGAGGATTCTGATACTTTTCAATTAACGCGTTCCAAATAATTCGATAATTAGAACCAAGAGGGGGTAAACCAACACAAATATTTTTGGTTTGATCAGAAAGCTGACCTACTAAATAGTAAACCTTATTCACATCTGTTAATTTATTATTATCGTGAATAAGACTTTTAAAGCATTCACAAAATAGGCCACTCCCTTATATATCCTGAAAATTTCGGCAGGGACAATTTTGGAAGACGAGGTGTGCCTGGATGAAAATCTTCGTTTCGAGATATGGGAGCTGTATTATGGTCAATACCCATAGCTGTTTTTACCCGTGGGTCATCTGCCGCCACTAATATACTACAATATAAGTCATCAAATGACTCGATGGCATTATAATTTGGTATCGTCCCTTCATCTAATTTTAAATTTAATTCATTAATTGATTTTACAGTTTTAATGAAATCTGTCTTGGTTTCTTGAAATGATTTTAACTTTATAACAAACTTGCATTATCTAAATACTGACTATAATCGTATAATTTTTGAATACGAGAAAAATACAAATCACTTTGTGAAGTTAACAAAACTATTTGCGCTTCCAAGACCTTTTTCTCTCTTTCAGCCATCCTGAATAGCTAAAGAAACGAAATCAAAGATATATACCAATAAAAAGAAAAAACAAAACGCTCATATACTTGTCAAAGAGATCAACCTATTTTTTATCCAACAAAAACTACTACTTTAGGTATTCAATATTTTATCAACTTCAAATATGTCTATTATTTATATTGGCATATATTATATTTAGATATTATATATCCGATATATCAATAACCAAAACTAATTTACAGCTTTAGTTAATTAGATAACACTTGTATTAAAGTAAAACTCAAACGGCAATGCTTCTATGAGTATTAATGCTCCTTAGGAAACACATACAGTCCATACAAATTTATTTTTTCTATACTAATTATTATACACTTATATGTATACCATATAACCGTATAGTTACCATAATAACTAAGAATACATCAAAATGCATTTAATTTTACTTATAATAGGTATTAGGCAAAAACTAATATGAAAACCAAACGACAATTAAAATATAAATCAATTCGGTAATGTAACCGATATCTAAACTATAAAGTAAAAACGGCCTTAAATCCGGATCGAAGGACCAAAACAATGTATGTTCAGGCTGCTGGTCTAAATTTTAGTCGTACAATAAAATCAATAGTATTGGTGGACTGTATAAAAAAACAAATAACTAAAATCACCCTTGTCCCTTGGATGTCTCCGGTAGTGTCTAGAGGGGGAATGGATAAAAGGAAAAAAGAGAAACGCTCTGAAAATACATTGCTGGTGTTCTAATGAACCAAAAGGACTTCTACGTGAAGATACAACAACACCTCTACATAAGGACAAAGCGCTCACAAAATTTTAGCTCGTGACGTCATGAATGTAGGCCTTTCCGATATGAAGCGAAGATGTAGGAAGCTAGCTTACGGATGGCAAACACGATCGAGACATCAGTGACATCACAGATGTTTGCAACGTTGCCAGACTACTACGATACTAGCGAATGTTAGGATTCCAGTATATAAAGGATGTATCTCTTTCTCTTAAATTACCATTTTCTTCTTCAATATCGTAAAACACATATTTCCATAAGATGTTCTTTCCTCTTTTTTTAATGTGGTATTTCGTAATTTATTTATTTAATTATCAAATACTACTACCTTGTTCGACTTCCCTAACAAAAATACTTTCCTTACGGAGCCGGCAACAGTGCTCATCTGGTACGCTAATCTCTAAACATAAAAGTTGCTATAATCAGCGTTATTTCTTCTATTTTTCTGAAATCAGAACTATTTATGTGCTTTTAAGTGCGTGAAACTTGTACCTAATATTTCGTTGTATATTTAGGTATACAATTTATATTGTTAGGCGTATTTTTAAATACGTAAAACCATATTCGGACTTATAACCTGTTGCTTTTTTGGCGGTCCATCGGTTTGTTTACAGCACAGTTTATAAGTTTTTGTTCGTGTTTAATTGTATGTTTTTCTCTTGGTTTCGGCTAGTTTTGTGGTAACTGATACTTAGTGAAATTATGCCTCAAAAGTGTTGTGTTCCCCGCTGTAACGGAAACTATAAAAATGGGCCTAAACTTCATGTTTTCGGTTTTCCAAAGGACGTAAGATTACGACAAAAATGGCTAAAAGCGATACCCCGAGATAACTTTCAGCCCACAAACAACACGAGAGTATGTGAAGCTCATTTTCCTGAAGGTAGTATAATAAAAAGTACAACAGTTCAAGACTCAAACACTGGTAAGATTTTTACAATAGATTTACTAAAACCACGGCTAAAAGAAGACTGTATACCATCTATTTGTTTAAATTGCCCCATTTATTTATCAAAAGATGTCAAAATACGGCCAAGTAAAGATGAAAAGCTCAAAAATATTGATGAGTTAAATTTGTCAAAAGCCCTTGAAATAAGCAAAATTGAGTTTGAGAAGCACGAAGCTGGTTTTCTGCCCAAAGTTTGTCTCAAGAAGGTGAAAGATTAACTATTTTTAAAATTGAATATACACCTGACCCATGCATTAATTGGGCGATTGTTATTAATTATAACCTGAATATTGAAACTTTTTTGTATAGCGAGTCAGTTTGTATTTCAACATCAAAATTTAAAACGCCGTTTATTTCACATAGTTTGGACGATATACGGTCAATATTTGGAGCCATAGATGATACTGTTATTACCGAGGTTATTACCCTACCTTTAGAGGAAAATCGAGAGGAAAATATTACCCATAATGACAACCCCGACTGGGACTTTAATAGCAAGACTATGCCTAATTCTGTCAAATCATCAAATGACATAAATAAAATTAAACGTGTATTTTTTTATATACGATTTTGTGTCAAATATACTAAGAAGTTTTCGAAATCTTGATGATAACAAAATAGTACATGCTTTAGATTTTATTTGTGAACAATTAGCATTGCTTACATCTGCAAAGGAAAGATATAGGTATTCAAGTAGTACAATAATTTTATGTTCTATTCTCTATACTATTAGTCCACATGCATACAAATACTTAAGAGATTGTGGGTCTCTTATTTTACCACATCCTCAAACTATAATGGGTATTTGTAATAAACATATAAGTGATCCCCATATAGATGAAAGAAATATGTTTTTAACCTATGCTCGAAATGTGTTTGGTTTGTTAAAGGATCATGAGAGATTTGTGACACTGCTTTTCGATGAAATTAACATTGACCCTTTTATGGATTATAAGGGAGGCAATATAGCTGGTACAGCAGTCAATAATAATAACTCTCTAGCTTCCTCAGCATTTACCTTCATGATTGCAAGTGTGTGTTCTAGCTTTAAAGAGGTAGCTCCCATAGCTCCCGTCTCAAAAATTAATTCCGAAATACTCTATTATTTTATTAAAACTATTATTGAAAATTTAGAGGAAATTGGGTATGTAGTTTTTTGCACAATAAGTGATAATAATGCTATTAACGGGAAAGCAATGAGCCATTTTTCAACTACAGACCAACTTAGTATTGTTTATCCTCACCCAGTAGATAATAAAAGACCATTATTTTACTTATTTGACACAGTTCACCTACTAAAATGTATATTCACTAATTGGCTTAACTGTAAACCTGATCAAACATTTTATTTTCCTGATTTTGACAATTCAGAAAAAAAATGCGCTTCTTTTCCTGCGCTTAAAAAATTACATGAACTGGAGTATGATAAGCTTTTAAAGTTCGGCTATTCTTTAAACCTAAAAGCATTGTTTCCTTCATCTTTAGAGCGACAAAATGTAAAACTTTCACTAAAAATTTTTAACTCTTTCGTAGTAGAGGCTTTAAGACATTTTGATAGCCGTATACCACACTCTCAAGATACTGCTGATTTTGTAAACATCATAACGATATGGTGGAAAATAGTAAATGTAAAAACCCCATTCAAAGGCAAACATAAACGTGACATGTTTCAGGAACCTATCGTAAAGACACAACTCACGGACATTGAGTTGGATCCTTAAATTGAGTTCTTAGAAAAAATGTTAAGCTGGCTCGATACTTGGCAACCTAGTAGTTTTTCAAAGACTCTTACTAGACAGACCCGAACTGCTTTAAGTCATTCCCTTCATGGGCTGCTTGAAATTACCAAATATTGTTTTAATGAACTTGATATGAATTATGTTCTCTTAGGGAAATTTCCAACAGACCCTCTTGAAGATAGATTTGGTAAATACAGGCAAATGGCAGGTGGTCATTATCATATTTCTGTGCGCCAGTTATATGAGACAGAGAAGAGACTTAGAATTCAATCTATATTAACACTTCAGTCTCGCAGTTTTGGCCCTATTAATGTTAATAAGTTCTATGAGCTACCTGATTATGACCCAGATGAAAATTGCTCTCAACAAGACTTTTCTCAAATTAAAACGTTATTGTCTCAAATTTTAATAAACGATGATCACTTTCACGATATCAACGATGTATTTCCGTTAATTACATATTTAGGTGGTTATTGTTGCTATATTACGTTAAAAATTAAAATGTACCAGCTGTAAACAAAAATTAGTATATGACGAGCAATTTATTGTCGAGGACAATTTTGATCTCATTAATAAATTAAATCGTGGAGGACTTTTATATCCCCAAACACAAGTTATAAATGTTGTATCTGTGACTTATATAATCTTCAATAAATTAATAAATGAGGACACATTTCTAAAAATCTATAATAAAAGATCGTTCATGGTACATTTAATTTTGGAATATTGTATTGACCAGAAACATGTCTCACATTTCGATGGATGCGCTAATCATAATGGAAAAGACATTTTAAAAATTATTCTCAAAAGTATTTCCAATACCCTGTTAAAAAATTATTGCGCTAAAAATAGCGACCATTTAAAAAAAAGAAATAAAAAAAGAAAACTCGATACATTAACGAAGTAGGCCATATACCTACCTATACATGCATAAATATTTTTTATAACTAAACGTATATAATTTGGGACCTATTTCTTTAAAAGTTTAATTAACGTATTTTCATGGCTTGTGTTCTATAATATATTTTTTATACCTAAACTCTCACCTCAACACTAAGTTATGCACGATGTTAGGTAGGTAAATGAAATTTGAAATTGCATAACATGAACATGCATACCTATATTATACCTACTAAGTAATAATAATTAAGAGAAGGTGTGGAATAGTTCAGTATATGTATTTATGTTTTGTATGTATTTCACACTACCTCTTTTCGGTAGTGTGAAAAATGTTTATTATACATAAATACATATCCTGAATTTTGGCGCAGGTGTAGGGGAGTTGGAAGCCTGCATTTAATACTACACCTAGTATTAAACCAAAACTCAAACATAATTTTTGGGATTTGTCATGAAGCCTGTCATATAACTAGCGTTCTTTAAAATAAGTTAACTATTGATAGTTTTCATAAATATTAGTGTATGTATCCCCTTATATGATTAAAATTGCACGGCCTACGTTGATGACGTCAAACGACAAGCACTAAGGCCTTGTTATTCAGTGGGTGTTGGAAGATATCGTTTACTACGCACTTTCTAAATATGAATCTTTCTATATATATATATATATATATATATATATATATATATATATATATATATATATATATATATATATGTATATATATATATATATATATATATATATATATATATATATATATATATATATATATATATATATATATATATATATATATATATATATATATATATATATAGAAAGTGTCTAAATTAAAACGTTAGATTCGATTCACATTTAGAAAGTGCGTAGTAAACGATATCTTCACGTAGAAGTCCTTTTGGTTCATTAGAACACCCGCAAGGTATTTTCAGAGTATATCTTTTTTCCTTTTATCCATTCCCCCTCTAGACACTACCGGAGATATCCAAGGGACAAGGGTGATTTTAGTTATTTGTTTTTTTATACAGTCCACCAATACTATTGATTTTATTGTACGACTAAAATTTAAACCAGCAGCCTGAACATACATTGTTTTGGTCCTTCGATCCAGATTTAAGGCCGTTTTTACTTTATAGTTTAGATATCGTTTACATGACCGAATTGATTTATATTTTAATTGTCGTTTGGTTTTCATATTAGATTTTGCCTAATACCTATTATAAGTAAAATTAAATGCATTTTGATGTATTCTTAATTATTATGGTAACTATACGGTTATATGGTATACATATAAGTGTATAATAATTAGTATAGAAAAAATAAATTTGTATGGACTGTATGTGTTTCCTAAGGAGCATTAATACTCATAGAAACATTACCGTTTGAGTTTTACTTTAATACAAGTGTTATCTAATTAACTAAAGCTGTAAATTAGTTTTGGTTATTGATATATCGGATATATAATATCTAAATATAATATATGCCAATATAAATAATAGACATATTTGAAATTGATAAAATATTGAATACCTAAAGTAGTAGTTTTTGTTGGATAAAAAATAGGTTGATCTCTTTTACAAGTATATGAGCGTTTTGTTTTTTCTTTTTATTGGTATATTTCTTTGATTTCGTTTCTTTAGCTATTCAGGATGGCTGAAAGAGAGAAAAAGGCCTTGGAAGCGCAAATAGTTTTGTTAACTTCACCAAGTGATTTGTATTTTTCTCGTATTCAAAAATTATACGATTATAGTCAGAATTTAGATAATGCAAGTTTGTTATAAAGTTAAAATCATTTCAAAAAACCAAGACAGATTTCATTAAAACTGTAAAATCAATTAATGAATTAAATTAAAAATTAGATGAAGGGACTATACCAAATTATAATGCCATCGAGTCATTTGATGACTTATATTGTAGTATATTAGTGGCGGCAGATGACCCACGGGTAAAAACAGCTATGGGTATTGACCATAATACAGCTCCCATATCTCGAAACGAAGATTTTCATCCAGGCACACCTCGTCTTCCAAAATTGTCCCTGCCGAAATTTTCAGGATATATAAGGGAGTGGCCTATTTTGTGAATGCTTTAAAAGTCTTATTCAAGATAATAATAAATTAACAGATGTGAATAAGGTTTACTATTTAGTAGGTCAGCTTTCTGATCAAACCAAAAATATTTGTGTTGGTTTACCCCCCTCTTGGTTCTAATTATCAAATTATTTGGAACGCGTTAATTGAAAAGTATCAGAATCCTCGGGCTTTAGCGACAAGTTATTTAGAGCAGATATTAGAATTAAAACCCGCTCAAACTGCAACAACATATCATTTAAATAATATCTTAGAAAAGTGTGATTCCGCTCAGGACTCTGAAAAAATAAGAAATAGACGATTTGTTAAATTTTAGTTCCGCATATTTATTGTGGATAAATTGGATCGTAATATTAGAAATTCATTTGAAAATTACATCGAAAATCTACAGTCCTTAAATAGGATGAAGTATCTCATTTTATCAAAGAGCAAGTTCAAATTTGCTCTTTATCACCAAGTCCTAACAAATTTAATTCAGATAACTTTAAAAACAACCAAACATCTTTTGTAACAAATAATCAAGACCAAAAATGTTTTGTTTTTGATTCTAAACAACATTTTAGAATAACTAAATGTTCTAAATTTCTAGCTAAGACGCCAGCCTAGCGATATAAAATTATTAAAGAAATTTGTGTATAAATTGTTTTGGTCAACATTAGGTTGTATTTTGTAAAAATAATATGCTATGTATAGTATGTAAATTCAAACACCATACTCTTTTGCATTTTGTTAAGTCCCCCTGTCATTTTGCTACCGATACTTTAACTGAAACAGATAAAAGTAAATCTGTTGTGGTCGATAGTAACCCTCTAATATCACAAATAGATGCTCAACCTAGCATGAGTACTGCATCGTTTTGTTCAATAGTTTATAGTTTACCTAGATCCATGTGCACCATTTTCCTTGCCACAGTTGCCGTAAATATTAAGGACATCAATGGTGTCTAATATAAAATAAGACTTTTATTAGATTCGGACAGTGAAGCAAATTTCTTGATTTTGAGTTGTGCTCAACGGCTTCAGTTAGATATTTGTAAATGTGATCTGTCTATCCGTAGTATTCATTCTCAGGATATATATATATATATATATATATATATATATATATATATATATATATATATATATATATATATATATATATATATATATATATATATATATATATATATATACAGTGCTATTCAAAAGTCCCCTCCCCCCCTCTTATCTTTTTAACGATTATACATAAACTAGTGACATTTGGTAATTGAATATTAAGGGTTGTAAACTTCCCTACTAGTGATGATAGATGACATATGCGTCAAAGATGACGTCACAAGGTTATTGTGACCAATAATTTTAAATGGAACCCTATGGCAAGCGACACCTCTTTTAAAAGGTATCGAAAAAACGTATTCAATGATACTAATATTGTTTGTATTTATGGCAGTTTTGATGGATTAAATCAGTAATCAGTAAACTTGGATAATAATTTTAATTACAGATTCAAGAATCAGTACCTACTTATAGTAATTGTTCGAAGTGAGCTCCATATACTTCCTGACAGTAAAACATCCTAATGCGAAACTCTTCTCATACTTTTTCAAATGTGTCTGCGGAAATAGCCCTACATTCTGTAACAATACGTTGTTTTAAAACATCAATATTGTCAGGCTGAGTGGCGTAAACCTTCGATTTAAGATACCCCCACAGAAAAAAATCTAAAGGTGTGAGGTCCGGTAATCGAGGCGGCCATTCCATTGAACCTCGTCGTCCAATCCATCTACCAGGATATTCTTCATCCAAATACTGTCTTACTGCACCGTAATAGTGTGGAGGAGCACCATCCTGTTGGAATGTTATTTCCAAAATGTCGAATTCATCTTGATTATCTTCCAAAATTTCAAGGATTAACGGTTCTATTGCATTTTGCAACATCTGCAGATACACCTCACCGGTTAAGTTGGTATTTAAAAAAACAGGCCCAACGATGTGGTTTCCCAGTATACCTGCCCAAACATTGACCTTCTCGGGATACTGAGTATGTGTTTCACGAAACATGCGAGGATTTGCGTCACTCCAATATCTCACGTTTTGTGTATTTACATTTCCATTTAGATAGAAAGTACTTTCGTCACTAAAACAAATTGTTTTGACATAGTCTGGCTGTTGGTTAATTTTAGTCTCCATATTTTCACAAAATTGCAGTCTTCGGTCTGGATCGTCGTCTGAGAGTTGATGAACCATTTTTAATTTGTATGGGTGAAATTTGTTTTTTTTCAACACCCTGTGCACTGTACTTTGACTGACTTCACAGGTTGATGTAACTTGAGTTGTTGAAGAAGTAGGATTTACTATTACTTCTGCAAGTATATCAATTTTTTTCTCATCAGAAATTTGTGGTCTGCCAGATCGTTTTGCATCATTAATACTATCCGTTGTTTTAAACTTACGAAGAAGCTCTCTCAAATAAGTCCTCGAAACTGGGCGATCGGGAAACCTTTCATTAAAAATGCGTTCTGCTGCATGAATATTTTCTCCAGTTTCACCAAGTATTAGGATCGCTGCTACTTTATCACCTAAAACACGTACCATTTCTCTTCTTGAAGCACTTAAACGTTCAGCTCACAACAGTTTAACAAATTATTGAATGTACAAATATTTTAAAATTACCACAAGGTACTAAAACAGTTAAACGTTCGATCAACAATACACAAATTATTAAATGTATAAAAACTTTGACAGCTAAAAAAACATCAAATTGGGGAGACTTGCAAAAACGTCAGATTATTTACTATCCAACTATCCAGTGGCGGAGCTTGAATTTTAAATTTTATTATTAACTGATTTAATTCATCACAGCTTTGCGGTTTTTAAAAGCCAGTTGTCAAAACTGCCGTAAACAGACACAATATTAGTATCATTGAATAGGTTTTTTCGATACCTTTTAAAAGAGGTATCGCTTGCCATAGGGCTCCATTTAAAATTATTGGTCACAATGACCTTGTGACGTCATCTTTGACGCATACGTCATCTATCATCACTAGTAGGGAAGTTTACAACCCTTAATATTCAATTACCAAATTTCACTAGTTTATGTATAATCGTTCCAAAGATAAGAAGGGGGGAGGGGACTTTTGAATATCGTCGCCTCAGAGCAGAAGTAGCAAAACTCCAATTATAATATTAAAGATGTTTTTACAAGAAGTGAAACTATTTCTATTTTACTTTGGGTCAGAACTATTCTATCTGAATTTAAACATCTAACAGAACTGCAAGTTGATGTGGAGATAGGATAGTTCTGCACAAAAATGTTTATTGTTTAATCCATTTATTTGGAGATAGACTTGTTCTGACTCGAAAAATGAGGAATTGGGATAGTATATTTAGAACATAGGCTTTTTCTGATGTATTAGCAGAAGTTAGAATAGTGAATTATACACTTAGACTTGTTCTGACTTGAAAACTGTCATTTCAATAGAGTACATCGTAGAGCTTAGATGCGTTTAAGCGTGTTAATGCGTATGTTAGTGTAATGGTATGTGAATTTAGTGCTAACGAGACTTAATTTGTACGAATTTTGTTATTGTGTTTCTGAGTTTACAACATTTAAAAAATATGAATAGTGTGAGTTCAAAAAGCCAACAAATCGTCAGGTTTGCACAAAAAAACAGCTCAAGAGGTGGAAGTTCATGTAAGTAAATTAAGTCTTTAACTGACTTTAAAGGACCCTGCTCACTTAATTTGCATTAGAATTTTACCATTAATTCGATATTTTACATTTTCAGGGGGTTTTGTTATTATATTGTTTGATCTTAAATAGTTAATTTTAGAATTTTTTCTTAGTTTTAAATAGTATTAAGTTAACAAAAATATTTTGCTAAATTCTAAATGTAGGAAAATTTATAGTTAACCTATTTGTTAAATTTTGTTTAAAATAAATCGGTTTCAATATTCGTTCAACATTTAATTTTTTTCAGTCAGAAGTAGCCAGAAACTAAAACAAATTTACATATCAAATGATGAGGCTTATCGTTCAGCCGGAAGTAGCCAGAACCCAGAACGAAATAATGAGGCAACTGAAAAAAATCATGGACGCCACTTAATGAAATCTGCAGATATACGACCTCCGGTATTTCTGGAACCTAAAGAATGCATAGCGTTTAATCCTAAGCTCGACATAGTACTCACTGTCACCTTAAGGAATTATTTGTTGTGCAATAAAGTACATGAAAATAAATCATTGGATAACATTCTAGGTAGTAATAATAATAAAAAAAAATTAATTAGACTTACCTGAAGCAAACAATAGACCTTCTTGTTCTTATGATGGATTATCCTCTGCTGATGTGACAAAACTAGTACAAGATTATTTGTACCTTTCCTCATCCGAAACCGACACATATGCAACAGATGACGACCTGAATGATTCTAATTATAAAATTGAATTGGAAAGTAGTAACGATCTCCATGAAACGGATGAGGTTAAGGAAAATCGGAAGCGAAAAAGTAAGATACCAGTAGACCCAGGACATGACAAGAAAACAAGAAAGAGAAAGCGACATGTGGGTGAATGGAAGAGAAATCAAATAAAGAGAGCTAGAAATTCGGGCAAAGAATATACAAATTGGAAGGGAAATATTCAGCAGGCAAAGCAATTGAAAGATAGGTGCCAAAATTGTAGTAAAAAGTGTTTGGAAAAAAATAATCAAAATGAACAAGAAATTCTTAAACATTATTGGGAATTGGCTGATACTAACAGACAAAGGGACTTCATAGCACGACATGTTAAGTCAAGAAAAAGATCACAAAACGTAGCAGTCGGTTCCGACAGTGATACAGATGGAGCAATTATCCAAGATCCGAGCAGATGCACATACTCTAATTTTTATTATTTAAATGCACACTGCCAAAAAATTCAAGTATGTAAGACTTTCTTCTTAAATGCCTTATGTATAAGCGCTCAAGTCGTTAAAACTGTTCTAAAGAAAATGGGGTCGTCTGGTGCAGTAAGCGAAGACAAGAGGGGAAAGGTTTGCAAAAATTCACAAATTGATGAAGCTGTAAAGTTAGAGATCATATAAATTCTTTCGATTTCATAGAAAGTCATTATTGCAGGACAAATACAGCACGCCTTTATTTGCCACCGACTCTCAGTATAGCGAAGATGTACTCCTTATACGAAGAACATTGCAAAGATAATAATATCAAAGATATGACCACAGCGAGTATGTACCGCACCATTTCTACGGAAGAATTTAATATCTCATTCTTCAAGCCAAAAAAAGATCTCTGTGAAATTTATCATTCTTATGAAATCGCAACAACTGAAGAAAAGTTAAACATTGAAGAAGAGTATCAGTTACATAGAGCAAATAGATTAAAAGCTAGACATGCAAAAGAATTGGATAAGAAGAAAACAAGCGAAAATTCTAATTTTTTGGCAGCAGTGTTTGACCTTCAAAAAGCTCTTCCAGTTCCAAAATCTGATGTAGAATTAGATTATTATAAACTGAAACTAAAAACTTACAACTTTTCAGTTTACAATTAAATAGGAAATAAAAGTGGCGTTTGCTATATGTGGCATGAATGCTTGGCCAAAAGAAGGTCTTCAGAAATTGGAAGTAGCCTCATCCTTTTTATTAATGAACATATACAAAGGGGTGTAACAGAATTTTCCTTTTATTCTGATAACTGTTCGGGTCAGAACCGAAACAAGTATTTATTTTCCTTGTATAATTACCTTGCCCAAAAATACCAGATGATGATGTTACGATGAATGCTACGGCACTTTTATATGGAACGTGGACATACGCAAACAGAGGGCGATTCAATGCACAGTGCGATTGAAAAGGTTGCCCGATACGTCCCTATTTATACGCCGGATCAATGGTATACACTAGTTCGAACAGCTAAAAGACAGCAACCTTACAAAGTTGTTGAAATCTGTCAAGATGTGTTTGATCTAAAACATCTGCAAGAATCAACTGCTATTATATATATATATATATATATATATATATATATATATATATATATATATATATATATATATATATATATATATATATATATATATATATATATAATTATATAATGTTACTTGTAGACTGTTATATTTATTTTTAGTCGGCATTCCTAGAAAACATATAACATAAGGTTAAATAGAACAAAGAACAATTGCCATTATATGAAAATGCTGACTGTACATCCACCGAGTCTATGAATGTACAGCGGGAACCAAGTTTAGATTAGTTTATATCTTTCTATAATTAAACTATCTAATAAAGTGCTACTGAAATATTTCGGCGTTGAAGTTTATTTTTGGTAATCAAATCAGGGAAGAAAGTTAACTGGCGCAGTCGGGTAGGATTGTCATCACAGGCTCGCTGACATTGTGCGAAACTGGTGGGCTTCAAATCCTTTAGAAGACAACGGTCCTACATCTCAACGTTCAACTCCGCTCAGATCGACCAGAAAAAAACCAAGTAAGTCCGAGTATTTCCTAGCACCGTCCGTACCTTTCTGTCTTTGAACAAAGTTTAAGATAGTCGTGGTACAACCCTAGTAAGAATCATTGAAATAATTATCCTTCGACTAGATATAATTTAGCTAGGTAGGAATTTCGTTTTATCTGACATTGATAGGACTTAATTTATTAGATTAAGAACAAATCACAAGAAACAATTTCGCAATTTTTACATTTCATTTCGCAACAATTTTAGTATTAATTTTCTTTTTTAATGAGTAGACCGTACCCAACTACTCCGCCCAGACAATTAAGTAGAGTTAGAGAATTACATTTAGAACACGAACGTATCAACATGGCTCAATTAGACCTTCAAAAAGTTAAAAATCTTGTTGAATTTATTCCAAATTTTGATGGAGATGAGTTAATGTTACAGAACTTTTTTGATGCTGTAGAAAATTTATTAGAAGCCAATCCTACTAATGAACCTTTTCACATTAAAATTATGTTAAGTGCAATAAAAAATAAAATTAAAGGTAAAGCTCACATTTTACTTTCTAATCGTCCCGATATCGTGACATGGTTACAAATGAAAAATTTATTTATTCAAAATTTTAGTGATAATAGAAATATTTAACTTTAGCTCAAGAACTTCAGTATATACGATATAATCCAAAAGAAACGCTTCTAAATTTTGGCAACCGATTAATAGAACTAAAATCTAAATTAATTACTAAAATACAATTATCGAATATTTCCCTGAGGAAAAACGTGGTCATATTAGCCTCTACGAAAGGCAAATATTTAATAGATATAAAATGAATTTACCAAATAATTATGAAACAATTTTAATAAATAATCCAAGGATTTCATCATTTGAGGCTGCTATCTCATTCATAGATGAGTAGGTAAAATATGAGAATATAAAAGATTATCATTAGGCTTACAATAACAACGTCCCGTTGAAAAAATCCAGCCTGTATATAAACGCTCACAAAATTTTCAATCAAATCAACCTTTTCAAAATTTCCAACGAAATTATAATAATCAAAATTTTGGTGACAGATCCCAAAACTTTTATTCAAATCAAAATTTCAATGCTCAAAGGAATCCTATGATTCCTAGGATAATTATGAGACAATTTTAAGAAATAACCCAACGATTTCATCACTTGAGACTGCCATCTCGTTCATAGACGAGCAAGTAAAATATGACGAATTTAAAAGATTATCGATAGGCTTGCAACAACGCCCCGCTCAAAAAATTGAACCTATGTACAAAATCTTTCCAAAATTATCAATCAAATCAACCTTTTAAAAATTTCCAACAAAATTATAATAAAAATTTTGGTAATCGATCCCAAAATTTTCACTCAAATCAAAACTCCCAAAATTTCAATACTCGAAGGAATCCTAATCAATATAGGTCACAACAATTTCCCTCGCAACCTATACAGGTTCAACATAAACCAATTAAGCAAAATTTCAACACAAATGCGCAAGTTTATGGTAAACCCCAAACTTCATATAAACCTGCACCAATGTCCGGTATCTCTACTATCAAACGCCCTCAAATGCAACCTCAATCACATATTACAACTCGACGAAATTTCCGTACATTCGACCAAACCCCACAACATTTTGTCTCTGAAGAACTATATAACCACGAAGACGAGCAACCAGAGGAGAACACTGTATTTACTCAATATGACGTTAATGAACCTATTTCTGACGAAACTACATACCAATATAACGAATGGAATCTTCATTCCGAAATTCTAGGCGACGAGATCCCTCAAGAAGAAACATCGACTGAAAATTTTCGGAATACAGTAACTGCAACAGATCAGACATAGACCATAATTTTTTTCTAGCTGCCCCATTTGCTTATATTCAAATTAACGACCCGCCAATGAAATTATTAATTGATTCTGGTTCTTCTAAATCCTTAATACGTCCCGATATCATTGAAAAATATTTTCCCGAAACAATTTTTAAAGAAAATTCCACAATTAGAACATGCCTAGGTCAAAAACAAATCCAGTTCTGTGCAGAAATTCCTGCATTTCCGGAACTAAATTCTAATGAGAAAATAAAAATTATTCTATTCGATTTCCATAATTACTTCGACGGTTTAATAGGCTTAGACGTTATTACTAAATTTCATATTATTTGTGATTTTTCAAACCAGGTATGCTATGGAGATAATTTTCAAATTCCCCTTTATTTTCGAGATCCCCATGATACTGCTAAACGCATCACAATCAATGCTTTTGAAATTCTTCACACCATTATTCCAATTAATATCCCAACAGGAGACGTTTACATTCCTGAACAAAATTCTGGAACTCTTAAAATCCCTTCCATTGTGACAACAGTTGAAAATAACCAAGCTTTAGTCGAAATTCATAACTATTTATCTTGAAGACCCTACTACTGCTTATCCTCTGCAGTACTTTGAAACAAAATCCACTTTTCAATCTCCCTTACAATCTAACACAGCTCAAATTAAGCGCAGCGATATTTCTAAATTTATTCGTACCGATCATCTTAATGTCGAAGAACGACAACAATTAATTTCCCTTTGTAAAGATTTCAAAGATATGTTTTTACTTCCTAACCAATCTCTTTCATTCACAAATGACGTAAAGCATAAAATTCGCCTTTCAGATGATACCCCTATCTATACTCGTTCATATCGATTTCCGCATGTCCATAAACAAGAAATACATGACCAAATCCATAAAATGTTAAATGAAGAAATAATTAGACCCTCTTGTAGTCCCTGGAGTAGCCCTGTATGGCTTGTACCGAAAAAACCTGATGCTAGTGGAAAGCAAAAATGGCGATTAGTCACTGACTATCGCAATTTAAACAAAAACACAATCGACGACCGTTACCCACTTCCCAATATTACAGACATTCTAGACAAACTTGGACGATGTAATTATTTCACTACTATTGACTTAGCGCAAGGCTTTCACCAAATTGAAATGGATCCAAATTCTATCGAAAAAACAGCTTTCACAGTTGAAAATGGTCACTACGAATACCTTCGTATGCCTTTTGGACTTAAAAATGCACCCGCGACATTTCAACGCGTAATGGATAACGTACTCAAAGACCTTCAGCATAAAATTTGTCTAGTCTATATGGATGACGTTATCATATTTTCTACATCCCTTCAGGAACATATTCAAAATTTAAAATTAGTTTTTGAAGCTTTTCGAACATACTCTCTAAAAATTTCTCTTGATAAATCTGAATTCTTAAAAAAGGAAACTGCTTTCTTAGGATACGGTATTACTACAGAAGGCATTAAACCAAATCCTGACAAAATTAAAGCCATTAAGCGATTCCCCATTCCAAAAATTGCAAAAGAAATTAAATCATTTTTAGGACTTGTTGGATATTACCGTAAATTCATTGATAATTTTGCAAAACTCACAAAACCTTTAACTAAGTGTCTAAAGAAAAATGAAAAAATTATTCACACCCCTGAATTTGTTGACTTTGAAAAATGTAAGAATATACTTACCAATGAACCTTTATTAGTATACCCAGACTTTACAAAAACTTTTGAACTTACAACTGACGCAAGTAATTTCGCAATTGGAGCCGTTCTCTCCCAAGACAAAAAACCAATCGCTTACGCATCTCGAACTTTAAATCCCGCGGAAGTTAATTATAGTATAATTGAAAAAGAACTTTTGGCAATTGTCTATGCAGTAAAATATTTTAGACCCTACCTCTTTGGTCAAAAATTTATAATATCAGGTGGTCCAACCAAAACGCACGATGTTAATTGTAAATAAAACAAAAAGTTTTCAGAGAATTATCTTAATATTTTTTATTATGATAGAAGGATCTATGACAATTTTGTGTGAAACAAAATATCGGCCAAATGCTCGCCACGGCTTCGGTGGTATACCTCTATCCGATGGTCCATATTTTCAATGACTGAGACATAATTGAGGTTCAATGTCGTTAATGTGCCGAATGATCTCATCCTTTAGCTCTTGAATTGTTCTTGGCTTATTGACGTACACTTTTTCTTTTAAATATCCCCAAAGAAAGAAATCCAACGGTGTCAAATCACATGATCGTGGCGTCCAATTAACATCGCCACGACGCGAGATAACACGACATGAGATAACATGGCCATTGAATTTCTCGCGCAAAAGTGCCATTGTTTCGTTGGCTGTGTGGCAAGTGGCACCATCCTGTTGGAACCACATATCGTCCAGGTCCATATCCTCAATTTCTGGCCACAAGAAGTCCGTTATCATCTCGCGATAGCGAACACCATTCACGGTAACTGCTTCTGCTACACTATCGCGAATAACAGCAATGTTTTCCGCAAAACGAGCTGGGCGAGCATGCACAGGTGTTTTCACATTTCCTACAGACCCAGTTTGCTGAAATTTGCGCACAATTTTACCGATTGTGGACACATTTGGTCGATTATGCTGACCAAAAAAGTGCACGAAATGCATTTTGATTTGAACGCCCATTTTCGTAAAAGGCTTCAACTATCTTAACGCGCTGCTCAATTGTGTACCTCTCCATAGTTGAATTTGTCAAATACTGAAACAAAGAAATGTCAAATTAAGTTGGGCAAAAAACTTGACGTTAAGGTGTGACTCACAATTAACATCGTGCATTATGGTTGGACCACCCTTTATATACAGATCATAAACCTCTCTAATGGCTTTTTTCATTAAAATACCCACAGTCACGCCTTGTACGTTGGCGATTGAAATTAGAAGAATACGATTACGAAATTCATTACAAAAAAGGTAAAACCAACTTGAACGCAGGCGCACTTTCTAGAATCCAAATTGACGAAACGCATGCCCTTGACGATGAAATTTCCATGATCAATAACCCTAGTACAGAAAATCAAGACGATCTATCTGATTTTCTTGAAAAATTAGACAATCTTCCTAATGTAGACTCTGAAAATAATCCAGATCCTGAACTAATACTTGACAACCTTCCAAGCCCAGATCCTGAACGTCTTGAGAATTTTCTTAATGACCTATCGGACGATACACAACACACAGCACACGAAAATCCTGTTTGTGCACCACCTATTACAGAGAAACCTGTCAACTCTTTTAATCGGCAAATTATCATTACTGAATCAAACACTTTTGCCGCACACTTCTTACCCTCGCTAGAAAAATCTTTCAACAAAACCCGACACATTGTAACATTTCATACTAGTATATCAGATGATGAAATTTTTCTTCATCTTAAAAATTATATTAACACCACAGACAACAGTTGCCTCTATTTTCATAGCGAAGCTACAAAAGAAAAAACACTCCGTGTACTGAGAAATAAATTCAGTCCCCTTACTAAAATTGTAATCTCAAATTCCTACGTCACTGATCTATTAGAAAATCGTGAAAAGATTAAAGAAATAAAATTTTGGCATGAAACAAAAACTACACACCGTGGTATAAATGAAACGATCAAACGCATTTCAATAAAATTCTATTGGCCTAATATGTCTAACGATATTAATCGTTATATAAATCTCTGCGACGCTTGTCAACGCGCAAAATATGATCGAAATCCTCAGCACATTAAATTGCAACATACTTCAACACCTACTAAACCTTTGGATGTCTTACATATCGACCTTTTTCATATCCAATCAGAAATTTATCTTACTGTATTAGACCCATTTTCTAAATACGGACAAGCGATTAAACTTCAAAAAACGCAATTGATATTGTCCAAGCTCTTATTCAATTCACTTCCTATTTAAGAACGCCTTCCCAAATGATTGCCGACGCTGGCAAAGAATTCAACAATCTTCTTCTACCAACAAAAATATTGTCAATTGTACGGCATAGAACTTCACATAACCTCGATTAGAAACTCCACCAGTAATAGTCCTGTTGAACGTTTCCATTCCACTCTTCTTGACTCCCTTCGAACTTTAAAAATCGACCACCCTAATAAGCCATTAAGTTATCTCGTAACTTTAGCCGTTTCTTGTTATAATAAATCAGCACACTCAGTTACAAAACTGATTCCTTTTGATGTTATATTTTCCCATCTTGACAAAGACAATTCACCCACGTTAAGTGAGGCCAAAATTACTCAAGACTACATTGACTCAACGAAAAACATTGCAAAACAACTCTTTCAAACGGTTCAAAGTCGTATCGAACATCAAAAAGCTCAAGTACTTTCTAGGCGTAACAAAAATTTAGATGACCCGCAACCTGTAGGTACATATATCATCTCAAGAATACCTAAATATAAAAACTCCACGTGACCCTAAAATAAAACCAATATTTAAACGTGTCTCAATTCATAAAGACAAAGGTCCCACTGTCGACACATCTGCCGGAACTTTTCATAAAAACAAAATAAAAAAGAAAAAACAACTAAAACCATCCTCCTTGTTACAGGATGAAGACAATGACTCTGACATTCCTCTATCTACTCTACGAATGCGCATCACTGCAAGTAAAACCAGTCCGGAATCCTCTCCTTCCGATAATACTAGGTCCAGTTAAAATAATTTCCCACTATCACTCTTTTCTCCATGTAATTAACCTTCACACTGTAGAAAACTAACTTCTAAATATGTTTACTAATTTAATAACAATTAAAGAAGACGCTGTAAAACATGACTCATATATCAAGTGGTTACAAGCGGAGTTTATTTTAAATAAAACATTAGATAAATTTGAAGCAATTCATTCTAATAATAAAAGATTCAAACGAGGTCTAATTAATCCTGTTGGATCACTGTATAACTTCCTCTTTGGTTTAATGGACAACGATGACAGATAGAAAATTAATGTTAATATCAAAATTTTATATGATAATCAACATTCAATCGTATCTCAAATAGCGACAAAGACAACCATTCTTAAAAATTTAATCAACAATCTTGAAGATACAATAAAAATCATAGACGCAAATAATAATCGCACTACTACAAAACTTAATAATATAATTATTCAAGAACATATACAAGATATAATTAACAATATAAATTTTCTTCAAAATTATCTTTCTAATATCGAGAGCGCTCTATTGTTCGCCCACCTAAATTTAGTACATTTAAATATTATAACTACTAATGATATCAAAGAAATTTTTGTAAATCTTAAACTCTTATATAAAACGAACGAAATTCATATGTTTCGTATTCATTATTATTTAAGCCTTTTTAAAATAAAAACTTTTATAAAAAATTCAAAACTATATATCGAAATTTTAGCATCAATTCTAAAAGAAAAAACTTATTCTTTGTTCAAACTTATCCCACTACCCTATAAAAGCCTGACAGTTCTACCCCCTAAATCCTTCCTGATACTCGGTACTGAAAATGAACATGCATGGATTGACCAAGAACTGCCGCTTCTCGATGACATTTACCTGTCTGACAACATTATGGACACTAGTAGTCATTGCATTATCGACATGATCCAACGACAGCCTAACATTGCCTGTAATGCTGTGCCAGCACGCCAAACACGAAACCTTATCCAGACACTACCTAATGGACAAATTCTGATGGTTCCCACATTACCCATTGAAATAAAAGAAAAATGTACCGACCTAGAAGTTCAAATATTGAAAGAAACATCACTTATCTCCCCAAATGTCAACTGCACTCTTTGGATTGACCAAGAAGAAGTCTACACATCTCCAACTTCACTCCCAACTTCAACTACCTATTTTCTACCAGAGCCACTTATGACATCAAATTATTCTTCATTCTCTTTAGACAACGTACCCACCACTGAATTAAAGGAACTTCACCAACAACTTCGTGATCTTAAACATATTAATCTACAAGCTCCCGATTTGGACCTAATCGATCACCCTTGGATCATAATACTATGTATCAGTATTTTTACAATACTGATACACAGTATTACGAGCAATACTGACAATAAGCCTCCTATACATCTACAATTGATGCAGAACCAGAAGCCCCATCAAAATTAACTTATCAACCCACAAGGACCCTCCTCCGGCTATGCCTCCGTCTATGGTGTGAGGAATTATATAATGTTACTAGTAGACTGTTATATTTATTTTTAGTCGGCATTCCTAGAAAACATATAACATAAGGTTAAATAGAACAAAGAACAATTGCCATTATATGAAAATGCTGACTGTACATCCACCGAGTCTATATATAGGTGAATGTCCAGCGGGAACCAAGTTTAGATTAGTTTTTATCTTTGTATAATTAAACTATCTAATCAAGTGCTACTGAAATATTTCGGCGTTGAAGTTTATTTTTGGTGATCAAATAAAGAAGAAAGTTAACTATATATATATATATATATATATATATATATATATATATATATATATATATATATATATATATATATATGTGTGTGTGTTGCAGAAATCGGAACTGTCGGAATTTCAAAAATTGTCGAAGGTTGTAATTCCGTGAAATTCAAACGTACAGACAGAGTAGCTCCACTCGGCGCTATCACTACGAGGAAGCTGCAATTCCCATAGATCCACTGCTTATTTCTCGAGAAATGTGCATTACTAAACAATCAGAAGCGAAGCTCCAAAAATATCTGGAGTACGAACTTGCTCCATTTCCACTATCACTTTTTACCGATGAAGGCATGCGAAAGACTGCAAAATTTTTTCTGTACAAGTCGTTTTCGCCCCTCTCAGGTGATATTCGACCTGGAAATGACATGTACGTCAGAGATGGTGAATATTTGCTGCACAAAGTCGTCTGGCATCAGCAAGAATCATTCGCGTCCATTTGCACAAATTACGTACAATTCGTAAAGATGCATTATGAATCAAATGCGGTGATTGCATTCGACGGCTATCTTGAAAATATTGAAAATAGAACGGAGCACAAAAAATGCAGAGCGTGCTGGGCGGTCCAGGAAACATTTCTGAGTGGATGTGCTATTCAACGATGCAATAGTTCCAACTGCTCCGCAGGAAAAATTTTTAGCAAACGAAACAAATAAGAGACGTTTCATTTCTATGTTAAAGACAAAGTTGAAAGAAGCTACCTTCTCCGTGAATCAAGTCACGGAAGACACTGACACGCTGATCGTGAATACAGCAATCAACATTTCTCATTAATTTGATGCTATAGTAATCGTTGGTGAAGATGTGGATATTCTCGTTCTACTTACAGCGCTGAATACTACAAAACAAATGTCTACTTCATGAAACCGGGAAAAGGGGAAATCGTCCAAAAAATATATTCTCCCCTAAGTAAATTACGGGAGAAATCTGTTTATGAAAATATATTGTTTTTGCTCGTTTTCAACGGTAGCAACACAACTTTAGCACTCTTCAACCAAGGGAAAGTCAAGTTTTTTTTAACGTACTGAAGAAGACCGAACATTTAAGTAGCATTGTTAAAATTTTCAAGGATCCGAATGCTACGCTTGCAGCTATTGGCCAAGAGAGCGAATCTTTTCTCCTTGCGTTATACGGAATTTTCGGTAATAAAAAGGTTCCCTTGGATGAACATCGACATGAACATCGATGTTTCCGGAAATCCATTACAAAAAGTAAATTTAATCTTGCCTCCCTGCAACCAACAAGAGTAGCAGTACAGCAGTTTTCTTTAGGACATACCATCAAGTGCAAACGTGGGATGGAAAAGTAACAGAGTGTCAAGACTGGGGATGGAAAAGGAATAAATCTGAACTTTCCCCAGTTACTTCTCTTCACTCTCAAGATCCTGCTCCTCACGAATTATTGAAGCTAATTTCTTGCAAATACAAGAAAGACTGCCGAACAGAATGCAGCTGCATAAAATCAGGACTGAAGTGTTCAGTCATTCGTCTTTACTGCAACGGATCATCTTGTGAAAATGTACAAGATATGTATATTGTGCGAAACCGACAAGGAAAAAGAAATTGAAGATACAGCACCTCTACTCGACGACGAATGTGAGCGAACTGGTTCCAAAGACGAGAGGTGTTCCGAATCCGACTCAGATCCTGAACCTGGCCCTTCAGGTATTAAACGCAAAATGTTGCAATATACATAAAATCTTTTGGATTATGCCTACTGGGGATACCACATAAAAAAATGCGCCACGTACTCTACCGCTTGGTGGTGTAGAAATGAGTATTTGTAGTTCCGGAAGTAACAAACCACTGTAGATATGCGCGAAACTGCACGTACACTGCCTATTCCAGATGTGACTTCCAATACGCGTCATTTCACTGCGCTGTTGCTCCGAAAATAATGAAATTACAGGAAAAGCATTAGATATAATTTGTAGAGAGTTTTATCCTCTTTCATTTTGTATATAGATATTTTAATGGTAGGAAGTACCGGAAAGGAGACATTTTAAAAAAAGTGATTTTTTATACTTTTATTCCAATATGGCGGTGCCAGCGGCAAAGTTACAAGTCCGTAAATTTGGATTTTTACATAAGTCCGGTACCTCTACAAAACTGCCAAATATTAAAACTCCCCGACTTTTTCGGAGGTGAAACTACCTGGTCCCTGGACTATGAGCCGAATGTCACAGTAAGGCACGGAATATCAAAAACCCGGTATAGACGACTACAGACGACCCAAAATAAACTACTGAGACTTTTGAGGAACAGCGACAGATACTTAAACTACACTTACTTACAAACACTACACGAGAACGCAGACATAATATTTATAAAACAATATATTAAAGAAATCGCAAATAAATTTTGTAACTATCAAATATACTTAACATCTCTAACAGCAAACCTAAAAGATATAAATAATGAACAACATAAACAAGCGTACGGCGCATACCTGCATGGAGGACTTAATAGGTAAGAAACAGCAATAAGAAAGATAATATATAAATAAAATAACAGGAGAACAGAAAGGGTGGCAAAAGTTATCCACTTCACCTATCATTGAAGTCACAATTAATCAAAATTGTAAATTGTGTATATTGGAAAATAGGCAATTATTAGGATATTAGATGTATATATGAAACAGTATAGTATATACATATGTCTAATATTGTCCTTATAAATTAAACGTATTTAATAAATTACAATAAAATGGAATTCACATAATAACACATAAATATAACCAGTAGAATTAATAAAAGCAGGATTTTTTTTATCAACTTTACTGTTCCCTGTACAATAAACATAGATCCGCAAAGCAATAGAAGATTTGTCTTCTATTGCTTGTACATTGTTATGTTTATTTATATATACATATATATATATATATATATATATATATATATATATATATATATATATATATATATATATATGTATATATATATATATATATATATATATATATATATATATATATATATATATATATAGTAGCTGTAAGCAATGTAAAGACAAGACACAATAAAATATTTTAAAGAAGATAAATGCATCGACAATTATCAACATATAGACATTGCCGTTTTCAGTTTTGCAAAAAAGGACCAAGGTAGTCAAGATGTAGCGTATGAAATGGCTTGTCCATCTTCGGTATTGGATGTAAATAACCCTTTTGTTTTCCGGTAGGCTTTTTTTACACTGAGACATAGTATACAAGACTTCGCGTATTTTGTTACAAATTCTGTCATGTGTGTGAACCAGTATTTCCTTTGAATGGATTCTAATGTTCTTTTTAATCCAGGGTGCTCATTATCATCGTGCTGTAGTTTAACAACTCTCCAGCGCATATCCTTGGGAATGAGAATTCTATTCTCCCCATTGATAATCCGGTAGATTTTATTATCTATCAAGAAATACCTTCTTCAAGTTGTCTGATCAGCATACAGTTATCATCCTGACACCGAATGCATTCAACCCAGTCTGTCTCTTTGCATATTCACAGAAGATGGCAGTGGTTGTCTACTTAACGCAGCTACATGTTTCATTTGAATGCCCGGTCTATAGACGACATCAAAATCATATTCTTGTAATTCAAGCCACCGACCAATTCGAGGTGTTAAATCCCGTTTAGTCCATGTCAATATTAGAGCATTACAATCGGTTACGACAGTAAACTTCCTTTCGTAAAGATAGTTGCGAAATTTTTGACCACGACCAAGGTCTCCAACTCGTAACTATGATAGCGACATTCGCATTCTGACGTTTGTTGACTAGTGTACCCCACTAGCTTCCACTGACCATTCATGATTTTGGAGTAGTACATCGGCTAATCCCCGTTTGCTTACATCTGAATGCAGTTCCGTAACGTATTGGGGGTCAAATAGTGCAAGAACAGGTTCACTACTATGGTCTTGTTTCAAAAGATTGAAGACGTCTTCCTGCTCAGCAGTCCATTGCTAAGGCCTATTGGACTTAGTCAAAACTGTCAGCGGCTTAACCTCACGTATAAAATTTCGAATGTATTTTCTGAAGTACGAAGCTAACCCAACAAACTGACATATTGTATGTACATCTTCTGGCCTTGAAAAATTCAATACTGCTGCAACTTTTCGCTTGGATGGTCGGATCTCATTATTACTGATGATGGATCCCAAGTACTCAACTTCCGGATGCAAAAATGAACATTTTTGTTTATTCAAGGTTAATCCAGGCTCTTGAAATATTTTTAAGATGTTTTCTAAACGATCTAATCCCTGTTTAGGACCTTTTGACAGAATCAAAACGTCGTATAAATATGCAAGAGCATATGTAAACCTAACAGGGCCGAAAATCTCATTAACTGTATGCTGGGAATCGGACGGGGCATTGGTTAGCCCAAATGAAACCCTTTTATACCGGTAATGACCATCTGGTGTTACGAATCTATATTGTTTACTTTCTTTTGCAACTTTCAGCTGATGGTTACCAGATTCTAAGTCTAACGTGGTAAAACCGGTGTTCTCTGTTAACCTCTCTAATTAATCTTCGATCCGAGGCAGTGGATATTTATCTTTTACTGTAATGGCGTTCAATTTACTAAAGTCTACACACATTCTGACATCTCCTGTTTTCTTTTTGACGAGAAATATCAGACTCGTATATGGAAATACGGTTGTTGGCAAAACAACCTTTGTACTTTTCTAGTAAATTATGTAGACGTTCTTTTACATCTCTCGAAAGGGCTTCAGGTGTTACAGGTACTTCAGTTTGAGACTGTACAGGGGCTGGAATTCCTCGTGCCACACAGTAACCCTCGTCATATACGCCAATAATCTTACTTACATTGAGAACTTTCAAAATTCCTAAATTATTTGTTATCGAGATTGGGGTCGATGGTATAATTATCACGCACCCGTTCTTATCTTGTTCCGAATAATTTGGAACAAATTCACTATTAATAAGGTCAGTACAAACTTCTAACTTGTTAATACCAGGGTTAATTATTTTTCCCTCAAAGCAAGGATACGGAATTGAACACTTGTGTTTTCGTGTGAGTTTTGACAATTACCAAATTAGGCGCTCCATAAACATTAACGGAGAATGTTTATGGAGTAAAATGAATCTTTTACCACTAATATAGGAACTCTCTTTACGTTATCAATTTTTAACTTAGTTTTGGTTTCACCTAATGATGACACCACATCACCTTCAAATCCACGCATTAAAGGTTGTTTATTCCTATCAATCGGTAACTGTAATGATTCTGCTATACTAATCTTCATGAAGTTACAAGCACTACTGAAATCAATATAGGCGGGGACATTTAAGTACATAATTTACTTTAGCTGTAACGTGATATTAATATCTCCGGTGCCGATAATGTTAATTTTTGTTGCCGTATCCATATTACATTTTGATTTATAGCAGTTATTTTTAGTTTGACCACTACGTTCACGGAACGAAAAAAATGTATTAGTTTCCTGAGATTTATCATCTGATTTTCGCAGAAAACATTGTGCAGCTTTGTGATGATTTCGTTTGCCGCAAATAACACAATTTGGGTTAGATTTAAAATTGTTAGAATGATGACTTAATATATGTTTTGTCTCTTTCGAACGACCTGTATAATTGGATTCCACCAAAAATTGCAAAAGTTTTTCGGTAGTTTTACAACCTGCAACCTTAACACTTGATCGTAGAAGGTTATCATTAATACTAGCAATTATGATGTCAGTTATAACGTGATTTGGTAAGTCACAGTGTTTACCCTGATTTAGTTTCGCATAATAAAATGAAATAATATCCTCGTTCGGCTTACGCTCCATGTTTACAAACTCGTTCAAATGAGTAGCGATACCCTTAACACAGGAAACGCGCGCACCAAGCTCGTTTTCCATAATTTCCAGTCCAAACAAATCACACCTGTTTGACAATCATACCATAATTTAACATTGCCTTTCAGACGACCAATCATTCCAAATATTTTAGCTTTTTCGTCTCAACCATATAATAGGTCTCCGATTGCGTCTATCTTTGCCAGTCATTGTTTAACAGTCAATGAATATGATGAACTATCAAATTCAGGAATGAATTCGATACGCCCAGCATAACGCCTTATTCTTTCACTATCGAGAGGACTTCGTGACCGTCGTGAATGTCGCGATGTTGACGTTAATTCATCGGTGGACTTTTCAGTGCTACGCGATTTCGATACGCAGCTCTCCAAGGTCGCAATTTGATGTTCCAAAAGCTCTCTATCTTCACGGTCGCTGTGGCGACGTGGACTACGATTGTTTTGACTACGACGGGGACTGTAACTAGTGCGACTCCGTCATTTGGCGGCATCTTGCTTTCGCACACGGCTTTGAAAATCCCGGTTCATTTTGTTTTGGTATTGCATAATTTAACGCAAATGTAACAACAAACAATTTAAGCAGATATATAACGATAAGACAATAGACAGGCTAATTGTACTCACCAATACAAGGATGAGTGTCCTTATTACGAACGCATAAAAGCAATAGGCACAACGCGGTTCTGGTCTTGGTTCCATTGTTGTTATTGCAACAGATAAACATCGAACACGGATCACGCACCAACTCAGATGAGATAGTCGTTTATCCCACTTCTGAGATATTAAAACACTATTTATTTTAATATTCATGTTTATACTATAAATGCCAAAATACTATAACTTAAGTAATAATTATACAAACACATGAGCCGAATGTCACAGTTAGCAAAATAATGCCCTGATCCCAACGTGCCGGCCGCAATCGCCTCAGATGTGTTTATTTATATATATATATATATATATATATATATATATATATATATATATATATATATATATATATATATATATATATATATATATATATATATATATATATATATATATATATATATATATATATATATATATATATATATATATATATATATATATATATATATATATATATATATATATAAATATATATCGCTCCCACCAGCACCCTCCTTTTTCCAGCCTTGGGACCCTGTATGTTGGGCATCAGGCATCCCAGAGCCGACACCATCCTCCCAACCTTCACCATCGTCTTCTCGAGGTGTAACCTGGATTTAGCCACACCCCGAGATATTTCAGCATTCTTCCCAGCTCCACTCTAACCCCACCGACCCGGAACTCAATTGCTGCCGGTTTTCTCTTCCTCGTAAGGAGGATAGCCTCCGTCTTTTCCACGGCCAAACTGAGGTTTTTGCCCTCCACCCATCTCTTGATCTTATAGATCACCAGATTCGCTTCTTCTCTGATGTCGTGCACTCTCCTACCTACCACTAGGACGGCCAGATCGTTCGCATATCCCACTATCGTTACTCCCGTAGGGACCCTGGTCCTGAACACACCAAGTGAGGTTATTAAGTAATAAGCACATGATGTATTTTCTAAAGTGTTTTAAATTGGAATGTTATTTAATATATACCTAAAATTCTAGACAAAAGGGTGATAAAAGACAAATACTACAAGTGAATATAAAAGTACCACCTGAAATCAGTTTAAATTTGTTTTGGTATGAAAAACTTATTTACGAAAATTTGAGGTTAAGATGATTATTAATTGTAAAAATTGCAAAGTAGAAATCGGAAATTTGGGGACATTTACATGTGATATTTGCCTTGAGAAAGTGCATAAAGAGTGTTCAAACTTAACAGCATCGGAGATAAAATGTATACCACTAAAAATAGAGGATTGAAGTTTGTGTGTTCGGAATGTCTAGTGAAAATAACGGATGTGTCAGCAATGTATAAATTTATTGTGGAGATGAGTAGAGAATTTAAAGAAGTAAAAAATCTAATGCAAGAACTTAAACATAATATAATGAAGACGAAGAGTGAAGATAAAAAAGAAGAAACATATGCAGATGTATTGACAAATAAAGAGGTAGTAATTGTGCAACCTAAAGAGGGACAAAATCTCCCAGACACTAGAGAAACGTTATAGAAAGGAATTAGTCCTAAAGAGATTGCTGTAGGTATATCAAAAGTAAAATTACTGAAGAATGGAGGAGTAGCAATAGCGTGTAATAATAAAGAGGAAATTGGTATATTAAAAACTGAAGTTGAAAATAGACTAGGAAATAGATATAAAGTGACGATACCCGACTATTAGTTAAAATCAATTATAATGAATTAATTACTCTTACTGGTATGTCTGAATTATTAAATAAAGATGAACTAACTGATAGCATTATCAAGCAAAATAAGAATATTAATGTGGTAAAGGATGATTTGCAAGTTATATGTATCAAGCAGATGAAAAAACGGTATATGGCAATTGTTGAGCTGAATAGTGAAACATTTGGGCAAATAATGGAAGATAAAATTTTTAATATAGGATGGGACACATGTAATGTATACGAATATTTTAGTATCAGAAGATTCTTTAAATGTGGTAGATATAATCATAAAATTACAGATTGCAAAAATAGGGAGATATGTTTCAAATGTGGCGGTGAAAGACATAGTACAGTGCTATGCATGAATGATAGCCCCAAATGTATTAATTGTAAAGAAGCAAATGAAAAATTGAAATTGAATCTTGATATAAAACATAGTGTTGTAGATAATCAATGTCCAGCCTATTTAAGACAAGTTGCATCCATAAAATCCAAAACTAAATATATATAGTAATCAAATAAACAAATCAAACCACTAATGATCTTATATATGAACTGTCAGAGCTATTTGCCACATTATGACCAAATAAATAACTTAATCTCAAGCAATAACCCTGATGTCAGTAGTATAGCAAAACCGCTACTGGGCCACCCTCGGATTTGTCCGCGGACATTTGATGCGGATGGCATGTGTCCATTTTCCCCAAAAAAGAGGGTGGGGAAAAAACATGGTTGCATTAAGAAAAGAGGGGGCGTGGCTGCGTTAAGAAAAAAACATGGTGGCAAAGGGGTGGGGGCCGTTACGTGCCTGACGCAGTCAAAAGGAACTTATCTTAAACTTTATCCGATTTCAATCGAATAAACACTAAAGTTCATTAAAAAATTAATTGAACATAATCACAAGTATAAGAGTATTTTTAATAGGTTAATAAATAAAAAAGTTATAGACAAAGAAAATATATTTATGGTAACAACAGGGGTTTTATTTTTCCTAAGTTGGTACTAATAAGTCACTATATTTGGGTTGGTACACCTGTATGATGGTACGACTTGAAAACGTAACTAAAATGTTTGCTATGCTATTGTAGACTAAATAAGCTGGTCTGGTGAATAAACAAAAATTTTCTGCACGTGGATGATTAAATGCTGAGTCATGTTTCCTTTTAACCTACTTGTCGCTTATTACATAGAATGCAAATTCAACGTTAAAAACAAGTCTTGACTCGTTGAACAAAGTGTCGCCAGCTGGGTTAAGGAACGTGACTTAAATGTAAACAAACTGGTGTTTTGCCTATTGTAGACTGTGATTAAAGCCGACTAACATCTGAATTGATATCAAGGTCATAAATCCAAATCGTATTAAATAACATCTGTCTTTTGAAAAAAAAAGCACGTTACGTAAACAATTCTGTCTAGTTAGGAGCTGTAATTTATATATTTAAATAAAAAATATATATATTTTAAAAATGAAAACTGTACACACAAGTGTGCAAAATAAAAACAACAATTATTTTAGTAAAATATTTAATCAACTACATCTTCACTATAAAGATTATATTTTACAATATATTCAAATGGTATAGTTTTTCTAATTGAGTATAATAATTTGAAGAAACCAGCTTCCAGTATTCTTCCGCAAAATTCGTCTAGATTGATGGATCCCAGTAAAATTTGATTACATAAATTTTCAACACGACCATATGTTTCTAATGTATATTCAGTGTGATTATAGTGAACTACGGTATCAGTCTGACAGTCTTTAATATGATACATAACGTTGGAAGGCTCACTGATACTGAGTTCCTTGAATTTTTCTTGTGAAATATCTTCGAGTCTTATGATGGCACCTCTTAATTCAGCATCAACCATTTTTTGCTAATATTTCTAATAAGACACTTAGAACTAATATCGAAGAACAGAGTGTAATGTAGTACAGTAGAATTGTAAGTGATTGTTGACTATTATAATCATTGAATATATCGACAATCTAAATCTCCACTTGTACCATTTTGAAATTTTACTCTTATTTTATATCTTTTATCATCATTTGGTATTGAAGAAAAAAACGTGGAAATATGATTATTTAGAATATAAGGTGTCATATTTTTCCAGTTATCATTGTTCTTTGTATCAAAGTAGACAAACATTTCTTTCGCATCATATGGACGATGCACATAAAGAACATTTTGATATATAGCATATAATAGAATAAACTGATAACCTAACGGCATCATGATTAATTATATACTATGCATGTACACATAGGCTATACTTATTTATTAACATTTTCTCTCTATATTTTTGTTGAAGGAATTTTTTCATGCTGTGGCGTAATATTCAAATTGGTAAAACTAATGAACATACGCTTTTTTTGTTCATAAAAGCTGATGGTTATTTTCAACTGCTCTAACTTTCTGTAATGTTCATTCAATAATAACTTGTATTTATCTAAAGGATGCATCTTACTGCTCAGACGTCTAGTAAACAACTAAAAAAATTATGGTAATACACACAAGGAGATAAATAAAAATATTTTAGAGACCAATATTTTTTTTTTATTTATTTTGGTAAATTTGAATACAACCAATCATATAGTTTTACACTATTTCTTATACTACACATACATTTAAAATTATTATAATGATGAATACATTGTGGAAAGTCTTTTAAAAAATTTGGTAGTGGTACACTGGTGATATGTTCGACATTAACTACAATAGGTGACGTTGTTGAAGTTTCCGCTAGGTCATGTAGTTTTCGTTCAAGAAATTCCTTCTTTTGATGTCCCTTTACGTAAACTATGTCGACGTCAGCCCCATTCAATAGGTGATCGCTTAGAATGTCATTTAATATGTCGTAATTTACATAACCGCTGCTATATTTTAGGCCATGATGAAAACGTTCCAAATAGTTTACTTGCTTCTTTACTTCAGAACTTAACGTACTGTATGCCATTGGAGGTTTCAATAAATAATGAGCCCTTTGCACACCACTTACAAAAGATATTTCTTTAGCATGAAATTCAGGAAGGTTGAACCCCTGCACATCGACGACAATCAACTTCATGATGTTCTCAGATACAATACTTTTAAAAGATTGAATTACTTTATTTGATACAAGTTTATTTTATGCTGCATTTCTTACGATTCCACTTAGGGGTAAATATTCGATTACGCGATCATGAATAATTGTACAGTATGCCTTGGTATTCTGGGGGAATGATTTTCTGCTTTCAATTTCCAGTTTAACATCCACAGTGGAAGATTTTATGGAATCATTTCTTTTCGAACAGTCTATGACAAATACTGCTCAACCACTGAAAGCATCAAAGTCAAGTATCGGTTTATTATTTGAGGCGAACATTTTAGAGAACTGCGTATACATATAATAGGCTTCAGCATATTTTTTACAGCTAAAATCTAATTTCATATCTTCATAGGGATAATATTCAGAGTTCAATGTTAATTTAATATTTGATATATCGATATTATCCAAGTAAGTAACATCTTGCATGCTTTTATCTTTTTTATTTGTTTGAAATGCAACAATAATGTATCTGGGGCTCTCCACATTAGTACACGTTTTAACGGACCATATTTCTTTCGTAGTGCTAGTTGTCAAAGCTGGTAATTCATGAAATTCCCATTGTCTATATGGAAGTAGAAGTGGCTTATCGCTATTTATTTGAGAGAGCAAATTTAATTTCAAAACATCATTCAGAAACACATGCTTGACTTTTAGCTCTATGCTGGTTATTGTTAATTCGCCAATAGTATCGTCATTCGACACTTTAAAACAATTATTATCATTTCGAGCTCTAATTAGACGTAAAACTTGTTTACCGAAAATTACTCTCTTATAATCACGAAAAAATCCCAGTAAATGCCACAACGGTATTCTCAAAGAGAATGTTGTTTTTGTAGCATCATATGTTACCAGCTGTCCTTCAGGGTAATTCCAACCAGCAATACTAAGAGAAGTATCATCTTTTTCATAACATAAATAGCTTTTTAATAGGCTCACAGTTCCCGGATCTCGTACTTTATCTAATTCCTTTCCATTTAATTCATAACTAATTGAATCAAATAAATATGCTCCTGCATTATTAGTGAATTCAACGGTGCCAGTACCCTCAACGTTCTTCTTTAAAGTTCCCTCAATCGATAGGGCGGCTTCGCTCATCAATAATAATGCATCCTGTTGATAAATAGCAATTTCTGTTTCATCGTTGTTTCCAAATGATTTTACAAAAGGGTGATACGTTCGAATTTCATCCCTGACGATGGACTCATCGTAACTGGGGTCTTGAAATAACTGCAGCTGTTCTAACATTATAGCCCAGAGATTTTAAATAAAGAATATTAGCAAGAGTTAACGCTGAGGTCTTCTTATTACTTCTCTTCAAACACCCTCCACTGACTGAATGCCACAGATTAGAATAACTATCGTTTATATAGTTCTTTTGTTCAAATAGTAACCTCATAGTCCCTTTCTTAATTCTAATCGTACTATAATTTCTTCTCCTCGAAAATTAACTGGCTCAGAATTTTGATCAAGTATTTTCAATGTGATATTATGTATATCTGTTTTATTGTTTATTGGTAGAAAAATTAAGTTATAGGGTTCAATGTCTATTGCGTATCCGGGATCGACTTTTAATCCAAATTCAAAAATGGTGTGTGATGGTTTATTATTGTAAAATGCTCCTGTCGTAAGGTTACAGTCCACGTGGATTGTTACCACCTTAACTATCTTAACAGGTAAATCTGACTGATATGGAATATCAGGTTTTACAACTTGAAAACAATAACCTAATAAGGAAGCTAAACTGTCTTTGCGAGTAAAGTTGATTTCGAGCTTACTTTTAATTTCACACTTAAGCGTATTATTATTAGGCTTTAGAGAGAAATAGTCTTCAGTCTGTGCTACACCACTGGGTATTACTCGCGGGATTCAATATCACTTATTTCATATGAGCCTGTCGGTATGTGTATAATTTTTTCTTCTTCACCACCAAGTTGTCGGTAATAAAACTTATTATTTATCCCTTCTTCAATGTTTGGTATATTATTGTACGTGTGAAGTCCTATTAATGCTAACGAATAGTCGTACTGACGATCAAGAATTATTGGATTATAAAAGTCCACCGAGAGAGTAGAACTTCGACTTCTTAACGTGAATATTTGAGACATAATGAATGAAAATCACGCATGTTTATTATTTTTATAGAGAAATTCTAAACACAAATGTCCACAATTGATCGTATTTTATGTCTGATAAGCATAAGAATTATATTTAATTTTACATTTCGAGCCAAGGTACTTGACTAGTTCGATAGGTGGTTTTAAAGATCCAAAACTATCGAAATATAAAACAGAATTGTTCATTTTTTTGTAAGCTACCCAATGTGTTCCAGAGCCTTTTACGCTGTCTAAATTAATAATGGCACTTTCGTATTTTGTAGGTGGTGTAGTAGGTAAGGCGTCACGCATAAAGACACCTCTGAAATATGGAATTTTTAATTTTTTAACATATTTTACTAAATCAATGTCGGAAAGAGCTCTATTGGGTAGCTTCAATGGGAGTTTTTTTGTTTTTTCAAATATAAGCCATATCTTCTTTATACGGTTTCATGTAGAGTCCGGATCCTCTTTTCCCTAACGCTACTGCCTCCAAAACTTTATTGTGTCTCTCGTCTTCTTCCAATTTTTTCTTAGAGTTTTTAGCATCTATTACGGTCTTCGCCACTGCAGCAGCTCCTCCCGACAGAGCTCCTAATGCACTTAAGCCAGCAAATATCGGTATCAAAGGTAAAATACCACCAGTCTTCGGTAATGGTAGAATACGAGGGGTATTTATTTTTCTCTTACCGCCTGCATTCTTGACTGCAATTCGAGCTGCCTTTAACGTTATTGCAGCATCTTTTTTTAAATTGTTAATTGCATGTCTTTTCAGTACTTTAGATATATTTGTCAGGACAGCCTTTTGGAATGCGACTTTTCTACGCCCCCCTACACCCATGCCTAGTTTACGTTTAATCTTCATTGCGTTGGTGACAGCCCAAGCGGTGGCTTTCTCACCTAATTTAGCGTCCTTTCCTTTAACACGGTCCCAAGCACGTTGTTCGAGCTGGTAATCTGCCTTGTGTCTATCTTCTAAATTTTTGTTTTTACTATATGCAATATCGTGCTCTCTGCAAGCTTTATCGAGAGAGTTTATACCTGCATCCCCTCGAGCGAGTCTTTTATGTAACTTCGTACCAGGCCCGCAAAATTGGTATCACGGAACATGTAATTCAAAGTCAACTTATTAATTAGATTATTGACTACTCCACGTCCTACTACGTGTTTACGCGATGCCATATGGATTGTAAATGACGATATTTGACATTAATCATATATATATATATATATATATATATATATATATATATATATATATATATATATATATATATATATATATATATATATATATATATATATATATATAGTATTACAGTCAGTAAAATAGTTCAGACGTTACTATGCGTGTTCAAAGACAACAGGTGTCCCTGCCCGTTGAAAATTTAGATCTGTTGACAGACCATTGTGTGGGAGGAGAAGAAAAACATGGAAAGCTATTTCCTAGTACTCTAAGAGCTATTATATGCGGACCCAGTGGAGCAGGCAAAACTAATTTGCTTCTAAGCTTATTATTCAATTCTAATGGACTGTGGTTTGAAAACATATACGTTTACTCTAAATCACTTTTTCAACCGAAATACAAACTATTGGAGCGGGTATTGCAGAACGTAAATGGAGTTGGATATTTTCCGTATGCAAGTAGTGAGAGTATTATCGATCCATCTGAGGCTAAATCTAATTCAATATTCATTTTCGACGATGTGGCATGTGACAAACAAGACAAAATAAGAGCATATTTCAGTATGGGTAGACATAAACTTGTAGACTGTTTCTATCTCTGTCAAACATATACGAGGATACCTAAACATCTCATTCGTGATAATTGTAACGTCATCATTTTATTTAAACAAGATAAAATCAATTTACGACATGTGTATGATGATCACAAGGCCCCAGATATGACATTCGAGCAATTTGAAGACATGTGTAGAGAATGTTGGAATGATAAGCATGGAGTAATGGTAATCGTAAAAGATTTTGATTTACATGGTGGTCGGTATCGAAAAGGTTTTGATCAGTATATAAGCGTGTAACGTAAACTGTGTCTGTTATTATTAGTTAGACAATCGAACTGAAGAGATAACCTCTGCTTAAATACAGGAATGATGTTTCGGGAGAAACGTTGTTTGAAGAATAACTACAGGTTCACAAAAACTTTTTATTTTGTACGAAACTAACAGCGATCTGACTCTAAAACCGACTGGAATAATTGTATCTGCTTAGAAAGAGTGCAGATTTAATTTATAATTAAATAAATGCTAACTATGGAAAACCATTATTATTATGATAGGATTACTCATGGCGGCATTACGTTATGTGTAATGCCGGTGACTCAATTCTTATCAAAAATAAAATATGAACGGAAATGAATCATAGGCTATTACTCCTCCCTCCTTAAATAAGAGACGTAGGGTTGGCAGAAGGCTGACCTGGAGTCTCGTCAAAAATGATTTTAGCTGTTGATTTTTGTTTCCAACATGATTTAAAAATTATCAATAATGGTTTTCGAAAAATATACACTACAACAAAGATAATAACAATAATAATAATAATAATATATAATATGTATATGTGATAATTGTGATCATTAGAGTTCTCAAGTGTCACTGTTTCAAGAGCACTTAGGGTCTCGTGTAAATTCCTTATCTTTTCCAAGGGTATCTGCGAGAGATGTATCGCAGGGAGGTGTGGCTCTGTTTCTATGTCGAATTCGGGTAAATGGGGGCTGATTCCGTCTAGCTGGGATTCGTCGTAGTAGTAACGGTATCCATTGATGGTTGCTGGACAGGATGCCTCTAGTTGAATTTCGGTGGGTTGATCCAATTTAATGATTTGATCTTTGTCACACGATGAGCTGGCTATTGTCGGTTCATCTGGGAAGACTAAGATTTTGTCTTTGGCAACTTGCAAGACAGTGGACGATATGCTGGAAACTCGAACATAAGTACAATTTGAAGGCTGTTGGCCTAGCAGAATGTTTTGATAGCAGTGGTCATTGCAATAGGTAGGTAAACCATTGCAAATACTGTTGTCCTCGAGGGTTGGACATGGCTGCTCTTTCCAAAGGTGGAGATTTGTAGAGCTCAATACCAGGTAAGGTAAGGGTGGTATAAGAGAGATGTTTCTTATAGGAATAGGGACCAGGTGGTAACTTTGAAAGGTGTCTCTTTGAAAAGTTGGTACAATAATTTTGATTATCAATTGATTATTTTTTGTTATAGTTTTTACGTGAAAAAGTTGATAATAAGATTGTATGTCCTTTAAATGGATGAGCTCACTCTCAGTGTACAGTTCTTTCGTTTGTTTAAGGATATAGCGAACTTCTGTATTTGATAAGAAAAAGTTATGGAGAAGATTAGCATGTGAGGTAATAATCGCATTTTCTATATTATCAATAAAATTTAAGAGGAAATTTAAATTTTGACTTAATTGTGTCATGAGTTGGTGACAGTTTACATCAACAATTAGGTTTTCTAATAAATCCATGTCTTGGTTAATTTTCTCAGTATTATTATTTATTATTGTTAATGTTTGATTAAGTCTTAGTGCTAATGAATCCATAAGGGATGTGCGTAAATTTAGTTGAGTGACTAGATTATTTTGATTTTTCTTAAGAATTGTTATTTGATTATTAATTTGTTCAATGTCATCAGCATCGGCTGTGCCAAAAAGAAATTTTTGGATAGTTCCTATACCATTGATCAATCCTCGTTTAACTTTAATATCGTGATTTTGTAAGTTGATTAGTCTTTGATTTGTTAAATTATACAAAGTGTCAAGTTGTTCGATACGATTTTTGTTTTTAGAACAATATTTTCTCTTTAAGTCAATTTGATGGTTTAGTTGATTTAAACTGGTTGATAATGTATTGTAATCAATCGAATGAATGAAGGTGTGGTAAGAATTTATTAATCTGGTCTGTTTGGAAAGTCTAAGAAAGTATATGGGATTAGTTAGTTTTCTTGTTTTTAGAGCGTGTACATGATCTTGTAACAGGACGAGAAGCATGGGGAGGACTAGGTGTACTAGTCGAAAGTGAGATTTCTGTTCGCGGTATTTCTCTGTCATAGTCAATTTGTTGTGTCTGTGACGTTGAAGGGATATTATCAGTTTGTTGTGTTCGTGACGTTGAAGGCTGTGGTTCAGTGTTGTTACTGTCAGGTGATGTCTCAGCCTGTAAAGAGATTTTCTTCGTTAATGAAGGAATTTTGCGTTTTCGTTTGACAATACTTTTATGAATTTTGCCGCGCTTTGTTAAAAGAACGGGGCCTTTGTCTTGAATAGCTTGAGTTTTTAGAAAACGAGGTTTAGCCTTGTTAAATTCGGCTTGGTTGGTTTTAACTAAGACAGTTTCATTTGGTTGAACTGTTTCTGGTTCGTCACGTTTTTCATTCAGGTTAGAAATTTGTTTATTTTTTGTTTTTTCTAAGTTGTCACGAATGTTCTTATACAATTCTTTTGTTAGGTCTTTATGTTGTTGTATGTAATCTGAAGTGATTACATCTTCGGAGAGTTCGAAGGGAGATGGTTTGTCAAGATGACCAAAAAGAACTTCGAAAGGGGTATGTTTTAAATTTGTGTGGATCGAATTGTTATAACCTAAGACGGCGATTTGCATCAAATAATCGATAGGGGCATTAGGGTTTTCATGTTTAAGGCAACGGAGTGATTCTACTAATGTCGAGTGGAACCTTTCAACAGGTGCGTTTGATGTATGGCCTTGAATGGAAGTAAAATGTAATTTAATTTTGTGTAAATGACAAAAATCTTGGATCATGACATTATTGAATTCTTTACCACAGTCAAGAATAATTTTATGTGGTAAACCATAGTGTTGAATGAAAAGGAGTATATTCTTTTGAATTAACATACCTGTTTTAGCTTCTAGAGGATAAGCTTGTCCAATTTTTGAAAAAGGGTCAATGACTGTTAGAAATTGTTTATGGTCAAAGTGGAATGTGTCAATATGTAATGTTTCCATAGGTTTTTCCGGTGTAGGTGTGATTTGAAATTTTGGATGTTGAGGTTTTCTGTCGTATTTACAAGTTTGGCAAGTTTCGCAAGTGTTAATGTATTTAACTACATGTTGTCCTAAATTAGGCCAGTAATATCTTTTTCGAATGGCTTTAATAGTTTCGTTTTGTCCGCGGTGCACTGTTTTTCCTTCGTGCATATATTTAATTATGTGTTGTTGTCTTTGTTCACTAGGAATATCTTCGACTTTTTCGCGGCTAATTACCATTTTTACGGAATTTGAATAATATTTTTGAAGTACGCGAATAATTTTTGTTTCAACATTTTGATCAGAAAAATAAAAGCAAGGTGTATGGTTACTTATATTTTTAATCCATTGAATAAGAAATTTGAAAACATCATGGTCAGATGATCGACTTTTAAGACTTATGGTCCATCTGTAATGGTTATCAAATACTTTTTCGTAAAAACAAATATGACTAATATTACGATCATTTTCTGAAATTATATATTGGTATCTATAAGAATTTAATGACTTAGGGGTATATTCCATAGTAAAAAGTGGATTTTCATGAGATGTATGGGTAGTCTGATTGTCTGAGTCTTGTATAGTTTTCACGGGTTCAGTTTGTGTCGGGAGATTATTTTCAGTGGTGACATCTTGATTTTCATTTCCTAATATTTCGGAGATAAATTGGTCCAATTCTTCGGGGTTGCCTAGTTGAGCATTCATTGAAAGTGTTTCTAGGTCGTCTAATTCGGGGATGTGTATTAGGACTGGTTGATCTTGGGCGGTGTTTTCATTTTCTATAGCGTTCAAATCGTCAATTCTGATTCTAGAGAGTGGATCAGCGGGATTGTGTTTACCTTTTTTATATTTAATTTCGAAATCATACTCCATGAGTTTGAGTCTCCATCGAGCTAAACGAGAATGGGGATCTTTGAGATTGAACAACCATTGCAAGGGTTGATGATCGGTTTCGATAATAAATTTCGTTCCAAAGAGATATGGTCTAAAATGTTTGGTGGCATCAACAATAGCTAAAAGCTCTTTTTCAATAGTTGAGTAGTTACACTCAGCTGGATTTAGGGTACGAGAATAGTAACTTATTGGGTGACCATCTTGTGATAAAATAGCGCCTATAGCAAAATTGCTAGCATCTGTAGTGAGGGTAAATGTTTTTTCATAATCGGGATAAGCAAGGACAGGATCATTGCAAAGCAAGTCTCTGCATTTTTGTACGCATTCTTTGTACTCGGGGGTAAGGATGATTTTGGCATCTTTTTTCAAACAAGACGTTAGTGGTTTGGTAATACGAGCGAAGCCTGGAATGAATTTTCTATAATAACCTAGCAGACCAAGGAAAGACTTAATTTCTTTATGAGTTTTGGGTATTGGAAATTTTTTAATAGCTTCAATTTTCTTTTGATTGGGTTTAATACCTTCTGGAGTGATGACATGACCAAGGAATTCAACTTCTCTACAAAGGAATTCAGATTTATCGAGTTGAATTTTGAGGTTAGCTTTTTGGAAAGTTTTAAAGATAAGTTCTAAATTTTGGATGTGTTCTTGAAGGGAAGTACTAAAGATTATCACATCATCCATATAAACGAAACAGATTTTATTTTGGAGATTTTTAAGAATATTGTCCATGACTCGTTGGAAAGTGGACGGGGCATTCTTTAGACCAAAGGGCATGCGGGTGTACTCATAGTGTCCGTTTTCAACGGTGAAAGCCGTTTTTTCGATACTGTCAGGATGCATTTCGATTTGATGAAATCCTGAAGCGAGGTCTAACGTAGTGAAATATTGACAACGTCCTAGTTTGTCAAGGATATCTGTGATGTTTGGAAGTGGGTAACGGTCAGAAATGGTTTTTTCATTAACTTTTCTATAATCTACGACCATACGCCATTTGCGGTTGCCAGAAGCGTCCAGCTTCTTGGGTACAATCCAAATAGGTGAGCTCCATGGGCTGAAAGAAGGTCGAATGATACCATCATCGAGTAATTTGGAAATTTGTTTTTGGACTTCTTGTTTGTGACAATATGGGTAACGGTATGATTTTGTGTGGACAGGAGTTTCATCTCAAACTCTAATATAATGTTTGATTTCGTTGGTGAATGTAAGTTTATCATCGGAAAAATAGAATACGTCAGAATATTGATTGCATAATGAGAGAAGGGCATTTCGTTCTTCAGAATTGAGGTGATCTGTTCTTAAAAGATTAGCAATATCTGTAGGTTTTTCAGAAGGGGATAAAATTTTTGCATCATAAGTGTTGAAATGATCAAGGGGCAAGACATTTAAAGGCTCTGGGAATTCAACTTGAGTAGGTCTACTTTCCAAGTTGTGAATTTCGACAAGGGCTAAGCCATTTTTTGCTGTGGTTATAGTCTCTGGAATGAGACAAGTAGAAGTCGAATTTTGAGGAATATATACGTCGCCAGAAGTTATATCAACGGGGACATGTTTTAGAATAATTTTATTCGAATTTATAGAATAAGTCCTTGAAGTTTCATTTGGAGTTCGCATATAAACAGGAATTTGAGTGAAGTTATTATAAAGAATTTGATTTTCAAAATCTAATTTTAGATTAAGAGCAGTAAGATCTTCAAAACCTATAAGACCATCATAAAAATCGTGAAAGTCGAAAAGAAGGACATCTAATGTTTTATTAGAGTTAAATTCTGCAAATGCTGGAATTTGGGCGGAAAATTGAACATCTGTTTGACCAGTACAAGTCTTTAATCTGGTCGTGTCTTGATAAATACATTCTGGGAAATTAGTTTGAATAATGTCAGGACGGATGATACTTTTTGAACATCCTGTATCTATAAGAAGTTTAAGAGGAGGATTTTGAATTAAGATGTAGGGTAATGAACAGGGGATTGAAATACTGTTAAACTCGTGGTTTACGTAGGGGAGATTTCTTGAGGTACCTGGATAAAATTTTCTTCATTGTCTTCATTTGTAGGTTCTTCCCATGAATATTCATTGTATGTAGATTCTCTTCCTGACTCAAGCGGGGCGACTTCTTGTCGTTCTTCAATGGGGAATGTTTCATGTTGGTAATATTGATTGGAGTAGTCACAGTAGTCCGGTTGGTTGTCTGGAGTGGTGATCTGTAAGTCATTAGAAAATAATTCTTCTACGTGATACTTAGGTTGTCTAGTATTTTGGAAACGGATGCCTGAAGGTTGTGACGGACGTGGTGGCATTTGTCTTTGTTGAGTTTGATTATAGCGAGGTTGTATAGAGACTCCTGACATAGGGGTCGGTTTGTTCACAGGTTGATTAGGTCGCTGAGATGGCGCAAAGACATTTTGGGGATTACCAAAGACTTGAGAGTTTGTTGGATAATTCCTATTTACAGGACGACTTTGAATATTAATTGGTTGTGACGGGAAGTTTTGTTGCCATTGTGCAGGTCGATAAGATTGTTGAAAATAATTAGGTTGTGAGTAATTGGGTTGTGAAGAATATGGTCTTTGATTCCAGTTGGATTTAACTGGAGGTCTTTGGACTTGTTTTAAATTATGTTGTTTTGTATGACCTAGAGCTAAGTTTTTAAATTCATCGTATTTTATTTGTTCGTCTATAAATGTCATAGCATGTTCTATAGTTTTTATATTATAATTAAGACGCAACATAGTTTCATAGTGTGATGGCAAATTCATTTTGTAAGTATTGAAAATTTGATTCTCATAAAATTTAATTGAACCTTGTTTTTCTTCATTTGGTATTGGGGACATCATAATTTTAGAAATTATTTTTGATTTTAATTCTACTAAACGATTCCCAAAACAAAGTAGTGATTCTTTAGGCTGAAGGCGAGTTTGCTGTAATTTGCACTGCAACGTTTCTATACTTTTATGATCGCTAAAATTTTGTGAAAATAAATCTCTAATTTGGGGCCACGTTAAAATATCAGGTCTACTATCTAAAAGTTGTTGTGCTTTTCCGGTGATTTTATTTTTTATTACACTTAGGAGGACTCTAATATGTAATTCATTTTCTGCGGGACAACAATCAAGTAAATTATCTACTGCTTCGAAAAAGTTTTTAAGTCTAGTTTCATCTCCATTGAAAATAGGGATGAATTCCGAAAGGTTACGAACTTTTTGCAAATCTAGAGACATTTCTGTTGGAAAGAATTGATCAGAACTTTTTACAGTTGGACTTACTATACTGAATTGTGAAAGTACAGCGGTTAATTGGTCAAGTTCAGGTTCAGATAAATTTTGAGAAATTTTCTGTGTGTGATGTGATGACATAAAACAAAGTAAATTAATTATTTACTGTGTATTTATATGTACTTAAAGGTAAAAATGATTGACTCTTAAAACTAAGTTTTCAAAATTGAATTGATTGATTTGTTTGACTTAATCTAACATTAATAATACTCGCACAAAGTAAGCGAAATTATTAATCTTCTTTAAAAATTAATCCTACGGCAGTTAATCTTTAAAGGTTTGTTTCCGTAAACTATCACACTACGTAAGTGATAGCGATAGGAATTTCCTTGCAAGTGACCTACTGAGTCGCGTATATCGTTTAAACAATTGAAAGACTGTTACGCGAGCGTTCACGCCTTAGTCCGGTAAATTTGAGTAAACAACTTAAATCGAGACGCAGAAAAGGGTTGAGAAAGGAGGCGAGATACAACTATTGAGCTCTACTCACTGTGTAGTTTCTGCCTGTAGACTTCTTCTGGTCCTGGTTCAGCTTAATGGTTGAAACCAACGTTGTCCTGATGAAATCCGGGGTTGGATGTCTTCGATAGACTGCTTCACAGGAACAACTGCCAAATCCTACCGCGACTGCGCCAATGATGTTTCGGGAGAAACGTTGTTTGAAGAATAACTACAGGTTCACAAAAACTTTTTATTTTGTACGAAACTAACAGCGATCTGACTCTAAAACCGACTGGAATAATTGTATCTGCTTAGAAAGAGTGCAGATTTAATTTATAATTAAATAAATGCTAACTATGGAAAACCATTATTATTATGATAGGATTACTCATGGCGGCATTACGTTATGTGTAATGCCGGTGACTCAATTCTTATCAAAAATAAAATATGAACGGAAATGAATCATAGGCTATTACTCAGGTTATACCGATATACAGCCCCATTTAAACAGGTCATACAAGTCATACAGCCCCATTTAAACAAGTCATACAGCTAATAGGCTCAGTTTAAAACAGACTGCTGCTAAGGTTGTAACAATGAAGTCTAATAAAATAACTTTTGAAAAGTATAGAGTATCTAAGGTTAAACCATTGGATCTATCAAAGAAAAAATTGCTTAAAGATAAAATTAATAAGGCATCAAAGGCTATCAGAAAAAAGTATCTAGCATTAAAACTAGGAAAATCTGACGAAGACGAAACTCTTAATAGACTCTCGAAGCCCATTATCGATCCATTAAAAGAACTCAAATCTGTAAATATATTACAGAAAACAGACACGAAGCGTGTAGGTTTATCGCAACAAAAAAAGTTAAAGCGTGACTCTAGTTCAGCAGAGTATATATCAAATACAGATATTACATTTTTATTATATTACAGGATGACATATTGTCTCTGGATCCTCAGTATGAAGTAGGAGATACTAACTTTTAAGATGGCAAAACGGAGAAAACTGCTCTTAATGAATATTTTGAACAGTATCCATCTTTAGCTAGACACTATATAGAGCGGTTTTTTACTAAACGCAAAGACTATGATGAAACCTATGGCATTAGATTGAATTTACAAATGAATAAACTGTATATTGGTAATATGGAATTAAAAATTGGTCGTGCCTCTGAAATAATTATTAATGATAAAGTATATGATGGCAAAGTGGGGTTATACAATCTACTTTTTATGAAGGATCCCACAGATTATGATAGAAATGATTTAACTGAATATAAGGAAATTTTGCAAATTACCAATGTACATAGAAGAAATTACGAACCGACTGGACAAATTAATGGAACTAGATCTTCCAAGTATATTGAAATAATAAGACCATTATTGGATAGTAAAAAGAAGAAAAAAACACAGTCAACTAGTGGATTCGGTCTGAATATGGTTTACAATCAAAAGCCAATCGAATATGTTTATTGGGATGACATCAATGAGCTTGTTGATAGACTTAAACTTTTGAATGCGTCAAAGATTGCAGGAAATACCGATTCACATGATAATGAAACATCAGCTATCATTAGTGAACTACGTGAGGCTGGAGTTATCTATTAAATATTTGATGTACATACAATTTGAGTCATTATCAGGATGAGTCTCGATAAGTTTGGAAGGTCTTCGCGGCGTAGTAGTGAAATTAATGATTCATATCTCAGCCAACCACAACGTGGATTTGTATTTACCGAAGATGGAAACATCAACATTGAAAATTTAAAGCTGTGTAATGTTCTATCACCTACTGACGAGGGTGATACCGTTAATAAGAAATATGTAGATGATCATATAAACTCTATTCTATCAAACAATATTGATGTGCTATTTGAACGTTTAAATAAGTTTAAGGATAGTATAAAACATGTGACATCAGATATATCAACAGAAAACATATCTAACAGATATAGGAAGGACCATTGAAAAATTAAATCAAAAAGGTTTAGATAGTATTGGTGGAAAAGACATTGAATCAAATGCAATCAATGAAAAAATTTACAGCCAACCCGATGAAGAAATCTAGAGAAAAAATTCAATTGGTTAATGAGCTTCATAAGCCTGCACGTAAAAATTTCAATCGTAGACGTATTATAATAAAAGGAATAGACGATTTGTGGCAAGCAGATTTAGCCGAAATGTGTAATTATGCTAAAGACAATCACAGTTTTAGATACATTCTCATAGTGATTGACTGTTTTTCAAAATTTGTGTGGGCTAAACCCATAAAAAATAAGAGTGCACTAGAAGTTACACAAGCAATGAGTGGTATTTTTAAGGATAGCAAGAGGAAATGTAAAAATTTAAATACGGACCAGGGTACTGAATTTTATAATGCTCACTTTAAAAACTTGATGAAAAACTATAAGATAAACCATTACAGTACGTTTACAGTAAAGAAGGCAGCTATAGTTGAAAGAGTTATTAGAACGTTAAAGGAGAAATTATATAAATATTTTAGTTTAAATGGCTCATACAGATGGACAGATATACTCCCTGATATTATCAAAGAGTACAACAACAGTCATCACAGAACAATAGGAATGAAACCGTTAGATGTAACTAAACAGAATGAGAAACAAATACTTAATTCAGTTTATAACAATATTAAGTTGGTAGTATCGCTACACTACAAAGTTGGGGATATTGTACGAATCAGTAAGAATAAGCATGTCTTTAAAAAAGGATATACATCTAATTAGACAACTGAACTATTTAAAATTATTAAAGTACAACTCACCAACCCCACCACCTATTTGCTCGAGGATATGCATGGTATTCGAATAAGCGGAGGTTTCTACGAAGAAGAACTACAGAAAACGAAAACTCCCGATATGTATCTCGTTGAAAAGGTATTACGTAGACAGGTAAACAAGTTTACGTAAAATCGTTAGGATTCGACGCATCTCACAATAGCTGGATTGATTCAGATAACGTACTTTAATCAAATATGCATTGATTCTTATGGAAAACACGAACATTTTTACGATTGCAGAGGGGCCTTTTTTGTTTAAAATTAATTTAAATATGTATAAAAAGGGGTTGAAACCATAATCATTCATTAGTCTACCGCAATTATGACATCAGTAACATCTAGTCTAGCCGATTCTGACTATTGGCATGAAGTGGATAGAATTAGTGCACAACATGAAGAAGCCGCGCAAAACGAGGGTCGATATCTTTTAGAATATAATACTGACATAAAAAATTCTGTATATAAAATAACTACAGGATTTAGTGTTGCAAGAGGTTATGTTCCTGCCGTAAGAATTTTACTGAATGTGAATCCAGACTTCACCACATTAGACAACATCTCATTTAACAGAGAAGATTGGGATGATTTTATTACTTACCTTCAACAATTTGTTGTGGATTACTTTGATGTGGTGACAGAAGAACAACCCGAAGAAATAGAAATGAAGTTTTCCCATTATGCTTTAATATCATCGCAAATTATTGGAATCAAATTGTTGAAAATGGGTAACGGCTTCTGCACATTTCATTTATCTGACAAAGTTGTTCGTGAGCTCATCTATACCAATAAAATTGTATCATCTCATATGGACTTACTAAATAGTTTAAGTTTTGAACAGTTCTATAATAACTTTTTAAATGTAGCTAATAATATCTTAAGTGAATCTAATTATGAATTGTCACCATATACTGTTATGTTAAATTTATGTGACTTATATTCATGTAATATTCAATCATACTGTATACGTGAATGTTTATTTTATAATAAAGATACTATTCTTAATGATTTAGATAGAAAAATGTATGTACTGAAAACAAGTGCTTAAATAAAAAGAAATTTATATAATGTGAGTTTTCTTTTTTTAGGTTAGGGGAAATAAAAAAATCATGATAGTTTAAATACATATAACGAAATAATAAAGAAAAAATACATATAATAAAGAAAAAATACATATAATAAAAATGTGATTACATAATAATAAATTAAAAAGATACATAAAATTGGTTACATAATAATAATAATAAAATACATAAAAATATTAAAATATAACAACAGACTTGAGAGATTTTTAAATTTGATGTAAAGCAAAAAAAGAATATCAGCAATGAAATTACGAGATGTCCATTATGGAGTAGTGCCCCCAGGGGAGAGTATCATGAACTTCAGGAAGGGCGTACTTCTTATCGTCGAAGGGATTAAGAGCAATTTTTGTTTGTTCGACGCTGTATACTTCATGTAATTTTGCTTGTATACAGCGTTGAGTTTTATTTAGTAAACACTCTTCGTAAGGCTTTTTGTTTACAAATTTCTCCAGACAGTTGAGGTAATCCTCAAAAGTAATTTAATTTGCCACAACATTAGACTTTACACCTTTTGCTTTCTTAACTACTTTGTTTGATTCGACTTTATAAGTGTACTGCTTAGAACGTAGCCCTATGAAATGAGTCATTATTTTCCCATTATTTTCATCCTTCATTAAACCAGGGATTTTTTTATTTACTAGAGGAATATTCCAACGATTATCTTGGGGATAATCACTAGTATCAAATTTATTAATGTCTTTTTTGATAACATCTTCATATACATCATTACACCGAATTTCGTATAAGAGACTGTCTGTATCTGTGTACAAAAGTTTACATTTTTCCACGGGGAATTTTGTTAACATGTATTTATAGTGAAAATCATATACGCAAATTTTAGAAATATCTAAAAGAGACATTCCAATATACAAGGGCTTATTGAATATAATGTGAGATTTTTTCATTTCAATGGCCATAAGATTATCACCGAAAATGGATCTGCTTTGGAAATTAGGACTAGCAATCAAATTCTTAGCTCCGTACCTCCCTTCCCATTTGTTTACTAGCTTAACGATTCGATGTTTTCGAACATTCTCCATTGTTTTACCAAACGTAGCGTTATTCATTAGTTTATAATTGTTTCTTTCAAAGTTTGACTTTGCTTGAGTTCTCAGTGATGTGTTTAAGTCAATGTAGGACTTCAACCATGGAGACTGTTTGAACTATAGAACTCTGTGGATATGTGTTAATTTTATTCCATGCTGTAGGGCTTGTTTAAGATTTCTATAGTGAATAACGTACTTTTGCTTACTATAACAGGTAGTCATTAATTTAGGAAATTTTGAATTTGGTGGAGTTCTGTGTTCTGGACAGAATGGCAAATCTTTATGTAAATCATGTAGATCTTCTGGGTATTCGAGATCAACCTCTAAAATATAACCAATTTCAGAGTCATCAGGCACACTGGTGACGTCTATGTTGCAATATGTTCACTGGAATTCCCCGTATGGAAGGAATTCTCTCATACTCCAGCCATATAAATTGTTTATATCGAAATGAACAATGTATGTGGATGGTTTGCTGGCATCATAAGTATCTAAATACTTGTTAGCCTGTGAAAATCGATTGCAACATTGACTCACTCCACCTTGAGTACCACGCTCAATAAACATTAAAATATCTACATCTTGAATAGTTTCTAGCCTACACCCTGTATATTTCAGCATGCAATCAAACGTATAACCTGATATCGAAAAATAGTGGCTTGGGTCTAGGTTGTATGTCTTGTAACAAGTACTACGAAAAGTTTCAAAAACGCAAGTTAATAGCATGATATCTGTTTTCATATAGAGATCGCTGTAATCGCCTTAGAGTATTCATACCGAATTTATACCAAACAATTTGCGCATGTTCATAATCAGTCTCCTCTATGTTCTTGTCGTTTAGTTTATTGTAAAAGTATTTTATGTCAGGTAATTGCGTTTCAATTTCGTTTTGCGATCCAATTCTAGTTTTTCTATGTTATCCAAATAGTCATAAAAGAATACACCTTTTCGTGTTAATAACTGAAATTTTTCATCGTCCAAGTCCGAAAATTCACGTTTAAGATTTTCAAAGTTTTCGTCGTTCAATGTGGAAGCTAGTTCTTCTGGAGAACAACCCATGAATCTGAAGGAGTCTATAAATCTAAATTTCAATTTGGTTTCATTATCGTGAACTGTGAAACTAATATATTTTTCCTTATTCTCAGGCAATAAAGTAATATGATTTCGTTCAGCTAAGAACTTTATTATAAAGTGAGCATCGTAACCTCCGAGGTTATGGAACACCACGGGAATAACAAAAGAATTTTTATAATTTAAATTACATTTATTGTGAGCAAAACCTCTGAAGTTTCCGGTGAGGTGACAGTGATCTCTAACAATTTTATCTGTTTCGGTAAATTCTCCTTCGCAAATATGACAAGTTTTACTGGCATTCCGTAAACTAACTTCAGTATTCATGGGCTCCACATGTTTTAATTTCGAGGAGACAAATTGTGCAACATTGCATAACTCTTCTGCAAACCAAGACATCGATTCTATACCTCGAGCACTTTTATAATACGACCAGTCATTGTTATAACCGCATTTGAAATATATCCAGCACTGTAGGCTATGTGTTTCTAATACCTGCTCGTTTTGCAATGACTATCATCACCATTAAATGGTTCAAGCAAGGATTCGAAATCTGCATATATAATAAACGGAATCATTTCCCTGTATGCAAAATTTTTAAATTGATGTACCGTTCTCGAGAAAATTCAATTTTACTATCGTTAAGTTTTTCGCAATCTACAACATGATCATTTAGCTTATCCTGAGATGTAAAATAATTCAGACATCTATCGCAAAAATATTTTTTATGGTTATCTTTTGAGAGCTGCCTACATAAAAGTCTAGATAAGTCTTTAATATAACGATAATGATATTTAATTTTTAGCTCTTCATTATCTGATATCGGCGGCGGCGGTTCAAATTCATTTATTTTTGGAAAATATTTATTCTGAACTAATAATAAATTTACATGTTTGTCTAGTTTTCGCTTGGTTATACGGTGGGGCACAACAGAAAAATTTGATTTTGAATCCATTTCCAAACCAAATACATTAACAGAGATTGCATTATTTTTCTCAAATTTGGAAATTTGCGGTAACGTCATAGGAAATTCAATATCCTTTACGTTTAATACTGTTTTATAATGAGGATATGATGATGTTCTATATGAGTGTTTTTCAACGGGATGGAGAGCACTGACAACGGCCCATGCGAAGCAAGCGTCATCGTTGTTCTTAACATTAATGCAAGCATGCTTTTTTTCAATTTTTTCCGGTAGTTTAATGTAGGATGAACCATTCCCAACTTCATATTTATTTATCTTAATTTCTAAGCTAATTATTTCATTTAAAGCCCACCCACTACCAGATTCAGAAAATTCAGATAAAGCATTAAAAATATCATCCTTTACATTGGATTCAAACCATTGACGTAAATCCCTCCCTGCATCAATTACCTTATTTTTTGTATTAAATTTTTTTTTTTCAATAATTTCTGTCTTGTGACTTTCTTATAAATTCGACGCAGAAAGTAGTATTAACTTTAAGCACTGGTACTTTTTTCGTGGCATTCATTATTCTAGTTTTGAGAAGGTGAAAAGCATCATTGAAAAATTCATTCAAATATTTATGTTTTAAATTAATGATTACTCCAGTACGAACTCTACTATTAAAAACCGATATTAAATCTTCCCATTTGACCTGATTACTACGTTTTTCTTTTACCAATACCGCTCTCCCAATATAATTTACTTTTTCAATGATACTTTTAAACCTTTTCAAATGTCCTAAATTAGTCTGAAGGTTACGCAGTACACCTACTGATAAATTAGATCCCTTGATAGCTCTAGTTAAAAGTCTAATGTGTGATTTTACCTTTTTTATCCATATCACTCTCTCCTGCGGGGTACAACAACCATTCCCTAAAAGTGTTTCCACTTCTTTGAACTTTTTAATAATATCATTGCTGATATGCTTAATTTCTTCAGAGTCCATAGCTGTGTCTGCGTGTATTCACTTGAAGGGTTCTAAAAGTAAATGATGATATCTCTGTCTGCGTGTATATTTTATATAGAACTGTCTGGGCTCACTCTTTGTTTTCAGCTAAAAAAATTACAAATAAAAACTTAATATTTAAAAATTGTGTGTGTGTTTACTTACTTTTGATAAACTTGAATTGGACTCCCATAGAAGGCTTATTTACATCCTTCAAGCCTTCATAAATTATGCTTTATTTCCTTTCACATTGAAATTCATCCAAATTTTCTCTTATTTCGGGCAGTACTCTTCTTGGTAAGAATATATTGGTCTCTTGTAATTCAAGTAATATAGTCTCACCGTACCGAGTTTTCACTATTCTAGCCCCATAAATTGGCTGAGGAATATTTTGTTCCAAGTCTGATATCTTAAGAACTTGTTTATTTTCTAGAAGTGAAACCTTGTTTAATTTTTCTAAATCCATCTAAAATTAATAGAATATTTTCTTGTTAATTTTATTGAAATTTAATAAAAAATTTTTTTACTCACGTTTGTTTCCCGTAGATAAAACACACAAATAAAGATTTTTCTAATATTTTATAATACGCCACGTATAGCGCACAAGTATAAACACATATGATGAATTATGCCGGCTGTAAACCTTTTATATCATCTGTGACGTCAATTTTTCATACGTCACCATGAGCACGTGTGAAAAATAATGTTGAGTTAGCAGTTTTTATTTCGCGGAATTTATATTTTGCATATGTTATAATTGACAGTTTTAAGTCATAAATTAATTTTTATTGATTTATCCACAGATTAGAAATAAAACGATCTGACATTTTTGCAGTTTGTTTACATTTAAATCACGTTCCATGTAGAAATAATTCGAACGCCGACGTTTTTGTTTATAATAAATCATTTTGATAACCCAAATATATACACAACACAATGTAATCTGAAGACGTTGATATTTTTGTTGGATTGCTTACTCTTATTTTTTATAATCACATAGACGTTGTTTGCGTTTCTCATATTACCAAAAATTTTCATACGTGACTTCTTTATTTCATTTACGCTCTCGATATTTTTATTGAAGTTATAAATTAATTTTTAATGGTTCATTTAATCACTTTAGCATATTTCAATAGACGTTGTTGAATTTTCTCATATTACTGCGACTAATTATTTATACTTACGCTTTGATGATTATAAAATGTTTAGGTTAAACAAAATCTGCAATTCGATATAAATACTGAAGTCTAACGGAATCCCTTTTATTTAAATATCAAATCTAGTTCACGAAAGATGTCGTCATCTCAGTGTTTGAATATTTTGCAAGAGAACTTTGAAGATATGTAAGTTATTTTTTTTTTCATTATTCAACTTATTTTACATTATACTTACTTTTTTTAGTGAATTTAATGCTTGGGCTCGTATGGTTCAATTAACGAACCGATATACGCCACCGGTAAATCCTGAAGTTTACTTCAGAGAAAAGTAAGTAATTTTTTACATAGTTAATTCATTTTTCAATTATAATTATTTTTACAGCAATTTGGATTATCTACCCCCTCCTTACTGGGACCTGCCACCATACATTGATGATGACCTGCCTCCACCTTACAGAAATCTACCACCTCCTCTGATTCCAATACGGGATCTACCACCTGGATTTTTATTTCCTCCAAGTTATTCTCCTACGTCTCCACCTTACTTGGAGGAAAAGTAAGTTATTTTTTTATTTTGTATTCTTTTTTTCAATTATATTTCTTTCAGTGATCGTGATATCGACTTCATTGTCGTGGACGACGACGACACCGACGACACCGACGACACCGACGACGAGACGGTGATTGTCATCTCCGATGATGAAGACGAAGTCGTCGAGATTAGCGACGTGGAGGAGGATGAGGTTCGACCAACTGTAATATGTTGGGCAGGTCGTCAATAATGTTTTTTTTTTTCAAAATTATTTTTTTATTAAATTGTTTTTTCCCAAAAATTCTTTTTTAATAAATTACATTTGTATTGAAATTAGAGATTTGATTAATTTTTTTACATTAATATTTTAAGTTTTTTATAATACTACAATATTGTATCTTAATAATTTTCTTTAAAGTTATTCTATTGTGTTTAATATTGAATCTAAATGTAATGCTAAATATATGTAGTAACTTATAAGTCGGAAATCGAGAAAGGAACCACCAAGCAGCCAAGCGGCTATCAAAGTAGTTCCCGAATAGCAAAGCTATTACATAATCGCTCTAGGAAACAACTACTCCTCGGACTAAAGCCCCGACAGGCATTGAATTATACCCAGAAGCGATCCTCGATCCCTTTCTCGTGTTTCTGCACGATCAGATAAGGTTTCAAAAATAAAACCAGCCACAGGTAGGATTCGACATTTGTCCCGGATCGGAACCGAACGACATACAGCTGTTTCGAACTTGTTAGTTCTCATCAGTGCCGCATACGGTACGCTGTTTCAGGACAAATGCCGAATGAACTTTATGGCCTATACATCTTTATCGATACGATCTCTGTCAGTAACTTATAAGTCGGAAATCGAGAAAGGAACCACTAAGCCGCCAAGCGGCTATCAAAGTAGTTCCCGAATAGCAAAGCTATTACATAATCGCTCTAGGAAACAACTACTCCTCGGGCTAAAGCCCCGACAGGCATTGAATTATACCCAGAAGCGATCCTCGACCCCTTTCTCGTGTTTCTGCACGATCAGATAAGGTTTCAAAAAATAAAACCAGCCACAGGTAGGATTCGACATTTGTCCCGGATCGGAACCGAACGACATACAGCTGTTTCGAACTTGTTAGTTCTCATCAGTGCCGCATACGGTACGCCGATTCAGGACAAATGCCGAATGAACTTTATGGCCTATACATCTTTATCGATACGATCTCTGTCAGTAACTTATAAGTCGGAAATCGAGAAAGGCGTACCGTATGCGGCACTGATGAGAAGTAACAAGTTCGAAACAGCTGTATGTCGTTCGGTTCCGATCCGGGACAAATGTGGAATCCTACCTGTGGCTGGTTTTATTTTTTGAAACCTTATCTGATCGTGCAGAAACACGAGAAAGGGGTCGATGATCGCTTCTGGGTATAATTCAATGCCTGTCGGGGCTTTATCCCGAGGAGTCGTTGTTTCCTAGAGCGATTATGTAATAGCTTTGCTATTCGGGAACTACTTTGATAGCTGCTTGGCGGCTTGGTGGTTCCTCTCTCGATTTCCGACTTATAAGTTACTGACAGAGATCGTATCGATAAAGATGTATAGGCCATAAAGTTCATTCGGCATTTGTCCTGAATCGGCGTACCGTATGCGGCACTGATGAGAACTAACAAGTTCAAAACAGCTGTATGTCGTTCGGTTCCGATCCGGGACAAATGTGGAATCCTACCTGTGGCTGGTTTTATTTTTTGAAACCTTATCTGATCGTGCAGAAACACGAGAAAGGGGTCGAGGATCGCTTCTGGGTATAATTCAATGCGTGTCGGGGCTTTATCCCGAGGAGTCGTTGTTTCCTAGAGCGATTATGTAATAGCTTTGCTATTCGGGAACTACTTTGATAGCTGCTTGGCGGCTTGGTGGTTCCTTTCTCGATTTCCGACTTATAAGTTACTGACAGAGATCGTATCGATAAAGATGTATAGGCCATAAAGTTCATTCGGCATTTGTCCTGAATCGGCGTACCTTATGCGGCACTGATGAGAACTAACAAGTTCGAAACAGCTGTATGTCGTTCGATTCCGATCCGGGACAAATGTCGAATCCTACCTGTGGCTGGTTTTATTTTTTGAAACCTTATCTGATCGTGCAGAAACACGAGAAAGGGGTCGAGGATCGCTTCTGGGTATAATTCAATGCCTGTCGGGGCTTTAGCCCGAGGAGTAGTTGTTTCCTAGAGCGATTATGTAATAGCTTTGCTATTCGGGAACTACTTTGATAGCCGGTTGGCGGCTTTGTGGTTCCTTTCTCGATTTCCGACTTATAAGTTACTGACAGAGATCGTATCGATAAAGATGTATAGGCCATAAAGTTCATTCGGCATTTGTCCTGAATCGGCGTACCGTATGCGGCACTGATGAGAACTAACAAGTTCGAAACAGCTGTATGTCGTTCGGTTCCGATCCGGGACAAATGTCGAATCCTACCTATGGCTGGTTTTATTTTTTGAAACTAAATATATGTACTATTTTTTTACCATAAATATATTTTCTTTGTCTATAACTTTTTTATTTATTAACCTATTAAAAATACTCTATCTTGTTATTATGTCCAATTAATTTTTTAATGAATTTTAGTCTTCATTCGATTGAAATCGGATAAAGTTTAAGATAAGGTCCTTTTGACTGCGTCAGCCACGTAACGGCCCCCACCCCTTTGCCACCATGTTTTTTTCTTAACGCAGCATCCACGTCCCCTTTTTTAACACAGCCATGCTTAATGCAGCCATGTTTTTTTCTTAATGCAGACATGTTTTTTCCCCCCACCCTCTTTTTTCTTAATGCAGCCATGTATTTTCTTAACGCAGCCACGCCCCTTTTTCCAGCCATTTTTTTTCCGCCGCCATGTTTTTTTCTACACCCTCTGGTCATTGTTGATCATCCACAAGAACTCTTCGGGACCCCACCCACATCTTTGATCACTCCCGATGGACACATGCCATCCGCATCAAATGTCCGCGGACAAATCCGAGGGTGGCCCAGTAGCGGTTTTGCTATACTACTGATGTCATTTTGTTGTCGGAAACACGTATCACCAATGATATAAGTGAGCGAGAAATTTACATTGAGAACTATCAACTTTATAATGAACAATCGCAATCAAGATACAGTGGTGGAGTAATTGTCTAGATTAGATGCCAGTACAATTGTGCTATATATTTAGAGGAACATGTAGAGAAAAAGTGGTGGATCGTCATAGTTAAATTAACAGTTGGTACTTATGTCATCTATATTGGAGTTATATATAGGTCTCTATCTTCAAGTATGGTCGAATTTTTAGATTATTTGGAAAACATTCTGGAACGGGAAGCTCTAATGGGTTGATACTTCATTTTGACGGGGGATTTTAATATTGATGTGAAACAGAATTCATTTTATGTCAGGAAAATCAAGGAAATTATAGTTAGAACTCAAAAAACTCAACTAGTTCATTTTGCTACAAGAACCACACTACATTCATCTACAACTATAGATTTAGTAATTACAAACAAAGAGCATGATGTTTCTGTACTAGCACTTGATATTAGAATTTCTGATCATAGTATAATTGAATGTAAAATGGAAATAGGTATACAGAATAGAGATAGCCCGTTGAATAAGTTTCGAAGAAATCATGGAGCTGATCAGCTAGAAGCATTACAAAATGAGCTAATGAAAACAGAATGGAATTTAAACTGTAGTAATGTGAATGTGAGCTATGATGAATTTGTGGAAACATGTAATAATGCTATAAACATAACATGTCTTATTGAAGAATTAAAAATATCTAAAAATAACAACTGGTATGATAGTGAAGAAAAAATCTTAAGTAATGAACGTGACAAAAACTATAAGATTTCAATACACCAAGGATAAAGATGATTGGATTAAGTATACGACAGCTAGGAACAAACTAACAAATTTATTGAGGAAAAAGAGGAGAGTATATTATGAAGAAATGATTGACAGAAATAAAATGGATAGTAAGAAAATGTGGAAAACTTTAAAATATGTGGTGAACGATAAGCCTAAAACTGTTATACCTAAAACGATAGAATTTCCTGATGGCAGTATTACGAATGATGAAGACAAGGCTAGAATGATTAATGAATATTATGTGCAGAGCATTAGAGAAAATATTGAGAGTATACAGGGTGATAATATGAACAGAAATATAATAAGCGATACAGAACATAAATTAGATAAGTTTCATATGTTAACTATGCACGAGTTAAGTGAAATCATAAATAAGCTTAAATATACTAGTTGTGCTGATGAATATTTAAATATAAACATTTTAAAAAATATTGCAGAAGTGTGTGGACATGTAATACTGGACATAGTAAATACGTCTATTGGGTATGGCGCAGTACCTGACAATTTAAAAATGACAATCATTCTGCCTATACCAAAAATTAGTAATACAAATAAAGTGGAAGAATTTCGTCCAATTAATATACCCTTAGCCATAGATAAGATTATTGAACGAGCTGTATACAAGCAAGTGACGAGCTACTTTGAGGATATATATATATATATATATATATATATATATATATATATATATATATATATATATATATATGCACAAAATCAAGAAATGCACAAAAGTCAATTTTTTTAAATAGAATGCCCTGTATATTATTACTGATTCGGAAAGGTGATAATTTACCTATTTAAAAAGGTTCATGCACCCTATACCTAATACGCGCCGTTTTCAATTTATGGGCACTTTTCTGTAACCTTTCCAAGAATATTAGTCTTTTGGTATGTCATAATGGGTGGGCCATGAAATATATTTTGTCATTTTGTAATGACAACAGACGTGCTATTTTTCTAAATAAATTTGACATTAGATATATTTTCATTTAATAGCTGTAGCATATACATATATGGCAGAAAATAATTATACAAACATAGTTTTAATTTATTATTCATGGATAGTTCAATAAGATTATCAGCAGAACTTGTAGAAGATTTAATGAGAAATATCCGAATTTATCCCAGATGAACAACAGAAAGTTTATCTGAACAACAGAAGTCTAGAATATTTTTATACAAATCCCCGGTATCCCATACGTTGTGCTGAACAGGATTTAAGATTGCCATATTCATCCATTCGAAGAATACTAATAATCCATAAAATGCATAATTATAAATTTACAAGAGTCCAATTGCTCATGCCTCAGGATTATCTACAGAGAATATAATTTTGTGAAATGTTACTAGTACATATGCAAGAGGACCGCAATTAAAAGAAAAAAAAAATATGGACTGATGAATCTAAAGTTTGTAGTGAAGAGATTTGTATCACTTCTTCCTTTTCTTTGATTTCGATGATTTCGTGAAAAGCTTTTTGTAAAAAACACTAGTTTTTTGCCTCCGTGCACATTATGGATATCAGATTGTTTACTTCCAGTGGTTCTCCAATTTTAATTTCCAATTGCCTTCTGTAAGCTTCCCACCTCACACACTGAAAAAGCGTGTGCTCCGGTGTATCTATTTCTGCTGAGCAGTGATTGCAGTTCGTTTCCGTAGCTTTCTCTATGCGATACGCAAAATATTTGAATGACCCATGTCCTGAAAGAATTTATGTCATCCAGTAGTCTAGATTTCGATGCTGACATTTCGCCCATTGCCTAACATCGGGGATCAATTTCTTAGTCCACTGTGCAACATCGTGCGTTCCTTCCCACTGCTCCTGCCACTTATCGAGAGTAATTGGTCTAGCCGCTTTCTTAGACTCTGAAAGATGTCCATCATTGCGATTGTAAAGGTACTTTCTTTCTTCAACCAACAATTCAATTGGTGGGATACCAGTTATCACCTGGATTGTCTTAGTTGACACAGTCCTATAGGTTGAAGCTATTCGCAGTAGCACTTTCCTTTGCGTTTTAGTCATTATATTTTTATACTTTCTTATTTGTAAAGTCTCATGCCATATCGGTGCTCCGAATAATAAGATAGATTGCACTGTTCCCCAAAGGGCCTCCCGCTTTCGAGATTTAGGTCCACCAATGTTTGGCATAATTCTATTAAGTTTGCCTACTCTTGCTTCAGCCTTCTCCACACCTCTTACGATATGCTTTTTGAATTTCCCACTGTCATCGAAAGTAACACCTAAGTATTTCACGACCCTTACCGGCTCGATGGCAGTATTTTCTAAAACGAATTGACACTCTGCCCTCTTTTTTCTTGGGCCTTTTAGGATGATTGCCTCTATCTTTTGTGGTGCCATTTCTAGATAATGAACTTCCATCCACTTATCCTTCTCAACGACTCATTTATTCTAAATATCAATTCATCCAGGTTGTCCACCCTTACCACTAATGCCAAATCATCTGCAAAACCTATGCTTATTGTATCTTCGCAGAGGTCAAGTTTTCAGACACCATCGTATAGGACGTTCCACAGGGTCGGTCCAAATACTGATCCCTGGGGAACCCCAGTTGTGAAACAGATCTCATATATATATATATATATATATATATATATATATATATATATATATATATATATATATATATATATATATATATATATATATATATAGGCTGTCTCCTGAAAAACGCCGCAAGCCATAACTCCGTTATTTAATCTGATTATCTGATTTCAGAAAATAAAAAATCCAATGAAATGGCTCTAAATACACTCTAGAGTAAGCATATCGCAGTGTTTCTAAACTTTTTTTTTTGAAAGGCGATATTCAACTGTTTTTTTCAAATGGCAATACAGTATTTTTTTTATTTGCTATTGTGCAGATTTATTATCTGAATCCAACGATGTATAAAAAAAAAGACTTTTGTGAAACATTTATCACAGAAAAATGGTGAAAATATTCGCCGATACCGCAATAGGCGCCCGGTCGCTTAATTGATGACAAACGTATTTTGACTAATTATCTGTGCCGTGGAAAACAAAAAATAATATAACAAACCGAGTAAATGTCATTTCAACTTCCGCATCCCAGTTTTTTTACATTATTTTGCTTTTGTGTGTCATAGTATCATTACACTAATTTATTTTTGGCGAAATAAGTCAACAGTGCAGTATGAACAATAATCAAATATTGACGGATATGATTCAGGTATACTTTCGGTGTAATCAGAATCGTGGTGCAGCAGTCCGCCTTTATAGAGAACGGTTTCCTCATAGAGAAGTTTCAGAACCACGTAAGTTTGGAAGACTTGAAGAAAACTTAAGAAACTATGGGACATTTAAGAAACCGAAACGAGGAGAACGCGAATTTAATGAAAACACGGAGCTTCCTTCAATGTTCTTCTTAATGTTGAAGAAAACCAACCTCCATTCGGGAAATTTCAAATAATATTGGATCTTCAAAACGAACTGTGAATTTAATATTGAAAAAGCACAAATTTAAGCCATACATACCTCAAAAAGTACAGGCATTAGAGGAAAACGATAGAGAACGAAGACAACAATGTTGCCATTTGTATTTAAATTCAGTGCGACGAGACCCACTTTTCCACACTAAGATTATTTGCTCAGACGAATGTACATTTAGTGTCAATGGTATTTTTAATAGAAATATCCACCGACATTGGAGCCAAGAAAACTCAAGGACTATCGTCGAAAAAAATGTTCAGCGAAGGTTTAGTATTAATGTGTGGTGTGGCATTTTGGGTAATAGATTGATTGGACTATTTTTCATAGACGGCACCCTCAAATCGTAAACGGCAAATCAAGAAAAATATTATCAAATATTGACAGAATAGCTTCAGAACCTTTTAGATGAACTACCTATTGCAGAACTCAATAGAATTTATTTCCAGCAAGATGGGGCTACCCCTCATAATGTCAGAATGAATACTATGCAATTGGTTAATCACCATATTTAATGAAAGGTGGATAGGAACTGATGGACCGATTCGATGGCCTGCTCGTTCTCCAGATCTTACTCCACTTGATTTTTGGTTGTGGGGTTATCTTCAATATCATGTCTATTTAACCTGACCAGAAAATAAATTCTGAGGCAAAGAATTATACGTGCGTGTCGCCAAATTCCCCCCAATTTTGTACTGAATGCGACCAATGCAGTATTCAGAAGATGCCAGGTATGTCTTGATTGTGCCGGTACCCAATTCGAGCAGCACTGGTAGGTTTGTAACTTTATTTGATTTGTTAATTTCTTTCTTTAATTGTTTCGAGTTAAACTTTGTTGCACTTCGTTTAATGTATTTCGTGTTTAATGCTGTTTAACTTTGTTTAATGTTTAGTTTATAGTTCCGTGTTTATATTTACATGCATTTAATCAACTTGTTTTAATTGATCTCCATGTAATGTTTCTTTTATAATTAAATTCTAATTCTCTTCTGGGTTTTATTCGCGTTGTTATATTGCTTTTTTTGTTTTCCACGGCACAGATGTTTAGTCAAAATACGTTTGTCATCAATTAAGCGACAGCGACCGAGCGCCTGTTGCGGTATCGGTGAATATTTTCACCATTTCTCTGTGACAAATGTTTCACAAATGTCAATTTGTTATACATCGTTGGATTCAGAACAAAATACTATATTGCTTTTCAAAAAAAAAAAAAAAGTTTAAAAACACTGCAGTATAAGAGTGTATTTAGAGCCATTTCATTTGATTTTTTGTTTTTTAAAATCAGATTATAAATAACGGAGTTATGGCTTGTGGCGTTTTTTAGGAGACATCCTGTATATATATATATATATATATATATATATATATATATATATATATATATATATATATATATATATATATATATATATATATATATATATATATATATATATATATATATATATATATATATAAAGGCGTCCTGGTTGGGCGTAAAACGATTACACTGTTTCATTTTTTAAGTAACATCTCAGCTAAAATCAATTACAGAAAGCTCCCACGGTCTGTGCCATGGCCGTCGCGACGCCCGCGGAGAATCCTAACGGAAGTGACATCGATAGTGACGTCACATTCATGACGTAACATATGACGGCGCGGAGAGCAGGGATTCTGCAACGGCAGTATTAGCGGGATCGATAATGGTGACGTCGCTGCGGTTATGACGTCAGTGGGAGCGAGAACAGCGGTTTTATAATGGACCGATTGAGACAGGCAGGGATATAGTGTCGGCGCCTCCTGCAAAGCATATACTCATTCGCGTGCGTCTTGTAATGTCACTGAGCTGGACCGCATGTTCGTGAGATGTGGACGATTGTCTGTGGACGGTGTCAGTTACGGTGTAGTGCATTGCTTTAGTTACCAATAAGTTTCAAGAAATTTGAGAAAACTTTTATTTGACCTTTTGGGACAAAAGTGAAATTGGACACAGTTAATCATCATATTGTGTTGTGACTAGTTATCGCAGCCATGCTAACTTCATGAAGTTTTTTTTATTATTCGAAGTGGATTCTCCTTCTTATACACAGGAAGGCGGCGCGCGCTCTTCAGCAAATTCTCCGGAGTTATACCTCCGGGATTCGCCAGGTGATTTTTGTTCATTATTTGAATCTTAGACATTTTGGAGACTATTATGTCTTCATGCACTTTAGTAGATTATTACAAAGCAGTTATTCTTTTACGGTTAAATACTGCATTAGAATTTATTTTGGATGCAATTCGCATACAAAGACTTGGGGTTTTAACACTAAATGTTTGTATGCGAATTGCAACCGGATGTTAGTTACTAATAATAACCTTTAATAATAATTTTTATATACAAATATTTACCTCTAGAGTTATTCGTTATATGTTTGAATACAATATGAAAAGAAGTTTAATGTTAAAAAGAGCTTTCCTAAAACAAGTTTCAGGGTGTAGTGTCAATGACAAACACTGTTATGTAAATACCTAGTACTTGGGTGTTTCGGCTGAATTAAAATATTTGTTACGTGATCATTTATAATGCAATCAAATATAGCAAGGATAAGAAATAATGTACAATATAGATAGATGTATAGAGAGATTCCATTTAATACGCCATTTTGTACTAAAATTCAGTTTCATTAAATAATAATTTATGCAGCTTATATATATATATATATATATATATATATATATATATATATATATATATATATATATATATATATATATATACATACATACAGTGTGGAAAAAAGTATGGGAACCCCTAATAATTTGGTAGTTTTCAAGTTTTATGGAAAACGTTTTGAACACGTCGATTTAGTTTTTCAGTTTCCCACATTCTGTTAGAATTCATTTGTTTTCTTATTGACATCTGTCAAAAATATGACGTCATCGACATTTTTCTTAAATGACAATATATGGCGTGTGATACATCACTTGAAAGCTCTTGTGTCACTCAGTATGTTCCTAGATTTTTTTGCGATTCTATTGTGCCATTTCAAAATGGCGACCGTTCAATTGTGAAAATTATCTTAAATTAATTCCCAGTAAAGGAATAACTTTTTCTTGTTTTATCAGGAAAAAAAAATCTTTTCGTTGAACATAAAATGAGTATTTTTAATAAATTTTACATTTACAATTTAGAAATAATTAATTTTACATTATAACGACTACCGCGGATGAACAAAAGTATAATTAGACATAAGTTCTCAGTTCCTTCTTCTGTACATCTAATCAATAACATCGAAGTTATAGTTACGAGGGTTGTCTCAAAAATAAGGTTCCCACATTTTTTTTTAAATAGACAGTATTGTTTATTATCAAAGTTATTCACATGGTTGGAAAGCTTGAATATTGACCTATTTTTCTACATAATCGCAATTTCTCTCGGTGTATTTTTGTAGACATTCTTCCAACTTGTGTATCCCCGTATCATATAACTCCACCGCCAACCCGTTGAGGTAGCGATTAATCTCTTCTTTGACTTCATCGTCCAAGTGTTCTTTCAATTTTGAGAACAGGTGATAGTCACTAGGGGCTAGGTCTGGGCTGTAGGGAGGGTGGGGAATGACAGTCCAGCCAAATTTGCTCAGGAGATCCTGAGTTTGCCGAGAGACATGGGGACAGGCGTTGTCGTTCAACAGCTTCACCTTTGCTCAGTTTTCCTCTCCGACGGTTCTGGATGGCTTATCTGAGTTTTTTTAGTGTTTCACAATACCTCTCTGAGTTTATTGTTATCCCAGGAGGCATAAAGTTGATGAGCAATATTCCCTTACGGTCCCAAAACACAGTTACCATGATTTTCCCCGCAGATTGCGTTTGATTGAACTTTTTCGGTTTAGGCGAACTTGAGTGGCGCCATTTGCGTGATTGTTCCTTTTTTTTTCGGGAATATTCGGGGTTCCTTCTCTTAACGAATATAAGTAGTAACTAGCACGCGGCGTATGTATAGGATCATAGGAAGTATCCCCCATATATTAGTTCGATGCTGCCGTTCAACAGCTGCATGGAGACAATGCCTTTGTAAGCGAAACATAAAAGTACCGCCGTAGAGTGAACCTTCTAGTTGCAATTTATGTTCGGTGGTTTCGTACGGAATCCTAACGAACAGACAGACAAGAAAGCGAGTTAATATTGCATTATCACCCAATTCTGAGCTATGTTTAAAGTTTCAAGTCTCTAGCTCATCGGGAAGTTAGTTTAAAATCAATTGTAACATTTGTACCGAACAGACAGAGAAGAAAGCGAGTTAATAGAAACGTGATAAAATGACTGACATACGTGTCACCTGATTTTTAAAATTAATTTCCTATGTCAAGAACAAATAGGATTTGGAAAAGGTAGATCAATTTTCGACAACCTAATGTTCATTGACTGTCATATACAAAATGTCTTTGCAAATAGAGAACATCTTATTACAGTTCTTTTCGATTTGAAAATAGATTTCATCGAGATTCAGTATTTTGAAGAAACTGCACGTTTGGAATCGTTTAAAGTTAAACTTAATAATATTGTATCTGGAAAACGTTCAATTGAAAATGGAATATCAGGATCTACTTTGAACGTCTTACTATTTATCACAGCAGTAAACAGTATTATTGAAAGCATTGATTCCAGCTTCAAAAATGTATGTATGTAATGTAGCAACGTTCTGTTCCGCTTACTCAATTAAGGGGCCTGAAGAACAACTTCAGAAAAAGCTAGTCGCAAGGATTTTAAATTTCCGCAATGAAAATAAATGTCATATTTTTGTAGGCTATGTAAACGTCACCGATATCTAGAACTACTGTAAAATATCAAAACACAATTGTAGTCATTAATATAATAAAGAAGTATGAAAGAAAAATGATATCTAGAACTACAAATTATGCAAAGACCGATTTAATTCGTTGGCTCGTATACATTTTCAGGGGTATTTTTGACAAGAAGTTATATTGAAACTATCACATCGAGTATACTAGTATAAGATATTAATAAAAAAAATTAATATAAAAATTAAAAATTAATGGAAAAAATATTAAATATCATTAAAGCCCTTCCCAGTCTTTATTGGGGCTATGACATTATGGATGTATAATTGATGGCTCTTTTCGATCTATCAAGTTGAAAAAACTGGAAATTTTTCAAAATACTACATTACGAGTCGCAGTAAGCGGATTTTGTATCAGCCACAGTTTGTAGCAAGTCCACTGGAGGCACTATACAGTGAAATCGGAATTCAATCTTTAGCATTTGGAAGAAAATAAATTCTCCTAAATTATGCATTAAGTATTAAGACTCAGTCATAACATATGATTATGAAATACTATTTGACGAAAGTAGATGTGAAACATACGATAATCGTCCTACGATTACCAAACCAGTTTGTGCAAGACTAGCTGAAGAACTGCATAGGTTGTCCATAAACTTACCTGATATATACAAGGTGAGTTTAAGTTCACATATTTTCACCACTTATAATTATAGTAAATAATTATAGTGAAGGCTATTTATTTTTTAATATCATCAGTATTAACGGAGTTATTGAAATTTTAATATTTAGAAGTATTTTCTCTTCATTTTAAGCGTCCATTATTATTAAATCTTCACATTACAATTTTTGGCTTTTGTTAAAAAATAATTAGCCAAAAATTAATAAGAAAAGCTGAAATGTGGACTGAATTCGCAACAGGTAAAATATTGACGTCTTAAAATATATTTTGTATTTATTCTAAATTAAAAACTCTCAAATACCGAAGCAGTAATATTTTTAATTTTTTATCTTCCAAACTTGAATAAAACGAAACATCTGCATAAGGGTCGTAAAATCCGGGTACTGAAGATAATATTCTTATACCATAAAAATGGGATATTTCCAAGATAAAAGAAAACAAAATTTATTTATCTACCTTAAGGGCACAACAAACGACACCTTTTGTTAATGTAAAATTAGTGTTCTACAACGTTATAGCCTACATATATAACTAACTTACCACTATCTCGTATTATTTGGCACATATTTTATTAGGCTTGTATGATTACTACTACAAAGAAAAGCAACTAATTATTAATTTGTGTTTGAAAATACGCTGCCAATATCGACATGTCAACCCGTATACAAGATACACGTTTATACTATAAATAAAAGGGTCGTTCATCTACGGATAATTCATCTAGGTAAAAGTTAGTACACTAAGTTGCGTTAATAATAAGTCTACTAATAGTCAGTTTGTACTGTGAATTTATACGTGAATTGATACAGAACTACGTAGTAAAGACATTGAAATAAATGTCGAAAACTGAAATGACATCTACGTAAGTTTCGATTTAAGTAAGTTTTAAGTATTTTAATTTGCAATAATTCATTTATTTTTGAAAATACAGTGTTCATTACTTTACATATACTATACATCATATCTCAACCCCTTTTATCACCACTTTATTTCAGGAGTAATATGTCAGCAGCATCCGGAAAGAAAATACATCACAGTGGATCAGAAAAACAGAGAAAATAGCAGGGACAAAAAAACAAACTTAATGTACAATTAAAAAAGACACTAAAACTTTTTCAACTCGGATTTACTTGTGAATCGACGGAAAACGAATCTCATCATGCCTCTCCTACTCCAAGTACATCTGCCAGCGCAACGATGGTGGTAGAGCCGGTTGAGATGTAGATATTCCTTCTGACTCCTTAGAACAGACTGGCCCTGGCGAGGATCACGAAGAAACAGTTAGTATTAGTGCGTGCAGACCGTGAAACGTAAGGTCGAAAGTGAGGTCCATTTACTTCACCAAGATGAAGTCCATCTAGGAGTAGAATGCCAGAATGATGTTGGCTTACCAAATTACCAACGAAGTACAAGATTTTTCTCAAGGAAGACAAATGTCAACATTTTGATTGTAATTTTTCAGCTTCTAGCCGACAATTTGACGATATTATAAAAAATTTCTCGTTCTATGTTTTTCCGGTAACATATAAGTGGTGGTAAAATCAAAAGAGAGTGGCTTATGTATTCTCTGTATACTGGAAATGTACAGGTATACTGTTTTCCGTGTGTTCTTTTTGGTGAGGCCAAAGGCGACCTCAATTTAAAACTGGATTTTCTGATTGGAAAAATGTGTCACAACGAATTAAATAGCATGAGAATAGTGCAACGCACCGAGTATGTGTACAGACACTGGTTAGTAGACAACGCATACCGTCGAATTGACAGCTCCTTGGAGATTCCATTTTATAAACGCAACTGACGAACGAAGCTTTTCAACATTGAAATTTATAAAAAACTATCTTCGATCATCAATGGCTCAAAAACGTTTGAATGCATTTGCAATAATGGCCATTCAATATGATATTTCCTAGAAAATCGACTTTCAATATATATTGAAAGGATTCGAATAATGTTTTGAAAACATGATTGAATATTTAAATAATTTTGAATGCGGTTTTCTGACTGATGGATAATTGATGTCTTGATGATGATGAAGATTTACATATAGTTAATCAAGAAATAAATGATTGTTATAATTTTACTATAATTACCATTTGCAAATATTGCATAAATTGAATTACATTACATTACTTATAAATAATTTTGTTTTAATAAATGACATACATTAATTAGTATCGAGATATTAAAATTTGGTGTTGATATTAGGTTTAAATGCTACATATCCCTACATACGTAGAGACCTACCTACCTAAGGTGAGAGAGGCCCCGAGGCTTGCATTGCCTAGGGGCCTCTACATGGCTTAATCAAACCTATCCGTGCAAACTCTATCAAACCCATATAATTCTGATCCTCTTATTCAACAAATCCAGAATATAGGCCATCGCCTGGCAACTAATGGTAAAGTTACTTTATATGGATACCTGGATAAGAGGATATGGATTAGCGGATGAACCAGCATGAAAAGTAAGTAATAACGAAATTGTCGAAAACATTCTCGGTCATCAGTCATCGCATGGATTTTAAAATTCCGGCAGTGTAAGACTTACAACTATTAAGCCTAGTATAAAACTGTGGTGATTTCCAATTAGTCTGACTAGTAGAGAACAGGTGGCAATTACTATAACACTCGATACAATAGTCCAATAAATATCTAATAAACTCTTGTCTAATAACAGAAATTATGTAGGTGGATGTATGTACATATGTATATGCATTGTACGACGCTAATATTGTCTATTGACATGATCGTTTTCAAAAAATTCTTAAAAATAGTTTTTTTTTAAATCAAAGAATAAATTAATTATTCATTGTTATTAATATTACATATATGTATTATAATATTTTAAAACCACTTATATTTTCTTGCAGCTAAATAAATCCGATCGTTCTTTGAGCAAAATAAATACAGAATGTTGTGTCTACAATGACCGCGATACCATAAACAATGCAATAAAATGCAATAGCATTCAAGTGCATAATTATAACATACGTATGATTATAATGTATATAAAACAAACCGGTTATTTTATAATATATAATTTAGGAAACTGCACTCTAATACCCTATAAACATACATAATATACATCTATACATAATAACGCCCGATTACACGTAATACCACTGAGCAATACCTACACTAGTACCTACATAATATCCACAAATTCTAGGTAGTATCTACTGGGTAATTCCCATAAATATCCATATTATTTCCATCCAACACTTTTGTAATACTTACTAATAGTTGTACACCAAAATTCCCTAGGGGTGTCGACGTCAGAAAAATAACGGATTACTGATGATTTTTATCGGTACAATATTGCTATGATCTAACCCGCTGCTTAAAAGTTCAGAAGATTTGATCCAAAAGATGTGTTCAATTTAGAAGATATTACTATTTGTTTAATTTTAATTTCGACGTATTAGTTTTAGTTAATTTTGTTCAATTGATGTTCATCTTAAATTTTTATCTGTCGTTTCATTTTAACTTCATTCGATTACGTTTGTCTTATTTACTAATGCCACAAAATGACCACCGTTTCAGACTGTTATTTTACAAAGACAATTTACGTCGACTAAAGCCATTTGTCCCTGAATCACATGAGAAATCCTGCGTATATTTATGGAACTGAATTTTAAAAAAGAATGGCGATTTTAGTTAGAAAAGGTTTCGTAATAATAATACATTAAATTAATGAACATCGAATACAATATTATGTTCATATATTCAAAAAAATGTTGTGATTATATTTTGTTATTATTATTTATAAAAAATAACTGATTGACACATGAGAAAATTAATGATCACTTAGTCGATGATATTAAGTTGAGGTATGTACACCCAATCAATGTAGACACTTAATTTATTTATTTAATTATTAGCGTTAATTTTTTTTTTATTTTATTTTCTGTTGATAACAACAATCATGATACTGGAAACATATTTTCTGGGCAATGGTATGAGGTCAATGAATGATTTTGATTAAGATACATATTTGTTATATGAAAAGTGATGATCTGTTTCATTGATTTTTTTTTTTTTTTTTTGACAAATTATTTCAGTCATTGTATAACTCAATAACCAATATATTTTCCAATACATTATTTATAAATTGTTCCTTGAATACTTAATATGTAACAATGCATTTCTAAAATTTTAGAATGGCAGGAGGATAATTATAAGATGTATTTTGTTACACCGTCTATTATAGTGAATAAATAGTTCCATAATGAATATGTTCATTTAATGTGTATTCTGAATGTTTTCACGCGAGTACCTTATTATATATATTTCTTATTATTCTCTCATTAAAGTAAAGTATACGATATCATAAAAACAATATAGGCCATAATTTTGACTATACACAGAAATACCATATTGAAAGATAATTTTGATTGTATCATTTATCTTGCTGCATTTATAACCAAGTATATATGTATGTAACTAATTACAATTACACGTAAAGTATTGAAGGAATAATTATGAAAAAGTTTAACGACCTATATATCTCTAATGTAAATATATATTTTTTTAGTATGTTTGTGTTGTCCTATTTGTAAATTGCATGTGGACTAGAGACTAGTATAGAGGAATTGCAATGCAATCGTTACGAGATGCGCTCCGATCCCCCGACGATCAAGCAGCACTTGAAGCTTCAGCAGCAACAATTTAGTGCGCCACCGCTGCAGACGCAAACCGATTCCAACAACAATTCACCTGCTTATAACTTCAATCATCAGGACAAGTGTATGTACAAAAAAAAGTGAAATATAACTAACGCTTACTATTTACTAACTGGTAGGCTTTACTTAGTAAATTACTAACATTAATTTCGAGCATTAATACTAACATATTCTACGTGATATATATATATATATATATATATATATATATATATATATATTTGTACAAGAGCGGCTCGTGGCTCGTTATCCGGTACAATATACAGAAAAGAGAAGTATAACTACTGAGTTATTCCGTCGTATTTCGTTATACAAACTTTTCACAAGTTATTAAACATTAATTAAAACAGGGCATTGAATACTCGGTCTTTAGTTTGTAGTGTAAACTAGAACGTTAAACGAAGATATTGTGATATTGTTAAGGTTCTTTATTTTATTCATAATTTATTGAGGTATTCTAATAAAAACCGGTAAGAATATGGAATATGAGTAAAATTTACATGCACCACAAGCATATGGTATAACAAATCTGTCTCTCACATCCACTAACTTGATATTCTAAAATAAAAGTAAATAAATACACACTGTACAATGAAATTTAACAATAACAAGCGCGCAGCACGTGTACTCCGAGACTTTATCGCACAACAAACTGCATTCTGCAAAGTAACAGCACAAGCAGTTTAAAGGCTCATGTTTGATTGATTGAAGGTAAATTCGAAGTTGCCTATACAAGCTACAAATTCTATTGCCTTGTCTTCGTTGTCTACTTGCGAAAATGTTAAAGTTATATTTTTATAGTCCGCGGTCTATTAAATCAATATAAGAAGTATAAAGACGTATAATAAAGAAGTATAATAATCGCACTGCTTGTTCCTTACCCTTCGTTAGCATTAGATGCACCAGGAAAGTGCGAATGGATATGTAAATTTACCAAATTTAAATGCATACTACTGGATCTTTAATCGTTCCCTATGTACTAGATCGTTTTAGTTTGGTATTTAAAAAAATACTTTAATAATAAAGATATTAAATTCTGAGTGGAGATTATAAATATAACAGTTATGGTTATAATAAAATTAAATATTAAAACAACAAATCAAATACAAGTCATCATACTTTATATAATCTTTATATATAAGATTTTTATAATCTTTTATATACAAGAACATGCCGCCACTACTTCTATAAGTAATGAATACTATTGGAAATACATTAAAATAATACATAACAAATTATTTGAGAGATACATGAGAAAATGGGTAAAGTAACAAAAATATTTGTGACAGTTAAGTGAAATTTTTAGATTGCGTAATTCAATATATTCTAACATAATAATTTCTTCCCTCTAAATAAATTGATCATGATTAATGTAAATCGAGTAAGAATAAGAGTATTTCAGACACCTGTATTAATATACAGGATTCTGATTCCCTTAATGATCGTGATTAGGTTAACCACCCTTTTTATTGGCCCCTGAGAGGTATGGTTGACTAATAAATGGTCAAAAATATGTATTGATCATTAGTTTATTTACAGTCTCAAGCAACTTTATATGTCAGAACATAATTGCTTTTTCATTTGTTTAGCTCAAGATAATATTCGTATTTAATAAACAAATACATGTTTCGTTAATTTTGTATTATTTTTTTATATTGTTGAGTACTATGGTTGATTCTCATTATAAAAAAATATAAATGTGTAATATCTTTACTTTTACAATAATTATCTACCATTAAATAATTACTATATCTCTTTCTAATATAAGTGACGACTATCTCGGCTATTATAATTATTTGCACTTCTTAAAAATAAGAAGCGAAATGGTAAGTACTTTAGAGTGAAGTTTGAGATGAAATTTGAAAAAAGATATTCAATTACTTAACATCAAATAGTAACAATGAAGAAAATGAGTATTTGCAAGAATATAGTTTCCTTAGTCTAGCTAATGTAGTTATACTTAGAAATACACTTTTTAATTTTGTTTTAATTCCATCTATAACTTCTATACATAAAGTAAATTTATTACGTGGCACATACAAGGTCAGCTAAATAATTTAAAAAGATCGCAAAGGACGGTTATCCATAAATTAAAAATTGTCAAGGAGAAACAACTTAAACATTCTAAAAATAAGATTTGTCTTAGAATTAGTTCGACTCCAACCATTTATTTCTGTAAAATGAAATCTATAGAAACCTTTTCGTAAACCTATAGTTTTACCCAAGATATCCGTTGGTGTGAAAACATCTCTATGATAATACATATGCCCTGTTATACAGTGTGATGACAGTATTACTGCAGTTTCTATAAATCCTGCAGAATTACTGCAAATGAGCATCGTCTCTAATAGTCTCCATTAAATTATTAATTGTTATCAGTAGCATACCAGCATCACAGAATGAAGAGAAAATATAGGTTAAGCAATATGCTTAGTGAGTAACCATTAACATATGTATTATAAAAGTAAAACTATTTACTATGCAACTTGAAAAGGTGCATACATAGAACACTGTAAAATCTGTTAAAGGTTTGAAAAATTCTGCTAAACATTTATAATAAAATATTTATAATAGTTGTTTAATGATCGCTGTTGTTTTCCATATAATATAAAATAAAGTAATATCCTTTTGTTCATTTTGATGGTTGTAGCATTTTTTATTTGTATTATATTTATGTTTTGGAAAGTTATCTAAATTTTATTTGTCAAGTCTTCTAAACATTATACGGATGTACAATATTTAAAAAATATGTATACACTACCTATTCGAAGTAATAATGTCCGCATATTTTCAGAAGTTGTTACTTTATTCATGCTTCTGAATTTTTAATGCATTTTTTCCATACGACTTGCAATTCGAGATAAAATTGAGGAAATAATGAACACGGAGGAAATTTAAGAAAAAAAACTATATTCACATTTTCCAAGTTATCACTTCGTTAGCACTCCTGAGTATCTCAAGAAATTTTCCTATGGTTCTGATTTTCCGAAAGATTGAGGAATCTAAGAGAGAAATTGTAGTTTTAAATTATAAAAATAAATACATAATTTTTTTTATATCTCGTTCAATTTTGGCAAGGTTACATCCATATTACTGTGGAATTAATCAATTTGGTTGGAAGCATTACGAATAAGACACTTCATAAGGATTAACGTCAACACCATATCACATGTTATTGTTTCATTGATATTTGTTGCTGCCAAGGTGTAAGTTGTGTATTTTTCCTATACAACTTTATTATCGAAACCTTATATCCAGATCATTAAAGGAACTAATAATATGCAAGATTCTCAAACATTCTTATTTTTATTCGGTCTATATTAATCATGATCAGTTATAGAAAAAAGAAAATGAGAAGTATCAGTTTCTAGTTCAAAATGTATCTAACATTCTACGTCAGATGTGGGCGAGAGCACTTTGAAATTCGTGAAATAAGCAAAATACTGTAATATAATAATCTTCTCTATTTACTAAACGGCTGTTTTCGTGTGTCACGAAATTTTTAGGTCGATGTATGAAATGTTTTTCGTTCGAATTTCGGCATTTTGACAAAACCAATACGGTAAATCGATCCTTGCGAACAACGTGGTAACTTTTGTTTTTTGATCCGAAGCTTCTAGAGGCATTCTCCGGAGGTGCCTTCGATATGAGCGAGGGGGTGGCGCAATATTATTGCAATTTGCTTACTCGTTATAATATTATAATCCCAATAATAAGAATTATCATTTATCTTTTTATAAGTACAATGTATTTTGTCCATGGTACTCAATTTCTTTTAGAGATGTCTAATATTTGTTACCTGCTATTTATTTGAAACCTTATCTGATCGTGCAGAAACACGAGAAAGGGGTCGAGGATCGCTTCTAAGTATAGTTCAATGCCTGGCGGGGCTTTAGCCCGAGGAGTAGTTGTTTCCTAGAGCGATTATGTAATAGCTTTGCTGTTAGGGAACTACTTTGATAACCGCTTGGCGGTTTGGTGGTTCCTTTCTCGATTTCCGACTTATATGTTACTGACAGAGATCGTATCGATAAAGATGTACCCCATAGAGTTCATTCGGCATTTGTCCTGGATCGGCGTACCGTGTACGGCACCGATGAGAACTAATAAGTTCGAAACAGCTGTATGTCGTTTGGTTCCGATCCGGGACAGATGTCGAATCCTACCTATGGCGGGTTTTATTTTTTGAAACCTTATCTGATCGTGCAGAAACACGAGAAAGGGGTCGAGGATCGCTTCTCGGTATAGTTCAATGCTTGGCGGGGCTTTAGCCCGAGGAGTAGTTATTTCCTAGAGCGATTATGTAATAGCTTTGCTATTCGGGAACTATTTTGATAACCGCTTGGCGGTTTGGTGGTTCCTTTCTCGATTTCCGACTTATATGTTACTGACCTGCTATTTACACAAGATAATACTGTGACAATTTACTGATGTACCTAGGAATATGTAAAGTGACAAATACATAACAGCTAATGTGATTAAAAGGGCATTTTACGTATAGTGCGTCAAATTTTGTGGTAGGTTATACATAAACTATTTCTAGAAATTTATTAATTTAATTTTTGATAGCATATGTTTGGATTATTTCGTTCTAACACTAGTTGTAGTTACTAATTTGAGAACTCTACTTTTTTCTATTTCTATGTTTCGTTATTGTTTTTACGTTACTTAACGGTACTTTTGTGAGAATCCTTTTACTGTTTCTAAGATTTTGTGTTGTTACTTGGTTACTTGCGTTTATTAGGTTACAAGATAATAATTTATATATACTGTCGCAAGTTTTCGAGATCTCGTACATAAGCTGAGGTATGTTTGTTATTTAATAAAGTATTATGTACCACCTATTACACGCTCAATTGTAAATAAATTAAAAACAAGATATAGAAATATTGGTGAACGTCATTCCGCTGTTCCGGAAAATACATAGTTGAATGTGATACTAGCTGTGCAGGAAAATATTCATATTAGTTAACTCGCATCGGAGCTTGCAATGTGTCAATTATCTGTTTTGAAATGCCTGAAAAAGAATAAGTGGCACCCATACAAAATGAAATTAGTTTCCAAGCTTCGGGAAGATGATTTGAACCACAAATTGTCTAGGCCAATGATACAGCGATGTAATCATAATACACAATTCCTAAACTAGGCCGTTATTTCTGACGGGGTCAATTTTTGTTTAAATGACTGTGAATAAACAGAATTGAAGGTATAAAGCCACTAAAAACGTTCATTGCATGGTAGAAGGACACACGAAGCTTTTAGAAAAGTCAACGGGTTGGCAGGAATTATTGGCACTACAATTATAAGACTATATTCTATTATATGTGTACACTATGGTGTGTTAATTATTGAAAACTATTTGGAGTTGCTCATACATACAACAGCACATAGTTCCAGTAGTTGTGGCACTGTTTCTAAATAATAAAAATATCCGAATATTAGAACAGTCAATATGGTACTAACATGATGGTGCGCCACCATTATTAAGGAATTATAATTGGTAGAAGAGAAGCTATTGAATGACCAATTAAATGAACTATTTTTTAACTTAAATCCAAGGTATATTTTAACACAACAAATTCTCTCAAGGCATTAAAAGACTTCAGAACGAAGTAGATCTAATTAATGCTGAAATACCAAATAACGTTTACAACAATTTCGACCTTCACATTGCCAAGAGGTGAATTACAGACAATTTGAACACGCATGAACTCATGAAATTTGAACATGTTAATTAATTTAATGATTTTGATAATGATTTTTGTTTATATTATTATTACCTTTCATAATATTGTTTTGATTACTTAAATCAATACCCTTATCTGATAAAATAACAAATAAGGGTATTGTAATTTAAAATGCTGTTAATGGCATCATAATCCCAGCAGTGATAAAATGCACATCTAAACAAAAAAAAAAAAAAGAATAGACCTGTCTGAATATCTTTTTCTTACTTACCGAGTTACGATTTTATCGAATTTATCCAACATTTACGTTCTCACTGTATGGACGAGTAATATTGTGTTAGGATAACATTTTTAACTATTTCCGTGTTTGACTAAAATAATATCAATTTATGTATCAATGTGTACTAATGATAGCGCGAAATTTATTGTGAAATGTCGACTTCACACTTACGCTCTTTTTTGTTTGTTTGAAAAATACCAATAAGGTAGTAATTTAACAAAATACAGATATTTTGAAGTTATATAGCTAGTCACTCGTATAGCTTATGATAATAGTATATATGAATTGATAAGTACAAGAGATATTAAGATGTACCAATAAAGTAATAAGGTGTGACATAATGTTGACGTTAATCCTTCTGAAGTATCTTCATTATAATATTCTAAACTGACTTGATTAATTGCACAGTAATATGGAGGTAACCCTGTAAGAGTGAAACCAAATATAAATTGTCGCTTTATGCAATTGTTTTTAATTTATTCTTTCTCAATTTTACTTTTCTTATTTCCTCAATTGCTTCGAAAACTGGAACGAAAGGATGAATTTTTGAGATACTAAAAAATACTATCAAAACCGGAAGTTGGGAAATGTTGATTTCCATAAAGTTTCGGTAACTTCGTGTTCACTATTTCCTTAACTTTGTTTTAAGCTGCTAATCATATGGAACAAATTCATAAAGCATTAAGAAGAATTAATAAAGCAGCAACTTGTAAAAATATACTAACATTGTTTCGAAAACGTCTGTCAATTCTATACTTCGCTAATTTTTTTAACTTTTATATGACCCACTATGATTATTTTACATTATATATTTCAAAATTTAAATAAAATCTTTGAATTATCCTTTTTATATTACATCTCTTCATTTAAGATTCTACTATTTCACAAAAATGACGTTATGTATAGTATATTTTGTTATTGAATACCGAGATACAAAAAGATAATGCATAAATTTAGCTATTATATAAAAGTGAAAATCATTAAATTTTTTTTTAATTTTAATTTAATTGAAAGAAGTATAAATAAAACAACAATGTGTCATATTTAAAAAAGATTTTAATCTTTAATAATTTGTATCCCACACGTAAATAACTATGATATAATAAAACAATAACATCGATAACCTGATCAAATATACATTTATAACGTTCACCACCTCAGTATACTATTTCACTTCTCAAAAAAATCTGTACATTAACTTGCTGATCAGACAGGTAAATAGGCACTTATTCTTAAAACTACAGAAAAAAAATATTTTGAGGAATGTCATATGGTCCGTACACAAAGGGTTCCAAAAATTTACATTTTTAACTGTATAGTACTGTAGTGCACATAGTTATTACTATTTGACTTTAAGATACGCGAGAACTTCAATGTATCTGGCTGTATGTCTCTGCAAAATAATTGTGCTGACGATGACGGTACGATTGCATGACGATGAACTGCAAGATGGTTATTTTTAATAACGTGGTGCAATAGTTCACACTACTGCGACAATCTTACAGTGTTTTTGAGACATTTATGATGATTGATGACTGAATAATTAGTTGTAACCTTCACCATCCCTCAATTTGCTACCATCATATATGTATTTATATAAATCTACTATACTATATATGTATCAATAATACTATATATGTATTTATGTAAATCATTTACTGAAATTAAAAAGATGCAATTTCTAACATATATATTACAGAAAATTAAGTACATAATTTTTTTAATAATTTAAAAGAGGCGCATACACTTTGGAGTACGGTGAAATGTGAATGCTGTTGTTTTATAGTTCTTAAATGTATGGTCAATAAATATTGTGCATGCCGTACTTTCTGTTGTAATTTTTTAATTTATTTTTTTGTTAATAATACCTTTACTTTAATATTGAAAGTGTAGTTTTAGTATTAAAAGTGTTACTTATATTCCTACTCCTATAGTTAATTGTATTCCTTAAAAAATATAATTATAACATTATCATATACGTTTAAAATATGGTTGATCAATTCCAAATCAAGTTTCTACAGTTAAAGAAGAGTTATTAACACTAAATGAAGATAAAATGTGTTTTATATTACTTTTTGTAATTTGATTATTTGAGTTTTGATCGACAGGATATCTTATCTGTCAATTTAAATCATTGTTAGTAGGCATCACATAATATGTGAGCTGTAAATAAAAAAATTTTAGCGGGCGATCGACGTTTATCAATGTGGTAGATTGTAGAACTCTGTACAACTTATCATCCAATTTCTACGGTTCATGTGCCTTCATGTAATTCAATACCTTAACGTAGTGAATAAGTAAGCTCCTTTCTTTTTTGTAATAAAGTTCTCTGCTGGGATACACGCAGATTGTTTCTAAGGGATTTCAAATGTATTCTTCGTTATAAATAATTCGGATGGCTTTACTCAGATTTATAAATTAATTATAAAGTGTCAAATTTAGTGTTAACTTTTAAAATTAGAAAGTTGTTGAAACATATCAACAAAATGAACGTTAAAATAAAAAAATGGAGTGTTTTTTTGAGTTTCTGAATAATCGATTTAAAAAAGGTAAAAATTAAACCGAGGTCAATCGGAAGATGTAATATTTGTATTTACAGGAGATTATACTTGAAAATATTGTTTCTAAAAAATAATTAAGAAATATGAATGTTGTTTTCGAATCCGATTTTTCATTTTAATCTATATGGATATGTTTGGTCACGTATGTTCAGACCTATAATAGTTTTACTGTACATGAAATATAAGTACCGTCAACTGGTGTGACTTTGCTCGATATTAAAATTGAAATAAATTTTCATTTTACCCGTTGATTAAAAGTTGAAAATAAAATTTGTACGTTTCGTTCATGATTCGTAGATATAATTTATTTAGTCGTTATTTTAATGTATCGCCCCTCCTTTTTATGAAAAAATAAAAACAAGGTGGACAAAGTAACCTGGTATAATGGGATTACTTTGACCACCATCTGATTTGTATATATAACTAATTGTAAGCTGTGAGTGACTTTAGGGCAATGTGACCCCCCAAGTTGTGTCAAGAGAACCACAATAAGAAAACCGCAACAAAAATAACGCAAAACAATGAATTTTATTGTATTATACATATGCCTTAATTGAAAAAGAAACTCATAACTATTGAACTATTTAAATTGAATGAATTAAACAAAAAACAGAAAGAATTAACATAATCTTAATATATTTAGTTACAACATATACAACATATTTAGAGAAGTCTTCGTTAAACTGGAAGATATGTCGGCCTTCCTTAGGAGGCGTTAGCTTGAGCATAACATCGTTGATAGACACTCGCCTCGTCCGGCACTTGAAGAAAACTGGAAAGATTTTTATTTATCACTTATTCCCAAGAAAGAAACTTCCAAATCTCCATCATCGTACTTGTTCATAATTTTCGCCATGTTTTATTGATTTTTTTTTCCAAAATTCTTATTATTACGAAGTCACCAATTTCGAAATTCTGTGGTTGCTACTATTATGTTAATTCAAGATCTCGTCTTCTTCGTCACATTCAGTTATTTTAGAATAAATGAAAGGTCAGTTATTCAGGAAGGAAACTCAGGAAGTCATGCTGCAAAAGAATATCATCTTCCTCCTGGCTGCTCAGATCTTTATCTTCTTGTCTCTTCCTTGAAGCGGGTCTACGTGAAGTTGAAGAGATAGGAGCGTCATCCTCCTGTATATCTTCCGCGCTAATAGCTTTCTCTGCAGGAACGGACACTTTTTTCCGAGGAACTTGCCTCTATTGGTGGTCCATGGTCCATTGTTCCTCCATTGTCCCAAATATGTCAGCAATGTATCACTTATCTTTCATTGCTTTCTTTGATCTTTCGGGAGAGTACCCAATATATGAACGGTGACCCAATTTCGGCCTGTAAGTTTTCATGACTCAGAAACAAAATAAAACGCTAAGTGGGATATATCCATTCAATCCGTTCATTATTAATCAGAATAATTGGCACAAACATCACGATAAATTAAAAAAAAAATGGTGCTCCGATATACAATAATAATTAGAGAATGGGCAAAGTGACCTCAAATTTCCCATGGAACTGGGGTGATATTGTCCACTAAAATAAAAACCTTCAGGTGAGGTTCACCGCCAAAACTGCAATTGATTTTCAATCTTCATTACATCTACTAATAATAATAAGAACTGATGGGACTCGCCTCGTTATCAAATAGGCTGCATAAATTAAAGTTTAAAGTCTTAAAATTTTCCTTGATATTGAATATTGTTGAAAAAACAGCTGATCGGCGATATTAGTTATTAGAAAATGCGCCCAAAGTAGTGTCATGTCAAATGAATGCCTGGATGACTGCATCGCCACAAACAATCAACTAAGTAAGTTTTACACTGTCCTAAAACATTTTTTTTTTGTAAATTGGGCAAAGTCACTCCGGCGGGAAAAGTCACCCCAGTTGATAGTACAATATGTCAGTATAATTATTGAAAGGATTATCTTGACAACAAATATTCAAAAGCTATATTAGGAACGAAAATAATTACAAAGCTATAGCTATATTAGACGAATATCTAGTACAATGGAGTAAATTGAAGAACATTTCATAGGTTATAAAAGCCACTTGAATGAGTTATGTTATAAGTAATAATTTAGAAAATATATGCTTTAAAATACAACGTAAAATTTCCGCGATGTAATTTTACTTCTTAAGTTATAATAGTTTTCCGATAATCTATAAGACTTGTAAATAAAGACACCAGAAATGTAATAGAAAATTTAACGGTACAATTATATTTATATAATTTATATTTATAGTTCTAATATATACTTGCAAATACGTAAAAGGAGCGACTGCAATTGTCATGCTGGGTAAAAAAAGTTTAAATACCAACACACGGAAGCGACTGGAATATCGAGAGCGAACGTGATAGTGACGTCAGAGCGTCGATATTATTAGCACAGGCGTCGCATCATTCACTATAATGACCGCTGACGTCATGCATACGTCACAATCTACACCCATCTATCGTGACGTCATATTACAAATATTGATTTTATGACATCACTTTTCTTTCCTTTTCTTTCATGAAGTCATAACTAAATGTTGTCTTTTTTTACAAAAGCTGGAACTTTGAGGTCACGGGCGAGTTTTTGTGGTAGTTTCTAACGTGTTCCAGTTACATTCAGTTCCTTTCCATACACAGCTGATTAAAATTCCAAACAGTGTGGTTTACTACAAATAAAAATATTTTTACTTCAGCGGGTACGTATATTATTTTCTTTTACATATTTTTTAATCAAAGACTCTTATAATAATAAATAGAAACAAGTCTACTTATATAGTAAAAAAAGTTTGAAACTGTATTATATATATATATATATATATATATATATATATATATATATATATATATATATATATATATATATATATATATATATATATATAGTTTCAAACTTCATTTATTATATAAGTAGACTTGTTCTTATTCTGTCTTTAATTATAATAAAAAATGTGCCTCCACCCGTGTTGTCATTTTTCTCTAATAGAAAAAATTACAAAAGTGCACCGTGTTAGACGCTTTTCTGTAGGTAATAATAAATATTTAGCTAGCATATAAATATTAATTCCTATTTAAAATCTTCTAAAAAATGTAAGGTGTAGCATTTTATAAAAAGCCAATATTTATCTCACTTTGTGACAGATTAAAAGTTATGTAACTTTTGATGATCGATGATTAACATTCAATAAAACACTTTATTTTGAGATGTGTCCAACTATGAAAAACAAAATACATGGTTCTATTTAAAACTCTTGACTTAGGCCTACTTTCGGAAAAACTGAAAGTGATATTTAATAATATTTTTTTTTCATGGAAAAAATGAGTTTCAATAAACTACATCTTCTTCCAAGATTTCAAATTTCTAGCTTAAAATAGTATTATATAGTGCCTTGTTGAGTATAGCCGATACCCGGTATACATCTCTACACTCGTAATGAACTGATATACATATTTGCACCATTCCATTCAACTATTATCATAGACCTAAACAAAGTACTTCCCGTTCATACCTAACCACGATTAAACAAAATGTCCTGCAAAATTAGCACTAAAGTCATTTGTAGATGGGGATAACAAATAAACATATCTTGCAAGTATTGCTCAAATTCCAGTTTCAATATGATGAATGACATATGTATAACACAGGCCAACAAAGATTTTGTGATCGGACTTTCTTTGACTTATTGGCTTAGTTACATACCACGAACTACAGAAACGCTGCTTTTTTTGTTTCCATCACGCACCAGTATTTGTAAATGTACATTGTACAATAATTTGTAGTTTTTAAAACCGAGGTTCTGTAAAATTAAATTTTGCCTTAATCTTTCCGTCGCTCCTTTGTTTAATCGGTTTGAAACGTACACATAGTGTGGGGGATTTATCCAACCAGAGTTGGCCGGTGGGGATATTCCGGTTTTATATTATTAGGATATTTATATAGTCGCTATGGTACGTTTTTAATGTGTGTACGTTTACTCGTGACATTGCGTCGTGTGTTTTTATTTTGTTTTAAAAATGCCTAAAAGTTGTAAAAATACACCAAACATATTTTAAACTTACCTGGTTCAAAAAACGTTATTTATTCAAATTTGGTTGATCCGCAAAACATTCTTTTGCCGCCACTTCATATCAAATTAGGATTAATGAAGCAATATGTAAAAGCTATAGATAAAAATGGGAATTGTTTTAAGTACTTATATGGAAAATTTCCAGCTCTTTCTGAAGCAAAATTAAAAGAAGACATTTTCGTAGGACCACAAATAACAAAATTAATGCAGGACCAACAGTTTGAAGAAACAGTGACATAAATTGAAAACGAATCTTGGATATACTTTAAACATGTAATGGAAATTATAAACATCCAGTATAAGGAAATTGTCAACAAAGTGCTGAATAAGTTTATGCAACTTGGTTGTAATATGAGCATAAAAATTCATTTTCTGTATGCTTATCTGGACTATTTTCCAGTAAGTCTTGGTGCTGTTAGTGAGGAACAAGATGAAAGATTTCAAGACATAAAGGATATGTAAAGGAGGTACCAGGGTCCATGGGATGTGGCGATGATGGCACATGCTGGATGCTGAAAAGAGGACATCCAATGAATGATTACACAAGAAAAACTACAAAACGAAGTTTTTTTGTTAAAAAGGGAGAAATTTTTGAAGAAAAAAGAAATTAGAAACTTAAAACTATTTGCGTTGTTGCTTTTTACTATGTTTTTTAATGTTTATTAAATATAATGTTTATTAAAATGTAATTTTTCTTTTAGTATTTAATTTATTCTGATTATTTAGTTGATCAAAAACTGTACGTGAGGGGCAAAAACAGAAGGTAGATTTAATTAGGTAGGAAGGTAGGAAAGTAGACTTATCAAACCCAAATCATCTTTCAAAATGTCAAAATTTGTAGGGCTGTGTAATTATTGCATTTTATCATTATTTAATAATCGGATACATTCTTGATAAAATAATATGGAATTATTAATAAGCGAACAATAAGAATGGCAAATATAAAATATCACTTCACTACCTACCCAACCAATTCTTCAACGACTTAAAAAAAGTCGGAATTTATTACACTTTTCAGATATCTAGTAACTATTAGTTATAATAAACTTGACCATCACTATATAACGTTTGCTTCTTAGGGCAGATAAAACCATTTGGGTATAAGTTGATTATTCTTAAATCATAAGGCAGGTACATTGCTCAGGTTTTATTAATTGTTAAAAATTCTTCATATAGTAATTTAGTTTTCTCTGAAAATAAGGATTTGGTAATATCCTTGGTAACATTTATATATTATTATTATTAAATAATAATTATGATAAATGGTAAATACAAAAGATGTATTTATATTACCTTGTTGTATTTTATTCGGTAAAATCCTCCAGGACTCATAAGATTTAACACATCTTTCATGTATTTAATTAAACATTTTTAATAAACTAGGCTAACACACTTAACGTTTTATTCTTGAGGTATATATGTAACAGTATCTGGGCATAACTTGGTTGATCAGAAATCACAAACAGCCATATTATCTCATATTTTATTTAATTCAATCAATGGCAATATCAAGACACCATATGCATGCATACTCTAGGATAGTTTCCACGCAGGGATTATATAGTCTACCCCATGTGTAGTAAAGGGTATTTTATTGTAGTGTATCTATATTAATTTTATACCTAAAATGTGTATATACATATATATATATATATATATATATATATATATATATATATATATATATATATATATATATATATTATGTATATATAAATTTTAATTATAAAATTAATATAGATACACTACAATAAAATACCCTTTACTACATATGGGGTAGACTATATAAGCATGCATGTGGTGTCTTGATATTGCCATTGATTGAATTAAATAAAATATGAGACAATATGGCTGTTTGTGATTTCTGATCAACCAAGTTATGCCCAGATACTGTTACATATATACCTCAAGAATAAAACGTTAAGTGTGTTAGCCTAGTTTATTAAAAATGTTTAATTAAATACATGAAAGATGTGTTAAATCTTATGAGTCCTGGAGGATTTTACCGAATAAAATACAACAAGGTAATATAAATACATCTTTTGTATTTACCATTTATCATAATTATTATTTAATAATAATAATAATATATAAATGTTACCAAAGATATTACCAAATTCTTATTTTCAGAGAAAACTAAATCACTATATGAAGAATTTTTAACAATTGATAAAACCTGAGCAATGTACCTGTTTATGATTTAAGAATAATCAACTTATACCCAAATGGTTTTATCTTCTCTAAGAAGCAAACGTTATATAGTCATGGTCAAGTTTATCATAAGCAATAGTTACTAGATATCTGAAAAATGTAATAAACTCCGACTTTTTTTTAAGTCGTTGAAGAATTGGTTGGGTAGGTAGTGAAGTGATATTTTATATTTGCCATTCTTATTGGTCGCTTATTAATAATTCCATATTAATTTTATCAATAATGTATCCGATTATTAAATAATGATAAAATGCAATAATTACACAGCCCTACAAATTTTTACATTTTGAAAGATGATTTGGGTTTGATAAGTCTACCTTCCTACCTTCCTACCTAATTAAATCTACCTTCCGTTTTTGCCCCTCACGTAAAGTTTTTGATCAACTAAATAATCAAAATAAATTAAATACTAAAGGAAAAATTACATTTTAATAAACATTATATTTAATAAACATTAAAAAACATAGTAGAAAGCAACAACACAAATAGTTTTAAGTCTCTAATTTCTATTTTTTTTTCGAAAATTTCTCCCTTTTTAACAAAAAAACTTCGTTTCATAGTTTTTCTTGTGTAATCATTCATTGGATGTCCTCTTTTCAGCATCCAGCAGTAATCTGCCATCATCGCCACATCCCATCGACCCTGGTACCTCCTTTCCATATCGTTTATGTCTTGGAATCTTTCATCTTGCTTCTCACTAACAGCACCAAGACTTACTGGAAAGTAGTCCAGATAAGCATGCAGAAAATGAATTTTTATGCTCATATTACAACCAAGTTGCATAAACTTATTCAGCACTTTTTTGACAATTTCCTTATACTGGATGTTTATAATTTCCATTACATTTTTAAAGTATATCCAAGATTCTTTTTCAATTTATGTCACTGTTTCTTCAAACTGTTGGTCCTGCATTAATTGTGTTATTTGTGGTCCTACGAAAATGTCTTCTTTTAATTTTGCTTCAGAAAGAGCTGGAAATTTGCCACATAAGTACTTAAAACAATTCACATTTTTATCTATAGCTTTTACATATTGTTTCATTAATCCTAATTTAATATGAAGTGGCGGCAAAAGAATTTTTTGTGGATCAACCAAATTTGAATAAATAACGTTTTTGAACCAGGTGTTAAGTTTAAAATATGTTTGCTGCATTTTTACAACTTTTAGGCATTTTTAAAACAAAATATAAACACACGACGCAATGTCACTATATATATATATATATATATATATATATATATATATATATATATATATATATATATATATATATATATATATATATATATATATATATATATATAGGGTGTTTCCTAAGTACGGTACGTAACTTCAGAGTGTAATTCCTTGTGATATTTTAATAAAAAAAATAATATAAACATGTGTCCAGTGACGCTTATATTCCGAGATATAGGACGTTGAAGTTTGAAATAAATCTTGAATGGTCAGTGTTACGTTCTCAAAATTTTTGAGTTAATGTATGCGTTAGTAAAGAGCTACATTTCTAGTGTAAAATTTGAAACCAGGGGCGTACTTAGGCGTGAGTCACCCAAAATTTTTTTCGTCAAAAGTAAAACTTAAAAGATTTTTTAAATTTTTTTTTATTATTCTCGAACGCTCCTAACAATGAACAACAAAAAATGTCTCTTGCATTTTTTACTTAATACTAACCGATTTTTAGAAAAACGGTCGGGTATTACCAACAACAATCATAAAAATACTGTATGTATTACATATTCCTACACTAATCAGTGCAAATGTTTAAAATGACCACCTTCTGATAAAATGCACGATTCCAATCGTCTTGTCATTGATTGTCTTATACGTCCAAAAATTCCCGGAGTATTTCCTATGACATTGCAACTTTGAATTATTCGACTCCTTAAGTCGCTTTCATCTAATACACGTGTTTTATACACAAGAGACTTTAGGTGGCCCCATAAATAAAAATCTAAAGGGTTGTAACCGGGACTGCGAGCTGACCAAGCCTGGGGACCTGCTCGTCCAATTCAGCACTGACCATTCAAGATTTATTTGCAAAAATATTGATTTGTTGACATCTTCAACACCCTATATCTCGGAATAAACGTCTCCGGATACGTTTATATAATTTTTGTTTTATTAAAATATCGCAAGGAATATATATATAATGTATATATATATATATATATATATATATATATATATATATATATATATATATATATATATATATATAATGTATATATATATATATATATATATATATATATATATATATATATATATATATATATATATATAATGTATATACATATATGTTTACAAGTGGTAAAAAATTTTATCAATTGCCATGGTGTTAAGTTTAACACCGGCATATTTTCAGCCAAGTTACATAATTTTTCTCGATTTTCTTTAACAAATAATGCAACTATTGTTAACTTTGCAACGATTCATTAATATATTATTTAAACAGTATATCAACACATCATTAATTAGGCAGTGTGAATAATAAACGTCTGTAAAATATATTATGATTATTTAAATAAAAAATTACTGCAGAAATAGCAATTGCAAAAAACTGATGGTAAAATATTTAGTAAAATCATGTGTATAAACAATCGTTACATAAATAAAAATGTGAAAGTTATTTAAAGAGCATGCAAACTGTACCGCATAATATATACTGCTTTTTATTTATAATTAGATATTAATATTATTATTAGACATCCCACGACTCCTTCAACAACCTAGGTTCCATATTACATTAGTTTCATTTATAATATCTCCTACTTCCTCCATATAAATAATCTTAGTTGAACTATAACATCACTACCGAATAATATACTGCGAATCATGAAATGTATGAATTATATGTGTATACGAGTATAGAGAAAAACAACTATTTTAGAAATTAGAATATGATTAAGAAACTAAGTAAATATATTGTACTATTATAAGCACATCCTTTAATATGTTGTACCCTTATATTTCCTTATTCCTCTTCCTTTACTATATATATATATATATATATATATATATATATATATATATATATATATATATATATATATATATATATATATATATATATATATATATATATCTAACATGCTAAAGCAAGAAATAATATGTACTATAACAAACGTAAAGTCAACTGCAAATATTTCTGTCAAATATTATATGTAAAAGCAGAACATATATGCTACTGACTGCCGATGACAATACTGGTTAGATTATTTAAATTGATTAAAATACTCCACCACATCGGATAACCACTTTCAATTTTTTTTTTAATATTATATAACGTATAATATTTAATTAGGTTTATTCCAGTACACTCTTATAATTATTGTTATACATTATGATAGTTATACACAGAATGATCTAATTTTTTAGATTTTTTCCATTTAAAAAAGTATTAAACATATGAATAAAACTGGACATCCTGCATGGAAAACTTATTTTTATTGAATTTATTTACGAACTACGGTTCTTTAATTTCACTAAATAAGTAAATAATATTTTATTGACTTCAAGACAAACGATTACGCTGAAGAAATAATTTTTTTTGCGTCAATAAATATCTGAAAACTAAATAGTTACGTATTAAATATCCTCAACTATTTATAGTGTAAGTGGAAAACATGTTTATTTAAATTACCAATAATAAAAATCCATAATTTTAAAAAAATTGTGAAATCTCTTTTTAAAATAACCCTTTAACAAATAATAAATTTGGGCATCTTTTATATTTATTTAGTAGTTTTTACTATGTTCTTAACTAATAGCCAATTAAAGTCATTTATTTAAAGTTCTCAACAATTAGTTGTAATTTATATTAATTACAATATAGCTACAATTTATATAATTTGATAATTCCGTTCACAAAATAATGTTATCCAGTTTCTAACATATTTTTATGTAAAGTACCATACTTAATGAGATTTGCTGTATTATGATTATAATTTTTTTTGCTTCTCAAGACTTCTGTTTATCTTTAATAATTTTATTATTGGTGTATCAAATATAATGCAAATAATTGTATTTTTACCTTTTCAAGTCCAGTAGAATTATTTCTCAAAAATTTCTGATAAACAATAATAACCGTGCACCCTACTGCTAAGTAGCAAATAAATAAACATAATGAAAAACTACTAAATAAAAATGAATTTTTAAAGGTTTTTACAATTTCAAAAATAAAGTTTAGAGTTTTTGTTTTAAATATTTTAATAAACGTATTTTTCTCCTGAACCAAAAACTGGACAATAATATTGAATACACGTTTTTTCAGACTGCAAAATAACACAAGGGAAAAACAGGGAAAAATTTTCAAATGATTTCTTCCCATTTGGTGAAAACTTCAATTCATTTGTCATTATATGTTAATCAAGTCAATAAAAAAGTTTACCAATATAAGTAATTAATTCGTTAATTTTATTTAAGTTATGTTGTTTAAAAGCCTACATTTTATTGGCTCTTGATTAATTTTTTTAATCAAGGAATTATTTTTCTTTAGGTATAAGACTTACGTGTAAGAATTTTTGCATGAGACCTGACTAATTTGGCTGTTTCGACAGTAGTTTATGCATTAGTGGGTAATACTTAAGAGCTTTAGAAATTTTGTTTAATATTTACATTTAAGATATCCTAGTTTGTGTACTATTATATCGATGAATTATATTTATAACACAGAAATGGTGATTTTAATATAGCCAAACAAATGTGAAATATGAAATTTTTTCAATTCTCATGATTGTAAATATACTGAATAGATCCGGCTCTCTACATAACATATTAGATAATATTTTGTATTTTATTTTCATTTAATAGACAAGAAACATATATATATATATATATATATATATATATATATATATATATATATATATATATATATATATATATATATATATATATATATGAAATAAATATACATTTGAAATAAAACTTGAAATTTAATATATCAAAATAATGATGCCTAAATAATTTGGCTTTTGTAAAATTAATCTGTGTTCAGCATAAAATATGTATGTACAATGATCTTAAATAAATTTGCCATATATTGTACTAATAAATACCACGTAGATTTCCCCATTTCAATTTTTAAACATTTATCTTGTTGAAACATTCAAATGATACTGATGTAATTGTAATAAATAATTTTAAATAATTTTTTCCACAACTGTATTAGTTTAAAACATAAAAGTACATAATATAAAAATAAATAAGTACACATTACCCGAAATAGGAGGAGGTAAAAATTATGGTTAGGTAATCTGTATGATGTAAAGATTGATCTGTGCAGATGATGTCATGGCGCATATCTTTATTGAATTAGAACCTGATTGGCTTCTGTAAGAGGAATATAAACATCATTTTATATAACATATTGAATTATTTTTACATCCATATTATATTAAATTTTATATTAATAATGGTGTATAATTTTAAAATTCAATATATATTTCAGATGTTAAACCAGAAATAATTATGGTTTACATTCTTTTCACTACACTAATAGTAAAATTTCTTAAAGCAGAATATGGTCAGCGAAACGCTATTTATTATTCTTCAATAAATGTGCCGTTTATATAACTGTTAGAAACATAATATTCTGTAACAGTTAAAAGAAAACCTCCAACAGATCTAACTTTTTCATTCTTACACCTAAAGAATGATTTCTTGATTACTAATAAATTACGTTTTGACAAATAAATGTTGATTTTAGATGTAATTACATCTAAACATATTAAATAACATTGCATATTCTCATTAATTCGCTAAGAAAAACATATTTCTTATGTAAAATAAATATTCCTATTGAAATAAAACCATTGGTTAATCATCTCCTCAATAAATACCATTCCAATTATTCAAAAAATAGCGAATTAGAACAAAAACCTAATCCTGTTTCTAACCAGATAAGCACTCGCAGAGACAACAAAAAAGTGTTTAATAAAAGTTATTGAACGGGACCAAGAAGTTAACAAGATTTTTGTCGCAAGTACGAAAATACGAGTTTCCTATATATTTTTGCATCCTGAAATCAATTATATTTTCAGAATTTCTGTTCCAATATATTCACGAATATAATATGCATGTGCATGTTCTATAAGAGAAATTTAACACAAAACCCGTGCAAAACATTGATAATTTATTATTTATATAGTGCTACAGTTCCTTTCTGGAAGAACAAATCAATGTGTGAACAATGTGATAGCAAATATGGGCTCGCCATATTTGCTGGGTAACGTATAGCAGGCTTCTTAGAGCATGGACAAAAGGTGCACGGTATAAGCCTCTTGCCATTTCTATGATTTGAAGAGAAGAGACAGACCACATTTCCGATTAGAAATAGTAATCGGAATGTCTTAATAAAACTGGAATAACTTCTAATTCCAAACACACTGTGAAATATCCTAATATACTCTCTGCATTGAGATCTCAGTACCTCACAGCCTGGAGTTACCTGTGCCTGTACCTCCACAAAATATAACATAAAGCGACGACGAGCCTGCTGATGATAGACTTATTGCTGGACGCTGAAGAGAGATGTTTCTGATGCAAACTACAGCCGAAAATTATATATCTGTACATTTTTTAAGTAAATTTATCACTTTGTAGAACGTCATTTATTGAGAAATAATATATACTTTCAGAAAGCTTTGGTTTTAAATCCTGCATGATAAAACAATTCTGAAAATAGAAGCAGAGAAGTTGCTCGACACAGAACAGTTCGAAAATTTCGAAATAAATGTGTAAGAGATGCTAATTTTGTTACAATAATTTCAGAATAATTTTCCAATTTAAATTCGGATCTACATTTACATTTAGAAATTGTACATTATCTGCGCTAGTGTACAATTGAGAGTTATTGTTACATTAAAATTTATTTTATTACCTTTCTGACATGTATGAAATCTTAAAGCCTGTATTATCAGTAATTAAGCGTAAATAATTAGAGATAACCATATTTGATTTTTCTTATAGAATATTACAATTAAATACTAAAGTTTGGTCCAATTTGTTTGAAATTGTTAACAGCGTCAATTGAGAGGCTGTTGGTATCATTAACATATATATATATATATATATATATATATATATATATATATATATATATATATATATATATATATATATATATATATATATATATTTTATATCACTTTTTATTTAATTAACTTTTTAAAAACAATGTATTTTTAATTTACGATTTTGAACACTTTGCTATGTCAAAAAAGGAGTAACCGACTTTTATAATTTAATTTAGACTTGTTCGATGTTTACTCGACGACTAATCGAAGATTACTGATATGTGAAGTTACGAACTACTTCTGATTACTTCTGATTACGAATATGCGGACTACTGAAGCTACCAATGGTTGTTTCTCTATTTAAAACATTTCTGTATGCTGATGCTGCAGAAATGTTCTAAGAAGTGTTTTTCTCAAGCTTTTAGCAAGTTGCAATAATTGCGATAAAATACAATGTAGGTTTATGATAAGCACGAAAGGTTTTTAGTTACGCGATAACCGCAATGACTTTGGTATACTCTTTTCTGGACATAAAATCCTGTATGCTAATGGCCTGTTACAATGTATATTACAATATTATAAAATACAATATTAATCTTAGTCTTAACCTAATATAAGAGAGGATTCTATATAACATATATATATATATATATATATATATATATATATATATATATATATATATATATATATATAACAACACTGAGTCTAGAACTGAGCCCTGTGGAACCCCTATTATTATAAAACTACATTTAGAATTATACTTTCTACACGATTAGATCTCTTGATTTATAGTAACAAATTGTGCCGTTTTTTCAAGAAAGATCCCAGTTCAATGTATACCTTAATCTCAGACCTTGTATACCTTAATCATATAATTTAGATATTAACCTATCATAATTAACACAGTCGAAAGCCCTATTGAGATCGTAAAATATTCCAACAGGACATTTGCTAGCTTTAATACAATGCTAAGTATTCTCATGAAAGGAGTGACAGCTGATTGCCAAACCTATGTTGATTGTTCGTTAATATATCATATTTTATCAAAAATATTATCAACCGACCCAAGAAACAATAATTAAATAGTTTAGAAAATCCATACGGTACAGTAATTTTCCAAAAAACAGGATTACCCCGCTTGAAAATAGGTACAACCTTACCAATTTTTAAATATTAGGAAAAATTTCCACCTCGAATGGTAAATTCACAAGATATATAAATGGCGGTATAATAAATTGAAGAGTTTTTTATGAGAAACGTTGGAATGTCGTCTGCCCCTGAAGATTTTTATTTCTTTTCTCGGGAAAAGGCACAAGGAATAATAAATTATTTCGCTCTTTCTTGTGATTATTGCGTGAGAAAATTATTAAATAAAGAAGCAATCATAGTCATATCGAATTTCATATTATATTGTATCAATAATCACGTTATTGTTATTCTTATTGTTATTCTTATTATTATCGTATAGTTCAGACAAATAGGACCAAACAAATCGGGCTTTAGTATTAGAATTAAAAATTTTATTTTCATATGATTTTTCTATTAATCAATATTCGGTGACCTTTTTTTGTTTTTTATGGAAACTCGATAATTCAGGAATATTTTTTGTATAATAAAAAATTCTCGAAAATATATACTAGATATTTTCTCCTTCTCATTTACCCGCTGTTTGTTATTATATTCTACGTATACTGTATATTGTAGGAGGAAAATATGCATGAAAACATTGACACGTAAATATGGTTAAAATAATTAAATCATTTATATCCTTATATGTTATACAGAATGTCCCAATTTTCATTACTCAGTGCTGCGATAAAACTTAAAATAGCATTTTCATTAAAATATATTTTCAACCATTATGTACTCTTATTATTCTTGTTTAGTTTAACATTATAAAATTAAAAGAGATTAAAAAAAACAGACTAAAATGTTACGTAAATACATAATCTTTCATATTGCTATTATACAAATCTCCAAATAAACGATATTAAAATTAGGCTTAACTAAAAGATGTAAAACATCCGTACTTCTATTAAAAAGTAAATTTAATTCTTCTGATGGAGATCTATAACAATGTATTGTCAGAGTACTAATATTGTTGTACGTTCATACAATAGCACCCCATAATTGAGGTACTCGTACAACGATACGAACTAGCTAACTTAAGACTACTAATGTAGAGCGTTTATGGAGTTATAATTTTTCCAGGTTTCATTAAAACACGAAATATTTAAATTTCGAAGTTACATATTTCTACAAATATAGTGTAATTCTTGTATAGATTTACAAAAGTTTTAAACAAAGGTTAGAATTAAATGTTATGTTCTGCTCTCCTCCCTCTTCTTCCGCAGTACTAAAAAATATCAATACAAGGTCCTTTAGGCCAAAATTTTGGATTCACAGCTTTAACAAGATGTTCTTCTAAAATTGTAATTTTGTATACATAAGTTGGGTTCTAAAAATTTACTTAGTTTTTCTGCAGTTGTCTCTGTTACTCGATAAACCTGAAGATCTAATTTTCAAGGGATTCCATTTTATAATTATACTTTCGGTAATATTTCCTATTTCAACGAATCCTTTGCATCTTCTAAACATCTTTTCCTATTGCCCTTAATTTTTTTTTATATGGCTAAGTATTAGATGAATTAAACAGATGGACTTTCTGATTTTGTAGGTTTATATATTCTTGAAATGTTAGTTAATTCTTTGCTTATATAAGCCCAGTAGTTAAACTTTCTTTAATTTTTAAAGTTTACTATTGTCGTGTATATATTTTTATTTTGTCTTCTTTGATAATATTAGATAACAATTTTGTTTATCATTTAGGATGTAAAGTAGGTAAACTTTACACTTACTTACATATTTCAATTCTGTTTTCAGAATTGTTTTATCATGCAGGGTTTGAAAGTGATAATGCGTTTAAGCTTTCTGAAACAATATATTATTTATCAATAAATGACGTTTTATAAAGCGATAAATTTCAAAAATGTATAGATATATGATTTTTGGCTGTAGTTTGCATCAGAAACGTCTCTATTCAGTATCCAGCAATAAGTCTGCCATCATCAGGCACGTCGTCGCCTGATGCAATATTTTGTGGAGGTACAGGTAAACTCCAGGCTGTGAGGTACTGGTCTCAATGCAGATGGTATATTCTAGCCTAACTCGGCAAATGCCAATCTCTCACCACCTATTTCCTCCTCTGGTATCCACTAAATTGAGATCGAACCCAAGGATACTATAAAAACCGCTTTCACAATTGAGGCGTTTATTTTAGGAACAACATGTGTCCAAAATGTTAATTTCTTGATAGATGAAAAAAACGTACTATCGAGTTTATAATAATTTTTTAAAAGCCTTTATATCATAGAGTGTTGAATATAAGTTTAATAAAGATTTTCCGGCTAGTACCTTTAAGAAAAAATATCATGATTTTAAGAAAAAAAATAAAACAACTTGGATTTATGTCGTTTTTAAAAGAAAAAAAAAAAGAAAATAGAAGGAATATTATAAATTTAGCTTTTATTAAATTTTAAGTTACAAAAAGTCATTAGGATTCATCGCAACCACTACTGTTGTCTTCTTCATCGATTTCTAAGGCGTCATTGCTCTGCAGATGATTTTGTCGTGAAAAAATGCCGTCATAAAAGCTTCGATTTTTTGCATTTCCTAAATACGGTAAAAGATCTCTTAGATTTTTTAGTTTGGCAGATGATATTGGCACAGCTTGCAAATAACCCGGTGTGAGTTTTATTAAACTAGTTATTTGTATTTTACTTCTGACAATAGAGGATCTCCATGGACCATTATAGGTATCCCTTAACTTCACTACAGCAGTCTCTGCAGTAATTTCGAACATGCGAACTTGTTTTAGAGAAATTGGCGGTTTAGCTGTTTTCAAAAAATAGTGATCGGTGGCTAACTTTATGTCAAAAAACTTTGAAGGGTCCATTTTGACTAAGAAACATTTCGAGGGTTTAGTTCGTGCTGACAATATCACTTTATCCCACTCTTTAGGTGTCTCTACTCTTTCTAAATGGCGTTTCTTTTTTTCAATCAGTGCGAAGTCCTGATCGTTTGGGAGATAGGAATGGCCCCGAACAGGAAACAGCTACGTAATTTTTAAAAAAAATTTAAGTACATGGACAAGAATAAATAAAAAGTGCAACATAACATAATTCTTGTTTTGCCCGGGACATTCATCACTTAATAGTGATGAATTAACAAGATTTGTTGTCGTAAAGTTATTATTGTTAAAAAAATGTAGCAACATGGAACATACATCGTTGGCACCTTTTTTCGCTTGTCCTTCAGTGTAGGTGTAAATAAATGCCTCATCTGTACCAAGATTGTGGATACCAAATACGTGATACCATTTTATTACTGACGTGAATAAAAAACTGGATTTAATGGAATATGGGGAAGAGGTAGATTTTGCATGAAATCAAAGCTAATACAATCGAGTTCTCCAGCTTTAGCCTGTGTTTTGTATCGTTTTTTCATTGTAAAAAATGCTTCAGCCTTTCTTAAATGAACCTCCTTTTCTATCGTTATTTGGACTTTCTCTGCGTCGCTGATTTCTTGGGAAGTAAGTTTTTATTGGAACGAATCACACTGAGCATATGTATCGGATCGTGGGAAGCCAAACTTTATATTATAGTTGGTATTGAATATTTTCCAGTATATTTTATAAGGAATATTGATTAGGTATTTAGATCGAAACATGAAATGCATCTCTTTTATGGTTAAACCTTTTGGCAGGTAAAAACGAAGAGGGTTTTTGCGTCGTGAATAATGGGATTGCCTTGGTTGAAAAGACTTACTGTGATCTTTAATTAAATAAATTAAGGTGTCTGGATAATCAGTTGACCTTTGCTTGTATTTTCCTCTTAAATCCCTTGGCGACATACCTCGTGTGACTAAGTGGTTTTGGATATGTCTAACTCTGCCACAGTTATGCCATGAATGCCCAAAAATGTCTCCTTACAGACCTCTATTTCCTTGCCTTTATATCTTACTTTAAATGCATATCCTGCAGAATGTGATTTCTCAGTACCTACATTTCTATTTCTCGGACGGCGTCTATTTAATTCTTTTATAGTTATTAGGCCAGACAAATGAGAGTCTTGTTCATTTTTATTGTTCATATTATAAAACTGTTGTAATAAAAACACTTTTGCTTCCCTACTAATATTATCATCACACTTCAGCCGTTTACATCTATAGAAAAAAAAATTTGTAAGATAAATATCCAATATTTACATAAAAGCTATTATTTACCTGCAGTTTCTTCCAATACTGTATTTTTCTATTAGTTTTACTTTATGATTAATATGCTCTTCGCCTTTTATTTTGGCTATTTTTATTATACTGGCTTTTGGTGCTTTGTTTAATTTGAGCTCGGGTGCATACTGTGCTCCACTACCACCCGCTACTGCATTCTCCATGTCTATGTGTATAAAAGTTGATGCAAAACTGAACAAATCACTTAAAATACAACACGAGACCGCACCATAATGAGACAAGAACGCTACTAAATTTGACAAGTCTCTGCCTGCTTAGTTTATTTTAAAAACAACACTAGTACATAGACTTGTGTAGTTTTTAAAAGAAACGAATAAAATATATGTCGTTTTTACAGAAATACTGATATTTTAGTGGTAAATATCTGGAGACATGTGATGTTTTTGGGAAAAACGAATCCTTGGAGTGATAAAGTTCAGTGTCTGTTATATGATGGCGCCAAAATCATATTTTCGTAAATTTTGGACATATGCTGTTTCTAAAATAAACGCCTCAATTGTAAACGGACACTCTGAATTCAATAGGCTTCCATTTGGTTTGAAAAATGCCCCTTGAATATTTGAAAGGGTGATGGACAACATCTTAGTAGGTATTCAAAACCAGAGATGCCTCGTCTATATGGACGATGTCATCCACATGTCAATAGTCCATTTCCCGACAACCCAAGATCATGTCTCACGACTCACGGAAGTATTCCAACATTCACGGGTTGCTAACTTAAATATTCAGACAGACAAATGCGAATTCCTTCGTAAGCAAATTGAATATCTAGGTAATCTCGTCACCAAAGAAGGTGTACTATTCATTTCGTCGCTATTTGCCAAATAAGAAACTCTCTTATCTTGCTGATAAACGGAAGAGTCTACTTGAGCCTAGCCATAAAAACAAGCCATTGTTATGTTTGGAGATTTTTTATTTGGCAAATAGAGATAAAATAAACTATATAGCTAAATCCAGCTGAAATAATTTGTATTAAAAATTTTCCCCGACCTACTAGTCAAAAATACATTAAATTATTTCTTGGTGTCGCTGGATATTATCGAAAGTTTCTTAATAATTTTGATAAAACTTCTAAACTCACTAAATTAGTAAAAATACACCCCTTTTATTTTTATTCAGAGTGTACAAAATCTTTCGAATATTTAATGCAAACATTTATTTCGACCCCCATGCTATCATATCCAAATGTGGACGAGCCTTTCTTACTCATTACAGATGCGAGCCCTTTTGCGATTGGCGCCATACACCAAATCGAATACAAACCCGGCAAAATAAACAAAAACGCAGACGGTTTGTCCCGCATTAAAGTTAACCATTTCCAAAATTGCGCAGACTCCTAAAATAAAATTGTAACGTCAAATACGGATGATGAATCCATTAGTTCAAAACTACTGAAATCTCACCAGAATGATCATACAAAACTAGATACATTTGTTCACTTATATAAAACCCAGTAGTTAATAGACTGCTTAATAATCAAAATTACAAATAATCAACTATTAGATAAAAGGCACAGAGACATTTTTTCAAAAAGATAAAGTCGAAGATTTTAGTACAAGATAAAATAATTGAAGACATTTTTGAGGAGAAACCAAGCTTTATTCACAATAAAATTAATATCGTTACGAGTAAAACACTAAAAAACCCTTTGATGCTAAAGAAATAATATAAATAATGTTTATTACTCCTTATAGAGACAAGGACATTTTTGAATAGTCAGAGACACATTTTGTCGAACATAATCTAGACCTTCAAATACTCGAAAAGTTGTCATCTATTTTCACTGAAAAAGACTTAAACATAATTTACACAATTTTGCATCGCAGGATAAACAAAACAATCCCTAAAATGATAAACTGGCCCGGTTTAACTAAAGCTGTAACAAAGTTCATTTAAAATTGTGATATATGTCAGAAAACAAAAACCTTACGGAACAATTTAAACAACTCGGTGATAAGTGTGATAACCGCAACACCAAAAAGACCGTTCGACAGAAAGAATCGACATCTTAGAAATTCTAAAACGAAATTATGTCTTAACATTTAGGAACCTACTAATCAAATTTACTGAAGCATATCCATTACAATCTAAATCCTCTAAATCGACAGTGATCATACCACTTTTCTATTTCCAACCTTATGGTACAACATTCCGTATACCTACACTTCGATTACGCTAGAGAGTTCGACAATTATTACTTAACGATTACTTAATTACTTAACGATTACGAAGTATTATTACTAAATGATTTGTGTTCTTTATATAATATCAAATTAGTATTTTCTAGCGTTAGCCACCCTCAATATAACGGATCTGTGGAAATATTTCAATGAACGCTATTAGTGCCGTTACACACACCTAAAATATGTCCAGTGATTTTGACACTGAAATTCGAAGAAAACTGATGACACATATCGCAGATTCTCCGCTCAGTTGTGCAAGTAACCGAAACAACTAGTATAACAGTGCGGAACAGACTTAGAGCACGCCACAATTGTCCCATTTCATGCACGACTCGACGGGTGGGTTTACCAATGCATAGCGCACGAGTCTATATAAGCCGCTAAAGAAGGCTGAGTTCTGCAAAACTGCGAAGATTTAAAGGCAACACATTATTTATATTATATCAATAGATGTACATTGTAAGCGCCTTCTTTTTAGAGCTTCTATAGAGTCGCGCGCCATGCGTTGGTAAACCCACCCGTCAAGTCGCACATGAAATGGGACAATTGTGACGTGCTCTAGAATGAACGAACGTGCAGAGCACGGACAATCCGCATGATTATGTAAGGCCAGCACTTAGAAATGATACGTACCAGTCAAGCGGAAAACCCTAACGGACGCCGTTATTTGTAATAAATAAAAACTTCATAAATAAAACATGGTTTTTCACCATACGACTATTTGAGCATACACGTCAAGTTATCCACCTGAATTTTTGTATAACCAAGCTTCACTAACCTCAATATATATGCGAGACTTAAATAATACAATCTCGTACTATTATAAAATTACACGTTCAAAAACCAACCTTCAAAAAGAAAAGACTAAATCCCAATTCGATAAAAGCGTTCAAGAAAATCCCCTACAATATAAAATAGACAATAAATTCTACGTGAAGGAATCCCAAATAAAGGACGAATTGCATAGTAAATTTAACGTCTTTAAGTTTTTTTGAAATAAAACAAATTTTTAAAAATTCTGCAATATTATTAAATCTTGAAATTTCACAAACAACAAAAATCATTTTTGACATGTTGAAACCATATTTTGAGAATTAAATTATTTTTAGGTTTCTCCTGCTAATCAGAGCAGCAGTATCCCAATGTACCATATCATCAATAAACAACACCATTGGAATATACTACCATCAAGACAGCGAAATCCTTATAACAAATAAATAAATGGACTCCTCTGATTAATAAAAATGTTCGTTCATAAAAAACGATTTTGAACATAATGAGAAAATGCTTGAAATTCTCGTACAAACTATTAACTCTACATTGAAAAACATTAACCTATTTCGAGGTGAATTAAAACATATTAGTCTATTAACCCAAATTTCAAATTCAATTTGGAAAAATTTAACGAAATTTATTTCGACAATAAACGCTATAAACGTGGAATTCTATCTGGCGTGGAATTTATACAATTCATGTATTATTCGCCATCTTCGGAATCTAGATTTCCTGTGTTTGATTTAAATATAGTACCAAATATTTAAATCAAACACAGGAAATCTAGATTCCGAAGATGGCAAATATTACATGAATTGTATAAATAAATTAACCAATAGAAATATAAACGAACATCGGATAGAAACATGAGTTATGAAGAATTTTAACGCTTCTATACAAAAACTACAGATCGATGAAGCTACCTTTAAATAGAGATATAAAAATAATCTCAGACACAATTTATAGAACGGCAGATAAAATAAATGTAATAGAAGCAAAATTAAAATTCCTAGAAAAATGTGAACTTATCATGGACAACTACCTGTATTTCGAGAATAAATTAAGTGACATTCTAAACTCAATAACTTTCGAGCGATTAAAAATTATACACATTTCGATAATCAATCCTGAAAATATGTATGATAATCTCGCTTCAGGAAATTTTCCAAAATTTACATTAGAATAATTTACCACTTATTATAAGACTATCAAATGTCGCTAAATATTTAGTTATTATGGAATTACAAGCATACCAAACTAGTTCAGACTTGATATTTGTATTAAAGATCCAAGTCGACTAAGAAGATATATTCTTTTTGGACTATTTCCTATTCCCATCCTGAAAACTAGAACTGGTCTATAACATGTTTTATCGTCTTTACAAAAATACTTAGCACGTGACGCCGATTCCTTGATGTATATACCCATGCAAAACCTGAAAGAATGTAAACCACTTTTCTCTGGCACGTAAAAAAACTCTAATTTCCTTGCATACCCCATCGATGATAATGCCATATGTGACGCTCGCATTCTGAAAAACTTGAAAGTTTTATCTGAAAGCTGCCAAACTTATCTTATATTTACAAAAGACTACAATGTCCAACAACTAACGAACTCATCATAGTTAGTCATAATTTCAGAATCACTTCAGATCACAATCAATTGCAAACGAGGAAACACCAGACAGAAGTAATTTCAAAAATTAAATTCTTAAATTACAACCTGGGAACATTCGCAGGAGCGGCAAAAATACAAGCAAACTCAAAAAACTTTTCGCAAACCAGTGTTAGTCATCACAACACTAACTTAGTTTTCCACAAAACACCAAAGCACTAATATACACTACCCTCGACGCGCGTTTCGCCAACAAAGTTGGCATCATCTGGAGATGATTAAAACTGTTTTAATCAATTTAATCATCTCCTGGAGATAACTAAAACTGTTTTAATTAGTTTTAATAATCTCCAGATGATGCCAACCTTGTTGGCGAAACGCGTGTCGAGTGAAGTACATAGTGTATTGTGGAAAACTAAGTTGTTGTCAAGGAATCCCCGATGACATCGAAATTCCAAAATGGCAACCACTGAATCTGAACAATTTAAATGTAGAAGATCTCGAGATTGCCAAGCATAAACTAGACGAATATTCGAAAACGTTAGACGATTTAATGAACGAACCATTTGTCACTAAACATATCTCTTGATTTACGTATTTCATTATTGTATTAAATAATAATTAATCTCATCTTATTATATATTCTTTGCAAATGCTGAAAGAAGAGGAAATTAGCAATCGCCCTTACAACAAACTCACTCGCACCTGGACCCGCTAAACGCTTCCGATAATCCTTCAGAAGCATCTTACCCAGAAGAAGACCATTAATCAGACCCGAAGATTTAACCGCAGAGGAAGAACTGAACTAATACATTTCAGTTATAGATACATTTTAAGGTAGTTTCTCCGGAAACCCACTTTTCTATAGAATTCCATAAAATTTCGGGTATACATAAAGAATAAACTTCCCCAAGGAAATTACTTAAATGAAACATTTTTATCCATATTTTTACCCATTCATTTATTGTACAATTAAGGAAATATTCATAATCAAAGTTGGAATTTTTTACATGGTTTAAATGTACCAGCTGACTAAAAGTTACACATTTTACATCATAACTTGAAAACTTTTCTATACACTTTTTCCAAAAGCAACTCATCTGTACATTAATACACTACGAATATTTTGAATTGAAAAAACCGGTTGTTGCCCGATTTGTTGAAAAGATAAACATTTTTAAAATATGCCAGTTTAAGCATTACTCGAGAACAAGTGACAAGTGGAGAACTTGTCAATTAGCGTTTGGCAACGCAGCGGCATGCATTTTACCAGTCGCCACTTATATTATTACTGCACATTGGTCACAAATAATATCTAAAATTGAATTTAGTCCTAAACGACTTTTCTTTTTTATTTTTTCATGTAAAAGAACGTTTGTAGATTCACAACATCTTAAATTTTTGCCAAGTTTCCTCAATTCAACAATACGTCGTCCAATGCTTAGGTTAGTTACTCTGGTTACTATTCGCAAGATTCATTTTTGTAATACAATTTAAACGTTTCTGTATTACTTTTCGCTTGGCAAATTTTCCTTTATTGTCTCGGAACTGGCCACGATAAAAATACGTATTTAATTTTTCTATAAATTTGGTTTCACGCTCCGAAAAAGTTTACAAAGTTAGGTTAAGTATAAGACGTACACAATCACAACAGATTAAAATGCAACACAACGCAACGTTGCTGGGTATAAAATGTTACACTAAAACTATGCTTTACTAATTATTAAATGCAACACAATAAATTGTTATATAACAACTCCCCTTTTTAACATAAAGTTGGTGTTATACAGCAACTTTTCTAAAGTGAGCAAAGTTAAAACATTTGACAATTAAAGCGATTGCATTGAAACTTTGATTTAAGTTTAGAATTATACAATTAAAGTTTTTTTAACGCAATAATGAAATACGTGAACCAAGAGATATGTTTAGTGACAAATTCAATAAATCATCTTGGCAGCTTTCAGGTAAAACTCTCAAGTTTTTTAGAATGCGTGTTTCATATGGCATTATCATCAATGGGGTATGCAAAGAAATTAGAACTTTTCTTTAGCACGAGGATACGTGCCAAAGAAAAATGGTTTACATTTTTTCAGGTTTTGCGTGGGTATATACATACATAAAAGAATCGATGCCACGTGTTAAGATTTTTGTAAAGACGATAAAACAGGTTATAGACCATTTTGACCATTTTGTTTTAATATTGAGGATGGGAATAGGAAATAGTCCAAAAAGAGTATATCTTTGTTAGTTTATTTGGATTTTTAATACAAATACCAAGTCTGAACTAGTTTCATATGCTTCTAATTCGATAATATCTAGATATTTAGCAACATTTGATAGTCTTATAATAAATTATTCTGATGTAAATTTTGGGAAATTTCCTAAAGCGAGATTATCAGATTTTCAGGATTGATTATCGAAATGTATATAATTTATAATCGCACGAATGTTATGGAGTTTAGAATATCACTTAATTTATTCGCGATATACAGGTAGTATCCCATAAGAAATTCACATTTCTCTAGGAATTTTAATTTTGCTTCTATTACATTTATTTCATCAGCCGGTCTATAAATTCTTCATAATTGATGTTACTGATATTTTATTTTTCAGTAGGTTTTCTATCTGGTTTTCGTCATTGGTTAATTTATTTATACAATTCATATAATATAATAATCTTCAGAATCTAGATTTCCTGTGATTTATTAAAATATAGTACCAATGCTATTTAGAATTCCACGTTTATAGAGTTTAGTGTGGAAATAAATTTCGATTAATTTTTCCTGAACTGAATTTGAAATTTGGATTAAGAGACTAATATGTGTTTCATCCTGTCAAAATTGACTTTTGTTGTTTGTGAAGTGAAAATTTGTTTTATTTCGAAACAACCGTTAAATTTATTATGCAATTTGTCCTTTATTTGGGATTCCTTCACGTAGGCTTTATCGCCTATTTTATATTGTAGAGGATTTTCTGGACATTAGTTCTATTTGGTTACACAAAGTTTCAGGTGGACGACTTCACGTGCGCCCAGATACTAACTCGTATGTCGAGAAGCCATCTGTTTTATTTATGAAATTTTTATAGCAAATAACGGCGTAAGGAATAATATTTAGTGGATGTTTGTTAGGGTTTTCCGCTTGACTGGTACGTATCATTTCTAATAGTGTATACTGGAATATTCCCACAGATCCGTTGTATTGAGAGTGGCTAACGCTAGAAAATGTTAATTTTATGTTATATGTATAAAGAACATAAATAGTTAAGTAATACATTGTGGAACTCTCTACCGTAATCGAAATGTATACAGAATATTGTACCTTAAGTCTGGAAATACTTACAAAAGTGGTGTGCTCACTGTCGATTTAGCGGATTTATCTTTTAATGGATATGCTTGAGTAAATTTCATTAGTTCGTTCCTAAATGTTAAGTTCCTAATTAATTCGTCGATATGTATATGTCGATATGTATTCTCTCGAACGGTCTTTCGGTTATCACCAAGCGGTTATTTGAATTTTTTCGTAGGGTTTTTGCTGCCTGACATCACAATTTGGAATGAACTTTGTTACGTCTTTAGTTAAATCGGTCCAGTTACATATATTTGTTTCTTATCTTACGGATGGTTTTGCTTATTCCGCGGTGAAAGGTTGCTTTTCCGGTGTGGGTTTGATCTATTATCGCAATTTGATCGTCAGGTGTTTTGGTTATGTTTTGACAACGTCTTCTTCAGTGAAAATAAATTATAAAACTTTTCGAATATTGGAAGGTCTAGATTATTTTCGACAAAGTATGTCTTTGAAGATTTAAAAATGTCCTTGTCTGTATAAAGAGTAATAAACATTGTTTCTATTACCTCTTCAACATCGAAGGGTGACAAAACAATATAATATTTTCGGTTTTCCACCATTTTACTCGTAACGATATTAATTTTATTGTGAATAAAGCTTAGTTTTTCCTCAACAATGTTTTTAATTATTTTATAATGTAAGTTTTTGATTTTATGCAAAAAGTAACTTTTTATACAAAGCGTTCTGGAGGCGAAAGCTATTGGCGAAATCTTTACCTACGGGACTTTGTGAGAGTATGGTGCCGATGACAAACGCTCATCTCTCGCCCCTGTAATGAGCAAAAAAGGCTCGTCAAATTTTCAATATGATAGTGTGGGGGTCGAAATAAGGGTTCATTTTAAACCTTCGAAAGATTTTGTACACTCTGAATCAAAATTGAAAAGGGTGTCTTTTTTACTAATTTAGTGAGGAGTTGGAAAATTTTAGCAAAATCATTAATAAATCGTCGGTAATATCCGACGAGGCTAAGAAATGATTTAATTTTTTCTTGGTTAGTAGGTTGAGGAAAATTTTTAATACAATCTATTTTAGTTGGATTTGGCTTTACACCTTCTTTGGTGATGAGATGACCTAAATATGCAACTTCCTTGCAAAGGAATTCGCATTTGTCTGTCTGATGTTAGCTATTTGTAAATGTTTAAACACTTAATAAAACCGTGAGTCATGAGATGTGATCTTGGATTGTCGGGAAATAGACGATTATATCGTCCATATAGACGAGGCATCCCTCATTTTGAATACCTACTAAGATGTTGTCCATCACTTTTTCGAAGGTTCAAGGGTCATTTTCCAAACCAAATGGAAGCCTATTGAATTTAAAGTGTCTGTTTTCAACTGTGAAAACGGTTTTCATAGTATATTTGGGTTCGATTTCAATTTGGTGGAAACCAAGGCCAAATCAAGGGTTGTGAAATATTGGCTTTTGCCTAGTTGGTCTAGGAGGTAAGAAATATTTGGGAGGTGTATATTTATCTAATATGGTTAAGTCATTGAATTTCCTGTAACCAACGACGACACGTCAATTTAGATTGCCTGACTCATCAACGTTTTTTGGGGATAACCCATTTCGGTGAAGACCAGGGGAAATTTAAATTCCTAATAAAACTCTACTCTAACATTTCAGATACGTGCTTTTTCGCTTCCTCCTTAGAACATGAGGAAGCGAGAAGACTTTGTAAAGATGGGTTTCGCACTGTTATTGTCTATTGGGTGTTTTATTTCATTGGTGAATGTGAAAATATCTCCTTCGAGATATTACTTCTATATCTTTCTCGTTTAGATGGTCGAGAGGAAGTTTTTTTTTATTTCTTCGCGTCTTTCCGTATAAGTTTCGAAATTACATTTATTTAAATTATTTAGAGAACAATTTTGAATTGGTTCTAACTTAATTTCGGAAGAGTTTACGGTTTTCGGGATTGTGTTTGCGTTTAATACGGAGGGAAAAAATTCTCCTTAATCATTGATTTTGACTAGTGTGTTTTGGAAGTCGTACTTTATCTATTTCCGTAGCTATTAGTATGGCTTCGGTATTTACAAAGTTGCGTCGAAATTTTGAAATTTGTCTGTGTGAGGGTTGATAGAAATTTGGTTAATACATTGGCTGTTTTGAACATTTTGTTAACATATAATTTTCTATGCTAGGGGCATTCTCAGTGGTTTTGATTAAAGGAACAGTTTTGAAGTTGTCTTGAAGGTTCGAAGGAATGAATCTTTTATTTTTATGTCTATAATACAATTATAATGCTCTAAAATATCTGAACTTAGTAATCCCTCGAATTCTATATCAATGTTGTGGATATAAACTTTATCTCTTACCGGGAATGTGGCACAAAAAGTAGACCACCAAAATTTTCACCCAACTGCAGCGCCGCTAAATTTAGACCACCAATTCAAAATTATTTTCTTACTCTCTCAACCGCACAGAGTTTAAACCACCATCATTGTATTGTATTTTGGCGCATGGCAAATAGTAAAATGTGGCGTATGATTGTAGAAACCTGTTTGAAACGAATAGTTGGTGAATTGTTGTTTATATTTAGGTAATTCATGTGGTTGTCTATAAATTGGGTGTATATTTATGAAATATTATGTTTGTTTCATAAATTTGACTTTAAAATAGTGTTAAATGCATCATTGGAAGTAAGTAGGATATATTGTATTTCTAATTTTTCTTATTGATAAGCAAAAATTTGAGTTTGATTGTTTGGTTGAATATTTGTACCACCGCTTCACTAGTGTGTTTTTTATGAGACACAAATTTCTGAAAAATAAATTTTTATGTAGAAAATGTCGGGCAATGACGACGATCTACTATTGCTTGAGAGCTACCGAGAGCTTGAGGAAGACATTGATGCTTACTCTTTGCCATCTGGTGATGAGTCGGTATTAGGAGGCATAGAGGAGGGAGGCACAGATGGGAATATGAATGCAAATAATGATATTTATGTAGTAAATGGATTAAGTGTGGATTCATTAATTAAAATTTCGTTATCTATAATTCCTTGTATTATAACGTTTTCAGGAACACGTTGAGAATACTTTTTACAAATTTTTGGTTTAAATATTGAGAGTGCAGTACCCCTGTCTATTAATAATTTAAATGTTTTAGTAGCGTCCTCAATGTAATAATTTTTTTTTTGATTCACCGTTAAAAGGGCACTTGAGATTTATCTAGTTATAGGAATACTTGTTCGTTTGGTTTTTGCTTTGTATTCAAATTCATTATTTGAATTTGTAGTTCCGTTATCTCACATGTTTGTCGAAGATCTGGTGGATGACTTTGGGCTTGAGTATTTAGCCGAAAATTCTGATCAGTCTCAGCTCAATAATTGAATTTATTTGTCGCGAAATTATAATGTTGTTGGTAAGGGGACGAAAATGTTTCATCAGAATATAAATCGGAATTTATAGCGGCCGGGAGAAGTATCCCGGCCTCCCATCCCATCATCAGTATATTGTGGATATGAATTATATTGATGAGTTGTATCATCAAGATTTTGATTCATGTGAGTATTTATACGATGAGCCCTTTGTTGATTATTATTTGAATTGGGTCGAATTATTGGTGTTCTCGATTGATTAATTGATATAATTCGGTTCGCTTTAATAGCTGAAGATTTTTATCACTAAGTTGCAATAAGATATTATTGAGCAATTATTAAATTAAATAAGAATAACTTTATAAAGTTAGTTGAAAGGGATAAATGGGTCTGTACCCTGTATAAATTTTTGAGAATGTTTCCAAATGTAAGCATGTCAAATCTTTGACTTACCAAATTGTTTCCATGCGTCTTCTGGTCCACAACCAGTATGGCACATCCATGTTATGCATGTAGATGTCTTGAGGATGGATTTTCGGAGTAAGATCACAAACAATGAGGATGGTTCCGTGTTCTCGTTGCGATTACCCCTGTTGCTATTCTTGTTTTGTCCTTTGAAGTTTCTACTTGTTTCTTTCTTGTTTTCTTCTTTTTGATTTCACTGTAGGAGTTGGAATTTCACGTTATACAATAACAATATAAGGCTAAAATAATATTTAATAAATAAATGTTATTATTTAGTGTCTGAATATTCTCCATTGTTATATCTGCTAAGTTATCTTCCATTTTTTGACTACTTCTATGCATGTATATGTCCAAAAGGAAAACAATTGTTATTATTATGTTATTATTAATATTAATATTTAACATATTAAGTAGTAATGCTTAAATAAATTTGTTTATACGAAACAAATGCTATCTTCAGGATGAAATATTTATATTGATGTTAAATAATTAGAATGTTAACATGTACCAAATCAATACCATATAACCATTTTAGTTCAGTTATGGAAGAGATGTCTCATTGAAAGGCACAAAAAGAGACAGTTTTAATAGAATTATTTACTATAGTTTCTTTTCCTAAATTATTGCATATTCCATTAACGATGGTAGTTTATATATTATTTATTTTATTATAATTATACTAAAATGATAATAGGAAATATCTGGTAATGGGTAATATTTAATTGTTATAAAAGCAAGTAAAGAATACATTACTCCGACTATGTGTATGTACCTGACTGAAACTTGAAAAGATCCTGAAATCAGTTAAATATATAATGTACAAGTTCAGAGGCTTATTTTAATCCAATTCTAAAGCTCCCGTACTTCGCGACTATATGCTCCCGCCCCATGCAAGTGTAATATTAAAATCTCACCAAAAACATAAATGTGAAAAGGGTGCCAAGTTCGGTGCAAACGATGTTCGGGGTTATCGGCTTCGCCGAGAAAATAGAGAGAGATCTGAACGGGTGCCAAGTTCCATAGGAACTTACAACAGGAACTCAACTATTCAATTGATTTAAAAGAAAATTTGTTACGTTCTTTGATATTGAATTTACAACTTCGCAAGTTTTCATGGTCAATAAATTACGATTAACGTGATAATGTTTCAAAAAATAAAACCCGCCACAGGTAGGATTCGACATTTGTCCCGGATCGGAACCGAACGACATACAGCTGTTTCGAACTTGTTAGTTCTCATCAGTGCCGCATACGGTACGCCGATTCAGGACAAATGGATCATATCGATAAAGATGTATAGACCATAAAGTTCATTCGGCATTTGTCCTGAATCGGCGTACCGTATGCGGCACTGATGAGAACTAACAAGTTTGAAACAGCTGTATGTCGTTCGGTTCCGATCCGGGACAAATGTCGAATCCTACCTGTGGCGGGTTTTATTTTTTGAAACCTTATCTGATCGTGCAGAAACACGAGAAAGGGGTCGAGGATCGCTTCTGGGTATAATTCAATGCCTGGCGGGGCTTTAGCCCGAGGAGTAGTTGTTTCCTAGAGCGATTATGTAATAGCTTTGCTATTCGGGAACTATTTTGATAGGCGCTTGGCGGCTTGGTGGTTCCTTTCTCGATTTCCGACTTATAAGTTACTAACGTGATAATATTTAATACAAACTTAAAGTTCAACTTTGATAATTGTTCTATTTTATACTACAAACAATTTAGATAAATGTAATAGAACTTGCTAAGTTATAAATGATGTCTCACCAAAAAGGTAAATGTGAAAATGGTGAAAATATAAACGGTATAAACGGAATAAACGACGTTTGGAGTTGTCGTCTTCGCCAATAAAAGAGTTGAGATGTGAACGAGTCAAGTCCCAACTGTCCTCTTTAAAACAGTGCGTTTTTATACTATATAAGTGCATTATAACGTTAATAGAAATTATTTAAGACGGGGGTATTCCATGTTTTTAATTGATCAATAATAAAGCACAGCCTCCTTGAGGCGTGCAAAAATGATAAAACTTTTCAAAAATTGATAATATTGATATAAATGTGAATTGGGTGAAAAGTTCGATACAAACGACGATCGGAGTTGTCAGCTACGCCGATAAAAGAGTTGAAATCTGAACGACTGCCAAGTCCTATAGGAAGTTACAATAGGAACTTACAATGGGAATTTACAACGGTCTTCAATTGATTTAAAAGAAAATTTGTTACGTTTGATATTGAATTTATAACTTGGTACGTTTTTCCAGCTAAATTGTTTGTAGTATAAAATAGAACAATTATCAAAGTTAAATTCTAAGCTTGTATTAAACATTATCACATTAAATGTAATTTATTGACTATTAAAACTTGCGAAGTTATAAATTCGATATCAAAGAACGTAATAAATTTTCTTTTAAATGGATTGAATAGCTGAGTTCCTGTTGTTAGTTCCTATGGAACTCTCTCTCTCTCTCTCTCTCTCTCTCTCTCTATATATATATATATATATATATATATATATATATATATATATATATATATATATATATATATATATATATATACCGGGTGACTGGCACCGCGACGTATTCATTTGAAGAGGTATTAGTAGAGACAATTTGCAGTCAATTGAACCATAATTAATATAATTGCTGATAGTTTTCGGGATATTTCAAAAAATGTGTGTTTTCTTAGAAGTGTACTACCTAACACTACTAATTGTAAAATAAAACAAAAGGATCGTTTTTTTGTAATTTTTTTTTGCTACTGCCGTTAATATACATAGTAGTTCATGCTATGTAACAAAAATTATATTAAACAGTTTGATATGACAAAAATACAGGACCTAAAACCTGCAAGGGTTGTTAGAAACTTTAACCTAATTGTACATTCACCAGGATTTATTTAAAAAACTTGTGACTGCATTAAATGTACAAATTATTTTAAAAACTTCTATGTTTCATCACCTTTCGAATGAGGTGTAATGTTTTAAGAAATTTTCTGTTACTTCCCGGAATAATTTTATATGTGAAAAACAAAATACACATATGTATGTAAATTACATAACCACTAAATCCAATGCCTAAGCTGTTTGTAAGGGGTTCAATATTCTAAAGTTGAGCTTATTTCTATATAAATAATAGATATTGATTAATGACGTCAAGAACAGGGTGTTTTGTGACGTTTTAATGCATTAAGTTAAGGAACTGGGTGACGGTGAGCAGCCAGCGTTGATGACAGAATACCTGACTGATCAGCTGTTTCCTAATCGATACTTCATAAACGCCCTCAGATGACGATAACGTAACAGATACCAATATATATTCATTTAGAAGAAACAAGAAAGATCTAATAATATGTGTATTACTGAATAATAAAAGTTTGATAAAAATGTAGGCGACAAAAAAATTCGGTCTGTGCATATCTCGAACATAATATAAATTTTAATTTTAAACAAATTAGAAATTTGTTATACCGTATTTGTTATATATATATATATATATATATATATATATATATATATATATATATATATATATATATATATATATATATATCCTGAATCGGCGCACCGTATGCGGCACTGATGAGAACTAACAAGTTCGAAACAGCTGTATGTCGTTCGGTTCCGATCCGGGACAAATGTCGAATCCTACCTGTGGCGGGTTTTATTTTTTGAAACATTATCACGTTAATCGTAATTTATTGACCATGAAAACTTGCGAAGTTGTAAATTCAATATCAAAGAACGTAACAAATTTTCTTTTAAATCAATTGAATAGTTGAGTTCCTGTTGTAAGTTCCTATGGAACTTGGCACCCGTTCAGATCTCTCTCTGTTTTCTCGGCGAAGCCGATAACCCCGAACATATATATATATATATATATATATATATATATATATATATATATATATATATATATATATATATATATATATACGATTTCCGATATTGATATACCGAAAGATGAGGTAAAGGGGAAGGCCACTATGACAGCCGAAAAAATAACCGATTTTTAAGAATTCTTTTCACAGGGATAACTAATTAATAAAGAGATCGGATTGTTGTTACTTTGTTAAGTGTATATTAAACTTGTTTTTTTTATTAATTGTTTTTAATAAATTTTAAAGATTAACAAAGATATGGGCCTTGACTTAACGACTACAAAAATTTCCCCTCCATTGTGGTATTGATATCTTGGTGAAGGATTATTAGAAAATAAAAAAACAAAATTTTATCAATACTTATACTAATGTGGCTATCGTTATGATAGTCGTCTTTGTTATTATCTACAAAGTGGCGACGGATTGATTTTTTTTATTTTTAAGGCTTTTTTCTTATTCAAGCAGTTTGTAAAAATAGTAATTATTAAATTTTTTGAAATCGGCTACGTACAAACTTAGCCACTGCGATTACAAATATTTAAACAAAAATTGAGAATCGGCTCATAAGATTTCGAGTATTCGTTGCGACAAGGTCGAAAAAAGTCGTTTCGAGAACACATTTAAAATTTTCATTGTTTTTCTTGATATATAGTTATGTACATATTTCATAAAATATTGATACTTACATTAACCTATCGAGTTCCGGGACATATGATGATTCTTTTCTTCATCAGCATCTCCAGTGTTGTCTTTTTTGTTCTTTTTTTTTTTGTAGTCATTTTTGACAGGGACGGTTGAGCTACCTGCTTTAACTAACGTGACTGTTACTCAGTTAATTTTTAGAATTTCAACTTAAAAGTTTACCTATATATTTTTGAAAATATATACTTTAAAGAAATGTCAAAAAAATCAAATTTCCAGTGGCCATAATTAAGATAAAGAAGCCTTAATACAAATACATTTTATCTTTGTATATTGCCTAACAAATATTTGGTTATATATATGAAATAATATCTATCTAAATACACGGGAGTGTATCAGCCAAGTTCGGACAAGAAAAGGGTGACGCACGGGTAGTGTGTAATATTACACGATCCCCCCCCTACCCCATAACTCAAAACTATTAGACCTACACACTACATACAATTTGCACGTCTAATAAGGCCTCCTTGAATATCTAGAATCCCAAATTTCATGAATAAACCTATTATAGTTCTCGAGTTATTGAGGTTTGAAAAGTACTATTTTATCACTCATTGAGTGACTCGCTCATAAAAAGCCTAGATCACTTCACTTGAAATTTGGCGTTAAGGTAGATCACTAGGTGTGTACAAAGAATAAAAATCTGTAACTACAAATTATCGATGTTCAGTGTCGCCAAAGCTATTGGTGCGGTTAGTTTCAAGTACTAAGCATCAATCAATCCAACAAGCAGAGGTGAGGTCACTACAATACGTGATTTGTTAAATTATTTATTCTTAACAAAAATCATATAAAAGTAACATAAATAAGTAATTATAATAAAATTATACCAACAACAACCACACTGCGTTATATTAAATAAATATGTGACATCAATTTCTTACCTACTAATTGTCAATAGATGTCAAGTACTCGAAATAATATCCAGTTTGTTTATTGCAGTGTCCGCTTTAAAACAGTGCGTTTTTGTACTATATAAGTGCATATATACTGTTAATAGATATGATTTAAGGCGGGCATATCCCATGCTTTTAATTGATCGATAATAAAGCATAGCCTCTTTGAGGCGTGCAAAGAGGACATATTTTCAAAAATTAATGATATCTCACCAAAAACATAAATGTGAAATGTTCAGTACAAACGACATTCGGGGTTGTTCGATAAAAGAGTTGAGATCTGAACGGGTGCCAAGTTCCATAGAAACTTAAAACGGGAACTTACAATAGAAATGTACAATGGTCTTCAATTGATTTAAAAGAAAAGTTGTTACGTTCTTTGATATTGAATTTATAACTTCCAGTTTCGTATTGAATTTATAACGTGATGATATTTAATGTAAGCCTAAACTTTAACTTTGCTAGTTGTTCTATTTTGTACTACAAACAATTTAGTTGGATATAAAACTTAGTTATAAATTCAATATCAAAAAACGTAACAAATTTACTTTTAAAATCAATTGAAGACTATTGTACATTCCTATTGTAAGGTCCTGTTGTAAGTTCCAATAGAACTTGGCATCCGTACAGATCCCAACTTTTTTATCGGCGTAAATTTTTTATCTTGTTTGTACCGAATTTTGCCACCTTTTCACATTTATGTTTCTGGTCAGATATACGAGGGTTGCCTTTTAAGTTTTTACACGACCAATAGATGGCGTTACTGAGATGTGGAATCACTGTATTCGTGAACCTTGACGTTTGTTATTACGAAGCCAGTGGCAACTAGAAATTGACCGAGTAGTGTGTTGATAGTGAACATTTAAAACAAGCAAGTTTGTGCAAAAATGGAAATCACCCGTGAAGGTTTGCATTGGATAATTTTTTATGATTTTATGAAGTGCCTTACTCAACAACAATGTATAGAATCGCTTTGTGCAACTGTTGGTAATGAAGCACCATCAGAGAAGACTATTTACAATTGGTTTGCAGAATTTCGTCGTGGTCGTGTGTCCGTCAGTGATGAATGTCGTGAGGGTTGACCAAAATCGGTTGTTGTTCCAAAAAAACATCGATGCTGTGTGCAACATGATTAAAGAAGATGTGACTTGCAGACAGATAGAGGCGTCTCTTGGAATATCGCAGACTGCAATACAATCGATTTTGCATGAACATTTAGATGTGAGAAAGATCTGTTTCAGATGGATTCCGCATAATTTGACCGAAGCGCAAAACATGGCTCATGTTGATTGGTGTAAGGAAATGATGAAAAAATTCGACCGAGGACTGCAAAATTCGGATGCAACATTGTTATAGGAGATGAAATGTAGATATATTCATATGAACCGGAAAGCAAACAACAGCCTACTGTTTGGGTGTTTGAAAATTAATCAAAGCCCACTAAAGTGGTTCGCTTACGGATCACTTCCAAGAAAGTGATCGCTTGTTTCTTCGGATATACTGGACACGTTGCAATCAGGAGGATCGTTAGAGGATCGAAGAACTGTTAATGCTGAATGGTATATAAAATTTGTTTGCTAACGGTCTTCGATGAAATACGGAAAAACAACAAAAAACGGCGCGTTATTCTTCATCACAACAATGACAGCTCCCATACAGCACGTCAAACAACTGAATATTTGAAGGAGAAAAATATCGAATTAATGTGTCATTGCCTGTATTCACCCGATTTATCACCTAATGACTTTTAACTTGTTCCCCACTGTCAAACAAAAGATGCGTGGACAGCTATTTTCATCACATCAAGAAGCTGTTGAAGCTTTCCAAAACCATGTTTCTACGATATCAACTTCAGATTGGAGAAAATGTTTCCAGAATTGGTTTGAGCGTATGCAAAAATGTATTGACCTGAAAGGCGAATAAAACGCTTTGTTTCGAACTTGTTCGTTTCTTCTTCACTTTTTGTAAAAACTTAAAAGCAGCCCTCGTAATATTTCAAAAAGTATCAAATGATAGTATATTATAATATACATGAGTTAACATTTAAAAAAGAAAATATTAATTTACAGATTATATATTTACAATAAACGGTCAGTGTTAGTGCTGCATCAGTGGTGTTACTCTCTTGTAATTCCTCGGTAGCCGAGATGCCGTTGCGTAGGCGTAAGATATTTGAATTATGTATGTAGGTGCAAGACATTCAGTTTAGCTTTGCCGTGTTTCACAATTTAGATATTATATAAATGTAGTAATATATGTTATATACATTATTATAATGTATATAACATATATTACTACATTTCTACTACATTACTACGTTTCTACGCGATAATGAGTCTTCGTGGTGGGCAGCTTGCATAAAATATGACCACATATAATGTACTTCATACATAACATTTCTAATAATATTACAGTATAAGAGATTTCCCCCCTGTATATTTGTTTTACTTCATTGAAATTAAACAAATATAGTTTTTAAATAAAACAGATCGTAGTACCTTCATAATTTCATTTATCCAGGGAACAGTTTATTTCTAATAAAATAATGCGTATGTTAAATTGTAGCTAATGATTTTACCGTAAAATGATTGTAAGCTTAATAAAATTGTCTGTACCAAAAATATATTTGTTCATTGTAAAATAATGGTTCACCATAATTAGAAAAATATTATTCCCTTTATCCATTCCTACCATTTATGGTATTTCTGTGAACAGTTTTTCCTTTGAAAAGGCAAAATGTAACAAATTAGTTTGATACTAATTTGGTTTTATTATTGATATGTCTCTCCTGTCTTATATATTAAATACCTAGCTAAACTGTCACTGAGTTGTATATCACGGGATAATTGAAATACGTTATGGCAGACAATGTTGTAATATTTCGATGGAATGAGGTAGACGTATATAGTATAGTCACTACAGTGCGGAAGGCATAGAATTCAATTAAAATAAACGTCTGGACTCGTGAATCACATAGATTACCTGACCTGTTGTTTGTTTTTAAATGCATTTAGATATATATATATATATATATATATATATATATATATATATATATATATATATATATATATATATATATATATATATATATATATATAAACCGTTGGCTATAAACGGGAATATGTAAAAAACAGCGTACGATGACTTCGGAGGCACAAGAAGAATCATAATCTAATGCCGGTATTATTTTGTATTTATTTGTCTTTTCTTTTTCTTCAGAGTCATTGGAAGTCGAAAAAATTAACGTCATTCCGATTTAAATACATCCCATGCATCGCAGAAATCAAGGAATTATGTTATGCAAATTATATAGCTTTTGGATTTATGGAAGTTGGCAATACACAAGTATTGCCAACTTGGTACACCGACCACATTGAAGACAACTTCAATGTGGTCGGTGTACCAAAGTTTTACCAAAGAGTTTTATATTTCCTTTATGTTTCCTGCTAAACAGATTCGTTATTTCCAATCTTAGCATCCAGAATACAAGAGTAAGAATGAAATATTCTTGGAATGAAAGTCTGAACAGTTTTTAAAATAAAACATGTTTATGCGTCGCATATCGCAGACGGTTAATGAAAATGCAACTGAGGCATCTTCCATTGCTTTCTACAATATTGCAATGACTGGCGAAGCCCATACAACAATATATAATTTTGATGTGCAGTTGATATGATAAAATGTATGTTGGTTGAAAAAGCCGCAAAGGAACTGTTAAAGATGCCACTTTACAGATACAGCAGCTTGTCGTATAAACTACTTTTCAGAATTCATAAAAGCGGAGTTAATTTTTCGGGGCCTTAAAAGGTGTAATTTTGCGTTACAAATGTACTATTCACTTCATCGCTATTTGCCAAATAAAAAACTGTCTTGTCTTCCCGATAAACGAAACAGTCTGACCCTAGCCATAAAAACAAGCCACGGTATGAGATAAGAGCCGTTTGGAATCTCTTATTTGGCAAATAGCGATGAAATAAACTATACGAATCAAGTGATGTGGCGGGGCTAGTAGTGTTGCTTGTATTTGTACGGTATCAGTTCCGGCATTCTATTCAAAAGGAAGTATTAATCTGTAAAGCGTTAGGACTACTGGGGCTACTAACTTGGTGAACAACTGTTGTACTAAAAATGGTATTTCATAACATTGATGTTTACACCGATGCGATGGAGCAAATTCTATGGTTGGAAAAACTGCAAGTGCCATTTTAAGAATCATCAGCATGGCACTTTCCATGAAAACTATCCTCGACAAGTCTTTACAGGCTTGTCGAGAATAGTTAATAATTAATAGTTAATAATTAACTATTAGTCTTGATCGTTAAATATGCGACTATTTAAGATTTTATGGGTCTTGACTATGATAAGGGAATCATATATACATATTTACTACGAGTACTTCACACTGAAGTTCAATTATCTCCGGGTACAATACTATTTCGGTTGTCGAGTTGTGAGCTGTTCACGCTTTTCTCCTGCAACGTCCTTTGGAATGTCAGTTAACTAAAACTAATAAGGATTGGTTGTTTACACTTACTTATTTAACAGAAACATTTTTATATGACTTAATGAAGGTTAATGTGTTTACAGTCAACGATAAAATTGTAGGAGTACATTTAAGAGGGAGAAATCTGCCATCGCAATAAATTGGCGCTGTTGTAGTGGGATTTGAATAAAAATATATATTTTATACAAGTTCAGAACCCGCTGATGAAGTAGGTCTAATACAATATATAATTATTTTTTGCCGTAACTAAAAAATAGATGGTGGCATATCATTTATGTACTCTATTGCAGTAAAATAAAATTCACATGTATCCGTACGAAACGTATGTACCTATGTGCAAGCCTAAATAACAATCCTGTTTTGTCAAACGCCGCACACTGATTCAAACCGACACTCTGGCGCACCAAAAATAATGTATATATTATAATAATATGACATACAGTGAAAAGAAATAAATATACAATAAAAGAACGTAAAACAGTTATGCAAAACAACTTAAAGACTCGTCCAAATCATCGTCGTCACAGGTGCTGCTGGTGCTGTTTATGTGTTCTGGTGACTTCAGTAGCGATATAATATATTTGTCTAACAGGTAACTTTTTCTTTGCGGAAAAGTTCTTAAACTAGATATTACTGGATCAGAAGACACTAAGAGTAGGTGTATCATATCTTCATTTATCTGTTTCCTTGACATTTTACGAGTGTTGTGTTCCCTGATGTATTTTAGATCTTTATGCCGCGTTTCTTGCACATCCTCTGACACCTGCTTGATTGGGAGTAAAAAGTGTTCTATAATTTCCTTGCTATGCAATAAGAGTTTATGAACTGTGGGAGGCATTGGAAACCATTTATACAGACTAACATAATATTTTGCAGTATCGATTGCATAAGTTTCCAACTGTTCTGTATTTATATCATATCCCACTGCTTATAGTTCATAATAATACTCTAAACGATAATTAAAAGTCGCATCTATACCTGTAATTTCAGAGGATAATTTTGGATTCGTGAAGAAACGACGATCGGTATTACCGTCATTCGTGTTTCCTAAACCTGGTTTGGGGATGTCCACCAATAAACCCATTTCTTGTTGAAATTTTTAAATGATCCTCTATTTTCGTATCTCTACTAAAGCTTTATTTTCCTCTCCGCGTACCTGCCATGTTTTATGTCTAACTTGTATGCTATATGCAAAAGGCACTCAAAAGCTCTTATCTGGAGGTGTAAACATGAAAAACCAAAATGTATAGCAGCAGGATCAGAAATACGTTCCTTTACACGTTCTAAATTATTAAATTCTTTTGGGCCAGTATTGAAAATATGTATAATATTTTTGTGTTGACGTGTTAGACATTAGGGCATTGCAAAGTTTGCCATCTACCATGGTTTTATGTAAAATGTGACAGAAATCTTCAACAGTTATATTGGTTGATTTTAAGTGAGATATTTATTTTTCAGTGTGAGAAAATTCAGATTTTATATCACTGCTTTCTTTTACAAATTGTATCCTAACTGGTCTACAGTAACATGTAGATGACGTCCGTGGATTGTGCCATAAGACAATTTTGTTATTGGGTGATTTCTGATTTGTATAAGATAGCTGTAACGGCACTACGGATATTGTAAAAATGTGGGAATCATGTAATTCTACGTCTGTATTCTCGTACTTTTTTTTGTTTCTATGTGATCCGCATCCATCAGCTCCCCACTTGTAGATCATTTGTAACTGTGTTACCCCCATCACTGTCATCCTCATCCTTATCAGGTAGTACAGCCGTAATAACTTATTTTTGTACTTCAGCCACGCGATTACCTGTAATATCTAATAATGACTGTAAGCCAATTTCGGCAAATGTATCAGTACAAGTAATGCTGTCTGAAGGGTAACATTTTCTCTTTGCATTGATAACTACATGGTAGTTTGGAAAGCAGATTGCTTTACTTTTTCATTAACAACACGTCGCAGTTCAATATACTGACATTGCGTCAATTTTAACTGAACACATAGTGCTAGGGTTTCTTCTGGCGAAAATGCATCACATTCTTTGTCTAATCGTTTATGTTTTATTTCAGTAGCTTTTGTAGGACTATATGTAACTTCTCGCACTAATGTGGCGGCATTCCGTTGCCCTGAATAATAAAAACTTGTTTCTATAGCAAAAGCAAGTTCTTCCTGGCAGCATGAGTTTACAATTTCTTTGGTCCTCCTACATTTCGTTAACCGACTTGCCTTCGTAAAATCTACTTTTGGACGACCTCGACTATTCCCAGGTTTATCAGCATATATTCCTGACGTACCTAATACTTCCTTTAGCCACTCATCATTCCTTTTCACAAATTCTCGTACACAGTGACGGCTTTGTCGCCATTTTCTTAATAACACTATGGAAAAATTTTTGATGGTACTCTCTAGATTTTGTCTATCTTGAGGTGTGACGTTTTCTTCTCCAATGTGTTCTACAATATGTTCTGTTAGATACATACGGGAATCTGAGTTTGTTGGAGTCAACTTGTCGCTACAATTATTATCATATGTCTAAGAAGTTCAAAGAATTCCTGACGGGCGAAATTACAGCGTCTTCCTAAAGACAAAAAAAAAATCGTAAAAGGACAAAAGACGAAGGTAAATATTTTGTTTTAAGTATCCACTACATATGATGATTACACCGTGATCGCAGTTACTTCGGTAACAATCGGTAGCTTGTAAGTACAGCCACAGTAGAAATACCACTTTAGATTCCACATCACTTTTTACAACGTGAGATGTATACGTGAAAATAAATATAATAGCTGAGCAGAAATATAGATATATTAATATTATGTGGTGTACTACTACATAATATTAATATATTATGTGGTACCTCTAATAATTTGTAACATTTATGTAAAACACGCTAAGAACAGACACATAAATACTACGATCTCTTGCGCAACAGGTTGCCAGAATATTGGAGTACGTAGTTCTCAGTCAATCTTTAACACTGACTCGATCAGCGCGCAGCTCACGGAATAGAGGCGGACATCCCCCAATAATATTACAATTTGCATGATCGTCTAGCTGACCCCTATGACATTCGTATATGTTTCGAACTATTCCGTTACATGCGGAATTTTGAGCAGGTAATTTTTCTGTTGGAATCACTGTGCGCCGCCGCAGACGTCCGCGTCCAGTAAAATCAAAATGCCAACGAACTCGGCGGCGTGTCATCTGAACTGAAATGCGAGTTTTGTTATCAATTGACGTTTTGGCCAACATATCTAATCAACAAGTACACTTTACGAATCCCAGTTAACCTTCTCTGAAAATTATGGTTGAGGTGTCATTTGATTTGGAATGGCCTCTAGAAACTTTTTGAAAAAATTCAAGTGACGCTCAAAAAATTGCAAAAGAAAAAACTTAGTAATAAAAAGGATTTCGTTTTTTTGCGAATATTTCAAAAACAATTGCAGATATCGCAAATTTAAATCGTTAAAGAGCAGGAAACATCCTAAAACAAAGTCCCAACTCTACCACCAATTTTAATTTAGAGGTGAAAATAGTGCTCAAAACGGGTGATATCACTACCGTGCGCTTGGTACGATTTCCTCATATATAAAAATTTTGTTTAATCCATTAGATATGCATATTAAGGAACGAACAAATTCAGGTATCATTTAGATATAGGTATCATTTAGATAAATTTTTCTTGACGGATTATTGTTCATCCAATAATCCGTCAAAGAAAATTTCTTTCCGCAAATCTTCAATTCTTTATGTTTTTGATAATCAAGTAATTTTTATAATTTGTAAATCAACATAAAAAGGCCAGGAATTTTTAAACTAAAAACCAGGGATTTTCCCCCTTCTGGAATCCATTCTTCAAAGGGTTTTATTATTTGCACTGCAATGATAAATAACAAAAAAAAAATGGCAAGCTTAAAAGCATGAGAATAGTAAAAGTATATAAAAAATAGAACACATTTCTTTTCCTCAATAAGTTATACATGATTTTTATATATTTTTTCGTAGTATTTAAAAAATATAGTACGGATATTCATTTATTTATAACAAATTGTTTATTAAATAAACAAATAAATAATAAAAAAAAAAATCCCCGAATATGAAAGAGCATCAGAAATAATAATTAAAAAAATGGTGCCTTAATATTAATTAAAAAAAAATGTTAATTAAAAATGCGTTCTTAAACAATAGAAATTGTTTTTGACAATGTCATAAACAGTGTATTTGTTTATAACAATTTCTTAAACAATTGGAGTAAACAATTAAAAGAAAATATTTTATATATATATATATATATATATATATATATATATATATATATATATATATATATATATATATATATATATATATATATATATATTGAAACAATCAAAGCATTTGAAAAGAAAGTTTATTTTTATAGCTTTATTTTATTTCTGAATTTTTTCTTCTCTTAAATTGTTAATAAAGAAGTGAAAAATCAAAATGTAAAAATTGTATAAAGGGAGATCTCTTTTAAACCCTATGAAAAGTGGATTGCAGAAGTGGAGAAGATCTGGTTTTTAGTTCGAAGATTACAGGGTTTTTTATGTTAATTTACTAATTGTAAAAATTACTTGATTAACAAAACCAAAAATTGAAAAAGTGCGGAAAAAAATATTTTTTGACTGATTATTGTTCATTCATGTATGTAAATGGTACCTGAATTTTTTAGTTCATTAATATTGAGTCGTGCCAGGCTCATGGTAGTCACAATACACATTTTGAGCACTATTTTCACCTCTAAGTTAAAATTATAAATATTGGTGGAAGGATTCCGAGAGTTAGGACTTTCTTTTAGGAGATTTCCTGCTCTTTAAGGATCTTGTTTTTTTAATTTGCGATACTTGCAATAATTATTGAGATATAAAACGAAATCTTTTTTTTTTTCTTTACCAAAGTGTTTGTAACTTTTGCAATTTGTTTGAGCACCACTTGAATTTTTTCAAAACATTTCTAGATGTCATTCCTAGATTTATAGAGTGAATGACATGTCAACCATAGTTTTCGGAGAAGGCCAACTGGAATTCGGAAAAAGTGTACTTGTTTACTGGATAAACAAGCACATTACATTTTCCCTTCGTACGGTTTCAACAATTAATTTCAGTAAAGTATACGTTAATAAACCACAATTATAAAAATTTAAAGCAGACAATACGATGGGACGTGCGGCTAATAATACCGGAAATTATTGGAACTGTACAGAGGGAATTTGTTCACCGTCTTGGATATTGCTAACCTGTGAATGGAGCACATTTTGAACATTTAGTGCAAATTAATTTTCTTGTTTTACTTTGTTATACGAAAACAGTGTTCTTTTGTATGACATAAATAAAAATGGGTATTCCATTAAAATAATATCGATGACGTAATATCTTTTAAAACCACAGCTCGAAAAAATAAGGGTAACTCTCAAAGTGGTATTATCCAATATATCTTTTAGCATGGCCGAGTGATTTAAAAAAAGAACAGTACTAATTTTATCGAATTTATACATTACTTTTCAAACTCATTGTATGTTCATATGTATCCACTTGAAATCGTGACAAATATTATTTTATATTTTTTATAAACATCCATATTCTCTCGAATTATTTAATAATCCTGCAATGATTATAGAATGATTTAATTAATTAACTTATAATTTTGAATTATTTCATTTTTTGTAAATTATACGTTAAGTGTACCGATATAAAACATAATGCATCGTAATATAATAGCAATTGAAACTATGAATCCAGGATAAAAACACATATATAAACACATTTTGTGAAATCTTCTTATGTGAATTTATTATCTCTGTCACTTCTGTAGCGGACTCTGGTCAAGTTGTAAGGATTGTATAGGGAGTAGGATAGCTGGATCGGCCGAATTCTTCCTCCGCGGTAGTGGAGATAGTGACGTCACCGCGTACTACGGGTTATAATATTCATATGGTTTTATTGACGTTTCCTTCTGTTTTAATCTGTTTTAATTAGATTTTGAAATGGTATAGGTATAATTAAAATATATATTAGTTCTACATTAGGTAGAGTATTGTAATTTGAATTATGTACAGCCTTTTTGAAACTGCTATTAAAATTAAAAGCAAGTGTATACTCACGAGAAACAAAATGTTTTATGGGCTATATATGTTCTTAAAACTGCAATGCTGTTTGTTGATAATAAAATATATTGTATACCTATTAGGTAAATAAATAAATGATTAGGTAGCTATTTATTAGATTCTTTATAGATACACATGCCTATTAATTATAAATAAATATAGGTATACTGCATTACTTAGAGGAAATTGTTTATATAAAATGTGTATATAAAACACATTTTGCTAGGGGTTAGTTAATAGGGGTACTATTAACACATTTAGTTAATAGGGGTACCTATTAAAAGCAATATAGGTACATATTACACTGCCATTAAGTACTTATTACGTACTCATAGGTACTTTTATTTTTGTACCTATATCAGTATATCATACTTGTACATATCATTTATCTACACAGAACAAATAAAGCATCTAATTAATTAAATATTTAAATGTATTTAAGGTACCTATCTATTCTACCCATATACCTACCTCCATATTTTTGCTACTGAAAAGTACCTATATAAAAGCTATTATACCTTATTAGGTGGATATAAGTCAAATAACAGATCTATTGTTAATCTATTAATCACTATCCTCTATCTCTACTTTTAGCCTTATTTTTTTAAATTATTTCTCGAAACCCCACCGAATATTTCGTCAGATATGGAATAAGTTTTTAGTCATTAAATAACATTCTGCTATTTACTCAAACTTAAATCAATACTTACGCAAACGATAACGTTCCCTTTAATATCACTTCACCACTCAAATGCACGAGAAATATTAAATATTATCCAAATTGCCTGAATTTACACAGCACTTCTGAATATGTTTAATAACGTTTTAACGATTATAGTCCGCGATGACGTCAAAACATGTTTTAAAGGAGTGGGGCGCTGTCTACATTGAAACATAGAGATCGAGCAATCCTATTCCCTATACAATCCTTGGTCAAGTTGTACGTCTGGATTGTTCTTATAAAATATCGGTAACTGTAATCAGATCGCGCCATCTGTGATATAGAGGCTGAACTAATTATACGATTGAAACAACGGCAAGGTATGTAAAACAACTATATAATGTCAACAAATTTGAGCGGACTATTTTCTTAAAGTATTGACCTAAAATACGTTATTCGTATTCGAAGTTATTATTTGTTTAGGAAAAACTTAAATTTATTTCGCCATATCCAAAATAAACATTTATCATAAACGAAATAAATTGTTTTAAAAAACGTCTCTAGTAATACATAAATCGTTCTCTCAGTGTACTATATACTGCGATACTGGTAGGCTAAACTGAGCAATTGAAGTACACATATCCATATAATTTAGAATGTATAGTTTTCTGTATTAGGTTCTGTAGCAAGTAGACTTTTTGGGCCGTATTCCTTTAAGGGAACTTTGACCGGAGGTATTTATTTTATTTTTTCCGAGACAACTTAGTCCTAGCATCTGTCGCTGTATTTCCTAGTCTTGGCAATCCAGGCATTCCATCACTGAAATCTAGTTTCAGTAAAATAGACCACCACCGTAGTATACAAGAAATGTTCGGCAATATCTAAACGAAGTAGTTTCTGTGCGGTGGGTCGATCCAAAGAGACTATGGCCTTCTCGATCTTCAGATTTAACCTCACTGGATTATTTTCTTTGGAGGGGAAGGAAGGTACTTGAATTAAAGTTTGTAAATTGTATTTTAATATTGTTTGATGGCATCAACTGTTATGGTTATTAGCCAATAACGGTTTTAGTATGTTTAACATAATTAGTATTTTTCGTGTAAATACAGAATTTTTACTGTTAATATTTAGCCATTTGTAAATTCAAAATGAAGTGATAATTAGTTTAGTTCACGGTCAAATCAATAAAGAAATAAAAAATATGCTAATACATAATATGTACTAGGTACTTCGATAAACTTTTGACCATAATTAATAAAGCTGTAAAAATAAAATATTTAGTAAATATCCATCAGTTTATTTCTATTGTGGATGTTTCAAGTAGCCCAAAAAATTATAATATTTCAGTACTTAACCGTATATTATTATTATATTATATAGGTTTGGGCCTCATCAGCCACTGATCGCATGGGTAGTCCCTTGGCGATCCCCTCTTATCCGGGTCATTATCCAAAAATGCTATCCCATAAAAGGAGCAATTTAGGCACGTCCCCCGCCTTAAGCCTCGCTTCCTCTAGGATGACAGGGGTCCCTAATATAAGATACCTCTTCTCCTCCAGTGCGGGGCAGGTGTAAAGAAGATGAATCGAGGTTTCCTCGTCTTCTTTACAGTATCTGCAGGCTGGGCCATCAGTCAGCCTCAGCTTGTGCTTATATGCATTCAGGCTACTATGGTGGCCCGTTATGATTCCCACCAGAGTTCTGGCTTTGTGCCTGTTCAATTTAATGAATTCTTGGGCCCATTTCTCAATCTCTGAGTATTCGATGAAGAGTTTGATTATTCGACAACCCGTTACTCCTCTCCATATTTTATTGTGCTGGTCTCTTGCCCAGCCATTGATGCGGTCTCTGATCAGATTCCGACTTATTCCCACTGCAGGTTCTGGTCCATAGAGGTTTTCCCTGGTCCCTAGTCTGACAAGGTCATCTGCAATTAGATTTCCCTTAATGCCATTATGCCCAGGTATCCATAAGAGTTCCACCGGTCCCTTCCCTGCCAAGTGGTTCAATGCTTCATAGCAATTATAGACCAGTTTCGACTTTGTCGTTGCTGAATTCAGGGCTGCCAACGCCGCCCTGCTATCCGAGCAGATACATACCTTCTCCTGGGTCCGATTTTGGTCCGCCCCCAGAACACCGTATGTAATTCCAACTAGCTCGGCCTGAAGTGCGGTAGTGTATTTGCCCAAGGGGAAGGTTTTACCTATCCCGTCGCGTCGCCTATACACCCCCGCACCCGCTCTGTTCCCACTCTTGGCTCCATCCAACTCTTAAATACCGAAGAAATATTTTTAGCTTCTTACCTCCCAATCTTGTATAAAATGATCTCTCTGCAGAAGGATCGTCAAATTGCGAAGATTAAGGTACTACTGTACCATAAATATGATATTTCTCGAAGATAAAAACTTATTCATACACCGTAAGCTGCATATTAGATGACAATATTTGTTAACATAACATTCTATTATATGTTTTGCAGCATGCCAGCCTCATATCATGTCAACATCATTACTGGCGTCAGACGTAAGCAGCCATTATTGCCAAATCTTCACATTACATTTTCTTACAGTTTACAGTTGTACAAGAGATCAGAAACTATTAACGCTGTAGATATATATATATATATATATATATATATATATATATATATATATATATATATATATATATATATATATATATATATATATATATATATATATATATATACCAAGTGGCTTAAAGTGGATGGCCTACTAAAACTATCTCAAGAATGAATGCGCATACTTCTGTGAAACTGTAGGTGTGCACATAATCCCTAAAGTTCTCTAAAACATGTATGTAAATTGTCTGACTAGGTGAGTTTGTATTTACTTAATTCATATGTAGCATTAGATAAAATTTAATCTTTCGATGAGAGTCCCCATCGTCGTCATCATCCACTGTTTATCATCACTCATTGCCTAGCCTTCATTCAAAGATAAATAATCAGTCTAACGTTGAACCTCTAAATTTTTAAATGACAATTATTTGTCAACATTTTTTTTTATTATATTCTTTGATTAATTCGATATGTAACAAGAAACTGTTAAACATTCCAAGTACATTCCATAATGCTTTTCATTTTGCTAGATATAGATTACATGTAACAAATATTTTCCTTTTTTTTAAGAAAATTGTTATTCGTAGATATGTATGTGATAATCTCTTACGGAATGCTCCTATTTATATAAAGAAGGCCACGTAGTTAATGACTCGGCTAAACAACTTTTTACAGTTACCATACAGCTTCATTAACTCATTAACTGCGTTGCATTGAATAAAACAGGAATTTTACGTACATGTCAGATGTATGTAAGTAAGAACAGTATTCTTTAGTAACAATAAAATTATGTACTCGTATATACATACAGGTATATATATATATATATATATATATATATATATATATATATATATATATATATATATATATATATATATATATATATATATATATATATATATATATATATATATATATATATATATATATATATATATATATGAAACGGGCGAGATGCCGGAGGATTATAAGAGGAACATTATCGTTACTATACCGAAAAAGAGAGGAGCCGACAAATGCGAGAACTTTAGAACGATTAGCCTAACTTCCCACGCGTCAAAAATCTTAACTAAAATAGTGCAGAAGAGGATGGAAAATAGAGCGGAGGAAATACTAGGAGAAGACCAATTCGGCTTTAGGCGAAATAGGGGAACTCGCGAAGCTATTCTGGCGCTAAGAGTAATGTTAGAGAAAACAATAGAAAAAGGAAAGAACGCTTATATAGGATTTGTAGATTTAGAAAAAGCTTTTGATAACGTAAGATGGGAAAAAATGTTCGAGATACTAAAGAGCGCGGGAATGAAGTATAGAGATAGGAGAGTAGTACACAATCTATACAAAGAGCAAACTGCTGTTATAGAAGTAGAAGGGGAAAAAAGGGAAATAGGTATTAGGAAAGGAGTAAGACAAGGATGTACGCTATCACCACTAATTTTTAATCTGTACATCGAAGAGGCGATTAATGTGGTAAAAGATAGAGTGGATTTCGGGATTAAAGTACAGGGACAGAAACTAAAAATGCTGAGATTCGCGGATGATATAGCAGTATTAGCATCTAGTAAGGAGGAATTAGAATCAGCATTGAACGAAATGGAGGCAGTGTTGACAGAGGAATACGGAATGAGGGTGAATAAAAACAAAACTAAAGTGTTAGTGTGCAGAGGGCGCGAGAGCAGAGCAAAAACGAAAGTACAAATTAATAATGAAAGGTTGGAGGAAGTTAAAGACTTCACTTATTTAGGAAGTAAAATAAATTGGGATGGAAGAAGCGATCAAGACATAAAACAAAGAATAGCGCAGGGTCGAGTAGCTTTTAACGAAAAGAAAGCACTTTTATGCTCGGGGGTAATAAACTTAGAAACAAGGAAGAGATTTTTGAAAACATATGTATGGAGCACGGCACTATACGGCTGCGAAACCTGGACGGTAGGGGAAGCAAGTAGGAAGAAATTAGAAGCTTTTGAGATGTGGTGTTACCGAAGAATGATGAAAATACCATGGACTGATAGGGTTGGAAACGAAGAAGTATTGGAGAAAGTCGGCGAGAAAAGAAGTATGTGGAAAAACTTAAAGAAGAGAAGAGATAGAATGGTAGGCCACTTGCTGAGACATGGGGGAATAGTCCGCGATATTTTGGAGGCAGAAATAGGAGTGAAGAAAGGCAGAGGTAGGCCGAGATGAGACTACTGCTCGCAAATAGTAAGGGATGTAGGTTGTAGCACAATTAGCGAAATGCGTAGGTTAGCACAAGATAGGAGAAGCTGGAGGTTAGCGTCCAACCAGTCTTAGGACTGATGACCTAATGATGATGATATATATATATATATATATATATATATATATATATATATATATATATATATATATATATATATATATATATATATATATATGATTTTAGTCAGTGAACAATGACAGTGGAATTGCCAAGGAAGATATAAAACATTAAATAACAGGGTAAAAACTCCCTTCTAATGGACAAATACTCGTAGTATTGTTTTATATCATACGTTAAGTTGACAGTTAATGAAAGTGCAATTCTCGTCATCTGTGAATGTGTTATAGTTTGGGAAGAGGCAAGACTATCCAATATCGAATTGTGTGAAAAAATTGGTGAAATTACATCAGGTTTGGAGAGACTTACAAAAAATGCAAAGAAGACAACACTATTTATGCGGCGCGGCGTCAAGAGGGATTCGCAAGCAATTTTGACAATTTATTTGATATGATATGACACACGCCAATGCACTGAAGATAAAATATTATGCAACATAAAATCTTCTTGCAGTGCCAGAGAGTCAGGTCGACCCAGTAACTTAGCTGGAGTGGATAAAAAACTGGCTGACAAAGAGGAAGGGACGCGACTAAGGGTTATTAGAGAAGAAAACTGACGATCGAAATATTATTCCGCGTCAACTTCTGCGGCGTCGTATGACCTGTTATATGACTCTAAAGAAACTTGTATTTTAAATATCCTATCACAAAAAATGAGATTTAAAAAATTAACGTACCTACCCTATTATTCCATATTAATATTAAAAGAACTGCCTCCTAAGAACCTGGAACAAATAAGTGGAATGTAATGTCAAAACAAAATGAACCCTATAATTAAAAATATACCTGTACATTGTCAATTAAAACGACTAAAGGACTTTTGAAATTATAATTATTAAAAGTAAATTAAAAAAATATATCGCTCTCTATCTCGGAAACAAAGCGGTTTCATACACATATTCATAGGAACTTTTTGTATTATTTTTACTCCAATAATTTGTCCACGAAGTTTCTCGTAATATTAAAAACTCACCCCGTATCTGTATGTAGACTGTTTGATTTCTAATAAAATAAAAAGTGTATTACTGCTTTACGACTCATTTTCCTTGAAAAATGAGATATTTACTGGAAAAGAAGAAAGAAAGAAAGTATTTTTGAAATTTGATGATGATGACCATGGCAAAACACAAATTAAAAAGGGTATTTGTTCTACAGTATATATAATATCTCTTCCTACGTTATGTCGATCACATTTAGTTATTTCGTTATTAAAAACCTTGAATGTATGCAAATAAAAATAAATATTTAATATATTCGTTCTATAAATTGTTAATAAAGTGTTCGGAAAATTTTATTCTTCATTTTTATATTTGGCTTCTGGCATAGATATATAATTAATGTTCCTTATACAATCCCATGACCCGCTTTAGAGATGATTTGATGTTTATTAACATTAGTATAACGCAACCAGTCAGTCAGAAGAACACGATTTCTAAATAATACTTAAAAATTGTATTTTTTTATGAAATAACATAATATTCACACAAAATGTTATATAATTGATAAAAATCATTTATTTTTTAAACTGATCATTATAAATTAGTATTTCGACATAATATTAAAATAACAAAACTTATTGTAATTAAATGCTTAAAATTCATCCACTTCATCACTGCATTGCTAAATCTATGCAGTGATATTGTACTTTAAGAAACTCGGTTATAGTAGGATATGCCCTTTTTTTGTTATGACATTCTATCATTATGTTATTACTATATATATATATATATATATATATATATATATATATATATATATATATATATATATATATATATGTATATATATATATATATATATATATATATATATATATATATATATATATATATATGTATATATATATATATATATATATATATATATATATATATATATATATATACATAGATAGATAGATAGATAGATTTAACATATGCTATGTCTGCTGTTAGAATGTCGTAAAAGATAGAGTGGATTTCGGGATTAAAGTACAGGGACAGAAACTAAAAATGCTGAGATTCGCGGATGATATAGCAGTACTAGCATCTAATAAAGAGGAATTGGAATCAGCGTTGAACGAAATGGAGACAGTGTTGACAGAGGAATACGGAATGAGGGTGAATAAAAACAAAACTAAAGTGTTAGTGTGCAGAGGGCGCGAGAGAAGAGTGTAAACGGAAGTACAAATTAATAATGAAAGATTGGAGGAAGTTAAAGACTTCACTTATTTAGGAAGTAAAATAAATTGGGATGGAAGAAGCGATAAAGATATAAAACAGAGAATAGCTCATGGTCGAGTAGCTTTTAACAAGAAGAAACCACTTTTATGTTCGGGGGTAATAAACTTTTGGGGGGAGATTTTTGAAAACGTATGTATGGAGCACGGCACTATACGGTTGCGAAACCTGGATGGTAGGGAAAGCAAGTAGGAAGAAATTAGAAGCTTTTGAGATGTGGTGTTACCGAAGAATGATGAAAATACCGTGGACTGATAGGGTTAGAAACGAAGAAGTATTAGAGAAAGTCGGCGAGAAAAGAAGTATGTGGAAAAACATAAAGAAGAGAAGAGATAGAATGGTAGGCCACTTGCTGAGACATGGGGGAATAATCCGCGATATTTTGGAGGCAGAAATAGGAGTGAAGAAAGGCAGAGGTAGGCCTAGATTAGACTACTGCTCGCAAATAGTAAGGGATGTAGGTTGTAGCACAATTAGCGAAATGTGTAGGTTAGCACAAGATAGGAGAAGCTGAAGGTTAGCGTCCAACCAGTCTTAGGACTGATGACCTCATGATGACGATGAATGTTACCATACTTCTTTATCACTATAATGTTTTCTCATATTTAGTTTTGTTCTACAACTTGCATAACGAAAAACTGTTTTATTTTCTTATGTTCTTTTCTTCTGTGAAATATGAAAACTGTAACTCGTTCAGTTGGCAGTAAACATGCTAAATGTTCTTGTTTTGCCATTGCTAATTCTTCCTAGCTCAAGTACTTTTATAGTTAATAGTTTATCCTGTGTAATTATTGTTTCTAGTTTCAGAGTTTTATTTTTGAAGTTTAGTCGCACATAAAAGGACTAGGCATACAATGACATCTTCAAAACTAGCCCCAGTCCGCCACCCTGAACGGAATAAGTCAAGTCACCTATTCCTTTCCGGATGCGGGATCAAATGCTTGTAATATATGTCTGCGCCGGGCGTTTAATTAAATGTTCATCGTACTCTCATAAAATTATTAAAATCTCTCTGCACCATATTTAATTTTTTTAGGAATCAGCGGTTCAATATGTCATGTTTGTTGTATTTTAATTTATCAATGCAAATATCTGATATATCATCCCACTTAACATGCCAGAAGAAATAAATGTGGTACCAAATACATCTGCATATTGTAGCCTTGTAGTTATATGGTGAAACTTACTAAAAGTACTACTCTTGCTGCTGAAGGACAGCGTGCTAACGCTCCCGAAATTTGTATTTTTCTTTAAACATTCCTAGAAACGTCGCCGTTCTGAATTTGAACATCTAAAATGGCACGTCAGTAAGAAACGGGAGATGTTACTCTTTTGGGACGCAACGTCACAGGTAGTCAATCGTGGATGATAATAGCTATTCATTATGTAACTTTATTTAAGGCTGCGAATGATATATCAAAGATTCGTAAGCTAACATACTTGTTCAACTGGAAGAGTAGTACCTTCTATTTTTATTTTATTTATTTGAGTAATTTCAAAGGTTATAAGAAGTTATACTACTGTTATCATGAGTAAATACTTCGAGTTTTATATGGAACTATGTGTTTTTATTTTTTTCTTTAGAACTTAATGGTATAATAATAGTTTGTGATACATAAAGTATAAACAAAACTTTCATTTCAATAAAAACCAGTCACCCCTTTCTGTGGCTCCATCTCACACAGAAGGTGCGCTGGTAATACCACTAATTACTCCTCACATCCGTTTGGCTAGGATTTCTGCCGAGTTTCGGCATGCCGGTATGCTCTTTAGTTCTGAAAGCAGTGTATCTCACGTTCCATCGAGGGCTCCTATTATCAGTACCTTAAGTTCACCAGAATGGTCTGGATAGAATCTACGAAGTCTCAAGATTAAATCTCGATATTTTGTCCGTTTCTCTTCCTCTTTTAAAACAACGTTACCGTCATCGAATGTCTCTTTGGAATGAGAGCTTCTGCTTGTACATCGTCTTCCAGAAGTTTTCCACCTGATCTATAGTCGGAGGATTTTCGACAACAGGTTGAAGTAGTTGGAATAGGCACGAAGGTTTTTGGCGAAAAAAATTATTTTTCCCCAGTCTTCGCGCCCGCCTCACTAGTGACTTTTTTCACGTCACTACCTACTAATGCAATGCTGCTTGGTGGTACGTAGCACTACCTCATTGAGTGTGTGATCGGCGCGTCTTAAGTTGGCGTCGATTTGCCGTAATATTGGCGTAAAAAGCCTATTGGCTGCTATATATATATATATGTTGTTTCGTCGACTGGACCTTGGCCTCCATCTTCCGTACACGCCGCTCCACTTTGTCTCGTGGAGAGATAGAGTTGTTTGCCCTTTCCAATTGGGAGAAGCTTTCGGCAGCAGTGTTCACGGCACTATTTATGTGCCAGTTGTCGGCCCCTTCTGGAAGTGCTGCTTGAACTTCAGCGTCCACTCTGGCCAGGTTTTGTGACCCAGGGGGTCTTATGCAATGTAACCCCCTTCTGGTACTGAGACCCTCTACTATTGGCGGAATGGTGAAGACCACATTCTCAACTGGTTCATTAGGCAGATTTTCGGCTACCTCGTTTGCCAACTGAGGCGCAGTCCTCACATAGCCCTTTCTACAAAGATAGGATACATAATCACGCAGATTCTGTGTGAAGGCATCATGCTCTGGGTGTAATTCACATCACAGGGCATGCATACGTGCCATGTATCCTTTCCGTATGGGTCGGGAAATTCATCGGTCCACTCAAAGCGTCCATGTGCTTCACGTTCGTCCTCAGGCCATTCGTTTAGTTGGACCTCACCACCTTATCCATGATCCCTATCCGAATGGGGTCGATCGTGGGGGCCTCTCCTTCTGTTGTTTGGAACAAGAAGTACAGGTTTATCGGGGAGTTAGCCCAGTAATCCCCTGGCCGACACCAGAGGGGAATCTGCTATCTCCTCCCGAGTGCGCTGGTGCTGCTAGTCCGGTTTTGCATCCCAGCTGGAGTAAGTGGGGTCGCTACTCACCAAAGGCCAGATCGATGTTGTGCGGCCCCTCCTGTTTATATTATGACTAAGTATAAACATTATTTTAATTCTTATTCTTATTATTTCTCCCGTATCAATTTTATTTACGTAAAATTATTTGAAATCTCTAAACAATAGCGTATTCCCTTGTGTATTAAAGAAAAATATGTATTTAAATATTTCAAAATTTCACACGTTAATTGATTATTCTTTGCAAATGTGATTCTAATCACTGACAAGTTGTTCATCACTAACATTTCACGTTTATGATAACAGTTTAATGATCTGATATGTACCAGTTCATTACGACTGCAGTGAAATATGCAACTAGGAAGATAGATAGAAGATAAAACCTCAAGCGTAAGGCAGCACTGGCGTGGCATCTATCCTATATATAAGTATTTTAGGTGGTAGTAAAGCACATACATGTAAAGACTATACAAGCTGAATAAGCCGACAGAAAATGTATAAGTGCATCCGGCGCGCTATGACAGGTTCAGAAATTAACATCGAGAACTTCCATACCTATCGCACGGCATTACTAGCTGTATGTGTTTAAACACATTATCATGGCAAGCGATAATGAATCTGTGAGCCTCAGACTTCAACCTGATCTAAATTTCTCTCTTCCACTCACAAGAGCACATGTATGGACTTGTTCTTGTGCATCAGAAAACTCTCTTGTGGACTCTTGAGTATTTTGCAGCTTTTATTTGATCTTCTAACCGAACAAGCTCAAATTGTGTCATGGGATATGCAACCATGGAACGGACGATGTAGACTAGGATTTCTATTGAGCTATTGCAACTCACCTTGTGTCCATTTCACTAGTGTGAAGAAGTATAGTAGGATGGGAGTGGCAAGCATATTAGTCGCATCGCCCTTATTATTTCTCGAAAGTTATGGTGACCAAATCTGTCAGACGCAGTTGTGAAACCTGCCGGAGAGTTCTTTACAACGCCTCCTTCTTGTGTGAAGTGTTGTGCAACACCCAAGTAGATATATGTCTCTTCGGTAGCCAGATGGTGAAGGGTGCTGCCATGAACGAGCATGAGGACCAGGCACTGCAAAGTAATGGAGCAGGTGTAAGTTCATTTAATATCATATCAAATACCTTGGGGTAATTGATCCAAGCTATACATATTTTGCTTATACTGCATAGAGTCCTGCGTGCCACACCTGTTAATCACCAAATCTTCTTGCAGTATCCGTTCGTATACTATTTCAATTTCACTTGCATTATACAAAATGGGGGAAACACCTTGTGGCATGAATTAAGGTAGGTTATTGATCGTTCATTCTTAGGATCAGACATATCTTCGCTCTCAGCAATTAGCACGGTCCGCCCCTTGGCGATCCAAGGAGGAATTTGCTACTCCCCATTTAACCAGTCAATGACTTATAGCCAAATAATAGTGGGTACTGTATAACTTCTACCACGCCATCGGAACCTAGAGCACTAAAGTCCTTAGAACTTTCAAGACATTTTCGAGCCTTTTCCGAGGTTAGGGATTAACGTACCTCCTGTTGAAGGATTGCATAAATGCTTTTACACACTGTAAAAGCATTTATGCAATCCTTGTCATGCAAGGTCATTTATGCAATCCTTGTCAGACACACCGCCCAGACTGTGTCTCTATTTAGTGTAAGCTTTTGTTTGTAGAATATTTCCTAACAATTTTCCACGTGATCTACTGGCAGTAGATTCTCAATAACATACTAAGGATTTAAAGAAGTGAGATGGCTTCTGGGGGAATAAATTATTTTCCGCCAGTTTCCACCACCATATATTCAACCCGTCTAGGCCCGGGGCAGCAAGATATTAGTTCCAACAAGTGCTTGTTGGACTTCTTCCGGACTAATTGCCGGGCATGCTTCCTGTGGTTCTTCAATAAGAGTGTCGCAGAGAGCCTGGAAGCGTGCGATCACTAGGGTGTTATTGAATGGACGCGTCGTTTCATAGATTTCATTCTAAAAGTTTCCGACATCTTCTACAGCCGGTGGATCTTCGACGGCACCTTGTTGCTCCTGAATAAGGCGGGAGTAATTTGTACGGAGCAATTTGTTTTGTTCCATGCTCCTCACCCGCCTATTCAAAGTTTTCTTGATCGCCATAAGTGCTCGAATCTTGTTTAAACAGTTCTGCTTGATAGCTAAGAGCACCGTCTGATTTAGAGTGTGGTGTTGGCGTCCGAGTCTGGCGATAATACGCCGGACTTTAGGAATAAACTGCCTATTGTTTCTTTTATATTCCACCACATTTTGAATTCTAGGGGCATGCTGTCTGGTCGACTGTATTTTGCCTTTAACCTGCTGTACACGTCGCTTGGTTTTCTTGTTCCTGTTATAAGAATTTGACCTCACGTGGAACGAGCTCCTTAGCGGCGTTGAATCTTCTGTAAGTTCCTGATCGATTATAGCATCAATTCTTGCCAGGTCTTATGGATTTAGGTTAACCCTGATATTAAGATTACCTCTTGTCCAGACCCTTGGGATGGCTAGTCCCAACAGCCCACGGTCAACATTGGTCCAGTAGCCTGTCTAAGGCGCGCCACGAGGAGGCTGTTGAACCGATTTTCTACCCCTATATTCTATACTCTATATATATATATATATATATATATATATATATATATATATATATATATATATATAGATATATAGATATATAGATATATAGATATATAGATATATAGATATATAGATATATAGATATATAGATATATAGATATATATATATATATATATATATATATATATATATATATATATATATATATGTGTGTGTGTGTGTGTGTGTGTGTGTGTGTGTCTGTGTGTATGTGTATGTATGTCCCGTCTCGCATTCGTATTTGTTAATTATTTACGGACTACATTACACCCAAACCCAATATATTTACTAAAATTATATTAAGTATTACATGCTTCAGTTATAACAATAATTATCTTGTTTTATTAAATATACATAAATTTTTACTATGTAGGTGCGAGGATATATCATCTCATCAATCTTAATTTCTTACTTATATCCTTAATTCTACAAGCGTTGCATAATTTGATGTGTTAAAACATACACGATTTTGTCACTATTACGTAAAGTGTTGCATATTGCAGATATTCTCAGAATGTATATCTATCTTCTTTTAGCTCATTTGGAAATCATATGTCTCTGCTGAGGTAGAACGTTTTAGAAAATGAAAGTGCCATGTCTAGCGTCGGTGGGCAAAACTTGCCTGAGGCCTGAAGAGAACAGAATGAGAAAGACCGGTTCTGTAATATTATAATCAATCTAATGTATTAATGCCCCGCTAGCCTCTATTCCACTAATACAAAGAACTTGTTCATGGGCGTCTGTAGAAAGTAGTAGGCGAGGTATAGCTTTTTCAACGAAACATAAGAATGATTATTTATTATTAAAATGCAGTTGCTACAAGAAAACATTTTATTTTTATGTTTATGTTTTTCTTTTGTTACGGTTCACATTTTCATGACTTGAATATATAACTAATGAAGCTAAATAAGTGACATCGCTAAAATTAATGGTACATGGATGAAAAATTACGGAAGTGTTTATTAAATTCAAATATTTTTCAATTCAAATATTCAATTTTCAGAATTCATTGCAGTTTTCCGAGTACAAAAATACCCCATATTAGGGGTTTTATATATACCGTATGTAAGATAGAGAATGTTTTTGTTTGAGACAAATATAAATAAAGCAAATACGACTATATGGTTTACAGAAATTTTAAAGTTGTTTAAAATGTCCTTCATTAGCAATCTGACACTGGCCGGCACTTGTGTAAACATATTGTACAAAATGTGTTTGCCTGATATCTATTTCGATTCGCATTCGATTCTTTAGTTGCTTTGTATTTGGTCCCTTAAAATGCACCCATATGATGAAATCGATGGGGCTCAAATCACAAACGTGGTGGCCAATTAGTTGATCCACCCTATCCACCTGCCAGGGAAAGTATCATCCATAGATTACGAGACATCGACACCAAAATGAGAAGGAACTTCGTCTTGCAAAAGCGAAACCAAATTTTTGGGTGAGAACCCTCATTGTTTAAATAAAAAAACTGCTAAAGTTAAAACTAAGTGAAAACGTAGAAATTCTAAATATCTAGCCGTAGTCAAATATTCTTGAAACAAGTAAGGCCTTAAGAGACGACTTCCCATTATTCCAGCTCATACACTTATCTACTTGGACGTTGGAAATGCGATTTTGTATCCAGGAACAGAACTCCTTTAAGATTAATATATGTACAATAGTTATGACAATGTACTGTTTATTTTAACGGAAAAGTCGCTACAAAAGTAATGTTTAGTTAGTCTAAATGTTTATCAGATCCCTAATACAAGACACCTCTCTTTGAATTGAAAAATATTTTTGCGGATTTCGGGATTGTCAAAAAATTATTTACTTAATAAAATTATGAATGTTGTAAAAAATTTTCACATACTGTTTAATATAAACAGAATGTTCTGTCAATGAGTTAATAAGTGCATTGTCTAACAATAAGAGACTAAATCTAAGTTTTTCTAAATTCCATACGACCAATTATTCCATTGCTTCTGTATTTATGTATACTTTTAACATAGTTTAATATGTTAGTTTTATTAAAATTCCTAAAAAAATCTTACGCCGGTAACGGCGCCCATGGCCAAAAGTCATTTTAATCTTCCTTCAACCGGAATGATAAAAGTGGATGACCTCGTATGTAAAATAAACTTGCGATTTCGGCAACCGATTGGATTTAAAAGTATATAGGTATATAATTTTAGGTTTTATTAAGGAGGTTAAAGCTGTTGTACGTGTTATATATATATATATATATATATATATATATATATATATATATATATATATATATATATATATATATATATATATATATATATATATATATATATATATATATATATATATATGCTGTTGAAGTTGAAGTCAAATTTTATATATACAGGGTGACTGGTACCGCGATGTATTTCTTCGAAGGGATGTTAGTAGAGACAATTTACAGTCAATTGAACCATAATATGCATAATACTATTGTGATAGTTTTCCAAATATTTAAATTTTTGTGTTTTCTGAGAAATGTACTACCTAATACTACTGATTGTGAAATAAAAAAAAAGGATAATTTTTTTGTAATTTTTTTTATTCTACCATTAATACACATAGTAATTCATGTTATGTAACAAAATTATGTTAAATTGTTTGATATGACAAAAATACAGGAGCTAAATCCTGCAAGGGTTGTTAGAAACTTAAACCTAATTGTACATTCACCAGGATTTATTTCAAAAATTTGTGAGTACGTTAAACGTATAAATTATTTTAAAAACTTTTATTCTTCATCACGTTTCGACTGAGGTGCATATAAAGTTTTAATAAATTTCCTGTCACTTTCAGGAATAATACAAAAATAGCGTCAGCAGTTAGGCCAATTTTGTGGACCGACGAATCTAAATTCAGCAATCCACAATCTGCATTATTGCATGGAAGAAAATCCACGATTACCTTGCCAAACCAGTTTCCAACGGAAATTTAGTGTAAATGTATGGATGGGAGTTATTGGAAATAATTTAATCGGGCAGCATTTTTTACCTGATAACTTGAATCGGGTCGCTTATGCTGATTCTTTAACTAACCATTTGGCCTCTTTGTTAGAGGATATACCTCTAGCAAGTAGATGTAGGATGATATTCCAGCACGATGGATGTCCTGCGCATTATTATCGGCCCATCAGAAAATTATTAGATCAGTGGTTTCCAAACAGGTCGATTGGGAGTGGAGAGCTTATACCATGGCCTGCTAGGAGTCCCGACCTTATCCCTTTGGATTTTTATGTATGAGGGCACATGAAAATGAAAGGACTCGTGTATGCAACCTAAATTACAACGCGGTAACAATTAATACATAGGATGCAAGAAGCAGCAATAACTCCGAAATAATTTTTCCACTAGGATTACTAGAACCGCAGTAAGGAAACGGTCTCGTTTTTGCATAAAGAGTAGAGCTGTCATTTCGAAAATCTATTATAAACGTGATAAAATAAAATGTAAAATAAATTTATGGACTTTTATTTACTTTCCCAATTTTTTTTGACTAAATTCTGTTTGCGCCTACTATTTTTGTATTATTCCTGGAAGTAACAGGGAAATCTCTTAAAACTTTACACTTCATTCGAAAAGTGATAAAACATAGAAGTTTTTAAAATAATTTGTACGTTTAATTTATTCACAATTTTTTTAAATACATTCTGGTGAATGTACAATTAGGTTAACATTTCTAACAACCCTTGGAGGTTTGAGATCCTCTATTTTTGTCATATTAAACTATTTAACATAATTTTTTGTTATATAACATGAACTACTGTATGTACTAATGGTAGAAGCAAAAAAAAATTACAAAAAAGACGATCCCTTTTTTTTATTTTACAATTAATAATATTAGGTATTACATTTCTAAGAAAAAACAAAAATTGAAATATCTCGAAAACTATTACAATGGTATTATGCACATATGTATAAAATGTGGTTTTAAAAACTAGTATAGCTTTCTAAGCACATTGTCAGCATATCTAGAATTATAACACTTGTATGCTTACAATGAAAGAAAGGAGCTCTTTTAAAATATGTTGATGTTGTGCCGTCAACATTTAGGGATGGTCCTCTGGGGATGTACCTCTTTGGAATGGAGGTCGGGTCTTATTCTTAGGATGTTGTGGATTCTCTGCAGACCATTTGCGTGTATACTGGTTATGACTTTTTCTTATATTTACAGGCGATGTATAACCAAAGACAAATAAGTAAGGCAATTATAAAAGAAGTTAGCCATGATCTGTTCTTAGTTATAAACGGATAGTTTATCATATCGTATTCTAGATTCCTTGAATACTGTTCCAATTTATGATTTTCGTTTTCCAAATTATCGATATTTAAATGGTCGAATTATCGCGTCATCGGCCGAATGTTCGAAGGACTTGACTTTTGGAAGTTACTATATACTAAAATACTTTGTCTGGAATATCACTGCAGCAACCATATAAGATAATAACTGAGTGAGAATTTTCTGTAATGTTAAGAGTTATACTGATTGTAGCTTTTGTTCTACTCACAAAACATCCTGACTGAAATTTACTGAAAGTACTGAGTTCTTTTATAATAATGTTCATATTTGAGTATTAACAGTTTATTGTCATGAATAGGTTCTGTAACCATATATTATCTTGAAGTTTTTGCGCAATATAACCTTGCCTGGAGAATTAAATCACTTTGATAGTTTTTTGGAATATTTTTGAAACGTTTTAACAGTTGGGCTTCACATGTTGGGTTGTCACCTATTATAGGCGTAGATACCAGGACATTATTTCTTTGATGATTTTAATTGTTTACACGAATTGAGGTCTTTGATGAAGACGTACATTAAGGAATCATCATTTCGTGCAATTAATTTTTGTGAAATTGATAAAATGTGATGTAGCCCAGTTCTATTGTCTGTAAGGTATAAGTAATAAGTGGGATAAGGTATAAGTAATATAAAATACTTTATAAACTGCTCTTTATTTAATCAATAACAGTCTTACTTTGACTATGTCTGAATCTATTTGGAATGCTTTTAATTTTATACTTTCTAAATGCTGTGCAATATTTGAATATTTAATAGAGGGGTAAATTATTTTTTACTAAATTTTGAGATATTTTTTGTAATGAAATTATAATTAAGAATATCGTTAGGATTGTCTTGAAGGTATAGGTATCTTCTCAAAAGTTTTTCGCAAATCTCTATGAATTTCATCTAGACTTCAACTAAAGTATTTTATCACCTAGCTGTTGAATTGCCCTTTTAATTTTGTGCATATCGATATCGGAAGTGTGTGGATCTGCAATTTCTGAATTCTTTCATTAAATGTTTTTATGACTTCTGATCGTTACTGATGTTTGATTTTTCATTGAATGTTCCATCATATTATGTTGATCTTGATTTAGTTTAGTGACGTAGTTTGTGAAATATTCACCATTCGTCAATATTTTCGGTGATTTATTTAAATATACTGGATATTCCGTCTACTAGACCACATTTTAAACGTTTAACTTCTACGAGAATTTAAAGACATAACTTAATATTAATTTAAGATAGAAGTGTAACATACGATTGGACCTCGGAATAAAACTTTTTCATGGTATGATACTCGTAATTTGGCATTGATATTATTGAACATAGAATTCGATTACTGTTTTTATAAGCGGTTTAAATAGTTGATAGATTTTTATGTATAAGTAGAGTCAATTTGCCATTGGAAACGACAATTTTTGTTTCATAGTGGTAGTAGACTCCCGTTGTGTTATTTATTTATGCAATTTGGTACTGTGAAATGGGTGTTCCAATCAGCGTAAAGAACGTGTAAAGATATTAATCTTCAGGAAAAGGTTTTAGCTATCAAAATTTACTTTAGTATTTTTGTCAAGTTGTTACATTTAGAAGTACAGCTAAATTCATGTATAGTTCTAAAATTTCAAGAGGACAATTGAATTTGTTTCCTAGGTTATCTTTTTTCGGGGATTCTTTTAAATATACTGTATCACCAATTTCGTATTTTGGGGGTTTTGTAAAACATGTTGGTTGAAAGAAATTTTAGCGTTTTTCTTTTGAGAAGTTGTTTGACTTTTGATATTTTGAATTATATTTTATAACAATACGTGGTTGTTTAAGTCTCTAACATATTTCATGGTAAGGCCTTTTTGATTGTAATCAGTGGCGGCTCGTGATGAAATGAAACGGGAATTCTGCACAGGGCCGATCCTAGGGTATTGGCCACCCGCGTGTAAATTTCAAACGTATTCAAACTACTGGCGCCTTAGGGGCCGCAAAAAAATTGCGCCGCAGGCGAAAATTTTGAAAATTTTCAATGTCACGCGTTTCCCTGATACTTCAGAATTTTTATGTAAAATCCGTTTATACAAAAATATAGATTGCGAAATTATTTATAAAGCCGGAAAAAGAAACAAAAAACACGTCTGTGTTTTTCTGAATTTGTCTCACCTGAATCATTTACACATGATTTTGAATTATTCTGTGAATACGTCTCCATTTACAGAATAATTCAAAACTATATGTAAATGATTCAGGTGAGGAACCCGAACAAACAGAAATTTTAAAACAGAAACAACTTTTCCGGAATTGGAACCTATCATCAACCTATACAAAATAAAATTACTACTCGATTATTTAAAAATTCAATTCATAAACAATCAACTTAAAAATTTACAAAGAATATTATAACAGTTTTCTAAGAAGACAGCCAAGGTTTTCATAATAATTTACAAACTAATTGAAAATAGCTTTGTGAAGAATTTATGGATTTTCGAAATTAACGTATTTTCTAGTAAAGTTATAAAATTGTTCTAGAAATTCATTATTTTTTACAGAGGTCAAAATATTTTCGGTTCACAAAGAAAATCTTTCTAAGAATTATATGGTTTATTTTTATTTTCAAAAAACGAATTCAAACTTATTATTTATCAAAATCTGGTAAAAACACACGATGAACACGAAATACCAATTAATGTAGAACAAAATCACACCTGTAAAGAAATCTACGTAGTCAAATAAATCGAACTATTCCCAAATTAAAAAATAAATACAAATAAACATGACTACAAAAGAACGTTTTAATTAAAATTGCCAAATTTATCAAAACAACTAAATACTGAGGAAAAATTCACTGAATTCGTAATAAAATCCCATAATTTAATTATTAAATCCCCAAAACTCCTTTCAAAATGATTAATATCCACGAATTAGAAATTCCAATAAACAAAGCTAACACTTCTGATACTTAGCTAATCCTCTAACACTTAGAAATAAATTAACTAAATGCATTCAAGGATACTCAATCGTAGATAAATCTGGGAAATCAATCGTAAATAACACCTTGATTAAAAAAAACATATGAACATTACATAATATAAAATTGAGTTTTAATCGAACGAATGCATCGAACACCTTCATTCAACTCTGTTAAAAATGATATACGTACTTAAATTAAAAACCTCAAATGAACAAAGCATGTTCATCTTATACAGTACAATTTGCTACAATAACTCAATGAAGCAAATAAGTTCACCCCATGTGAGTTAATCTTCAGACATAATTCAAGTAATCTCCACGAAACCTTATATGTACAATCAAGACGAATTATTGTGTCTAACTATGCCCCTATGTCCTATTTGACGATTTGACGATTTTTTATGAACCTGATTAACGAAAGGCAACGTCAATGCACCGAATTGTTTCATTTACATCACGGTGGATGTTAACTTTACCTATGTGATATTGGTCTGAGATTACAGGAAGTTTGAGCGCGTTGGGTATTTTTACTCCATTTTGACATATTTCTAATTTAATGTTTTCTTTTGCAAAAATAAACGACGAAGATCTGTTTTAGATCGAAAATTTCTAAAAACAGGTAGATCAATATTTATTGTAATGCAATAAATTTCGATTTTACACCTAGCTAGGTTACATCTAGCCGAATACCCAGTTAAGATACTGCCATACGCAATAATTTGTTACAACACCTTAGTTAACAAAATACACGGATTTACACCGACGTAATTTATTTTCGGACACACGTCCAGCAGACCCTCCAGAAATTCATTACATTCAGGGGCGGCTGGTGTATAGGCGCTGCAGAGCTGCAGAACTGCCAAAAAAATTAGAATATTTTCGCGACATAATAATTACTAAAATTTATTAATAAAATAATTTGGTTAGTTGGTGCAGCTAACCAAATTATTGCGTTAAAGTCGCATTCTGCCCGCGTGACCTTGAAAATTAAAAAAAAATTCAAGGTCACGGGTTTTCCTGATACTTCAGAATTTTTATGTAAAATCCGTTTATACAAAAATATAGACTCTCACAAGAAACATTTTTGGAATTTAATACCTTTTTGAAGAACATTCATGTTTGCCGTCATACTCTTTGGTTAAGAGAAAAGGCTTGTAAGGTGAATTTTCTACTAGAGGGTCTATAACACTTAAAATATTTTCCGAAAGAGTTTCAGCGTCACATTTTGTAGGTTTCAGGTATGTCCAAAAACGTTCAATCGGTTCACCATTGAAAATATATCTTAAAACTACCACTAAATGAGTTTTTGCAGATACATCAGTTGTTTCGTCTGCCATAACTGCCAAAAATGAAGATTTGTTAATTTCTTTAATTATTTCTTCATGACATACTTTTAATATACAGTCTAAAAGATCATTTTGTGTTTCTTTAGAGGTTCCTTTAAATACTGAAGCATTTTGTAGATGCTCGCTTAAAGTTACATCAAGCTCAGCAGAAAAATTTATCAAACGACGAAATATCCCCCGGGTTTTGAGAGGTTTCAGCTTCGTCATGTCCTCGCAACGCCAGTTCAAAGGCCCCACAAAACTTTATGCAGTTTATAATTTTTGACAAAACGTATCTCTTTTTTGTCACATAATCATTATGCTTTTGCACATTTATCCAATAAGCTGAATCTAGCTGCGCTTTAATATTAGTTGTTCCTAATAAAGCTAATTCCATTGTATTATGTAGATGGCTTTTGGAGTTGTCGTGCTTTTTTATTTTTTCAGTTAAGTGCACCACATCTGTCACCCCTACCTCCGTCCATGCTTTATCACCGCCAAAAAGTAAACAAGGAAAACAAAATAACGCATTTTTTTTGTTGCACCCACAAATTCAATTGTTCTTGAATAAATGTCTCATAAATGTTTATATGCTTTTCCGCGGCTAACACCTGCAGTCTCAATAACAATATCGGGCAATGGCCTACCATTGTTTTTAAATCAATTTTTTCTTCATAAGAGTATTTAAAAAATCGCTTCACATAAACTAAATTATAAACTAAATCCATTGTAACTATCACAGTATATAAATATTAATAATTAGTACAATAAATCACTACACAAATTCACAAAACAGTATTTACAATCTCAAATTAACAGGAAATACGAAATAGGTATGATTTCCCGCTCGAGGAGTAGGAAGGAGTAAACATTCACTGATGTTGCCTTAGCTGGAAAGAATACAGCTCACTGACCGTGTAAACTCGCGCATTTACGAGCGCCAAGTGTGGATTGTCGCGGGAGTTGAGGGGGAGGACGGGCGTGCCGAGCCGTGCTGTGGAACTACCTTGTGTGGCCCAGTTCAATGTACCGCGACGCGCTCGCGTAGAGACCCAGATAATTCATCTGGTCTACTACTCAATAGAGGACGGCGGGCAGAATGCGACTTTAACGCAATAATTTGGTTAGCTGCACCAACTAACCAAATTATTTTATTAATAAATTTTAGTAATTATTATGTCGCGAAAATATACAATTATCTAATTTTGTTGGCAGTTCTGCAGCTCTGCAGCCTATACACCAGCCGCCCCTGAATGTAATGAATTTCTGGAGGGTCTGCTGGATGTGTGTCCGAAAATAAATTACGTCGGTGTAAATCCGTGTATTTTGTTAGCTAAGGTGTTGTAACAAATTATTGCGTATGGCAGTATCTTAACTGGGTATTCGGCTAGATGTAACCTAGCTAGGTGTAAAATCGAAATTTATTGCATTACAATTAATGTTGATCTACCTGTTTTTAGAAATCCTCGATCTAAAACAGATCTTCGTTGTTTATTTTTGCAAAAAGAAAACATTAAATTAGAAATATGTCAAAATGGAGTAAAAATACCCGACGCGCTCAAACTTCCTGTAATCTCAGACCAATATCACATAGGTAAAGCTAACATCCACCGTGATGTAAACGAAACAATTCGGTGCATTGACATTGCCTTTCGTTAATCAGGTTCATAAAAAATCGTCAAATAGGACATAGGGGCATAGTTAGACATAATAATTCGTCTTGATTGTACATATAAGGTTTCGTGGAGATTACTTGAATTATGTCTGAAGATTAACTCACATGGGGTGAACTTATTTGTTTCATTTATTGACTTATTGTAGCAAATTGTACTGTATAAGACATGCTTTGTTCATTTGAGGTTTTTAATTTAAGTACGTATATCATTTTTAACAAAGTTGAATGAAGGTGTTCGATGCATTCGTTCGATTAAAACTCAATTTTATATTATGTAATGTTCATATGTTTTTTTTAATCAAGGTGTTATTTACGATTGATTTCCCAGATTTATCTACGATTGAGTATCCTTGAATGCATTTAGTTAATTTATTTCTAAGTGTTAGAAGATTAGCTAAGTGTCAGAAATGTTAGCTTTGTTTATTGGAATTTCTAATTCGTGTATATTAATCACTTTTAAAGGAGTTTTGGGGATTTAATAATTAAATTATGGGATTTTATTACGAATTCAGTGAATTTTTCCTCAGTATTTAGTTGTTTTGATAAATTTGGCAATTTTAATTAAAACGTTCTTTTGTAGTCATGTTTATTTGTATTTATTTTTTAATTTGGGAATAGTTCGATTTATTTGACTACGTAGATTTCTTTACAGGTGTGATTTTGTTCTACATTAATTGGTATTTCGTGTTCATCGTGTGTTTTTACCAGATTTTGATAAATAATAAGTTTGAATTCGTTTTTTGAAAATAAAAATAAACCATATAATTCTTAGAAAGATTTTCTTTGTGAACCGAAAATATTTTGACCTCTGTAAAAAATAATGAATTTCTAGAACAATTTTATAACTTTACTAGAAAATACGTTAATTTCGAAAATCCATAAATTCTTCACAAAGCTATTTTCAATTAGTTTGTAAATTATTATGAAAACCTTGGCTGTCTTCTTAGAAAACTGTTATAATATTCTTTGTAAATTTTTAAGTTGATTGTTTATGAATTGAATTTTTAAATAATCGAGTAGTAATTTTATTTTGTATAGGTTGATGATAGGTTCCAATTCCGGAAAAGTTGTTTCTGTTTTAAAATTTCTGTTTGTTCGGGTTCCTCACCTGAATCATTTACATATAGTTTTGAATTATTCTGTAAATGGAGACGTATTCACAGAATAATTCAAAATCATGTGTAAATGATTCAGGTGAGACAAATTCAGAAAAACACAGACGTGTTTTTTGTTTCTTTTTCCGGCTTTATAAATAATTTCGCAATCCTGTTTTAAGTTTAGGTAGGTTTTAATGCAAAATATATAAATGACTTGCGCTTCTATAGATATAATTAACATGAATTTTTCATTAAAATTGGGGTATATTAGGATAGAAGTTTGACTTAAAGCTTCTTGAATATCAAATGAATTTTTACATTTAGAAGTAAAATTAAATGTTTTTTTAAGAAGTTTTGATATTTTGCAAAATTTGGTCAGGTTTTTGGGCTGGTGAAAATTGCTGACATAGTTGAGGAGTTTGGTGTTACCATCTTTTGTTATTAGTGTCCTAGATAAACTACTTATTTTCCAAGGAAAACGGTTGTGCTGACTAGAGATTTGCGAATCATAATCATTTAAATGTATCTAATTGTCCCAATACATATTTATGAATGTTTTAAAATATATTATTATATCATCCACACATACTTGGCAATGGACATTTTGAAGACCTAAAAGAATATTGTCCATAGATTTATCGAAAATTAATAGGGCATTTTTGAGACTGAATGGCATTCCCATAAATTCGCAATGATATTTTCTATAGGAAAAGCAGTTTAGAGATATCTTTATTTAATGGATAGAGGTCTCGAATATTTTATGTCTATCGAATGTTTTATTTGATTAGTGAGTGTCATCACCTTTGATATAAAATATGTATGAGAATTCAAGACAATATGTTTTTAAAGTTTAATATGTTATTAATGATGTAATAGTTGGAAATTCATAATATTATTAATTACAACTGCGGTCAACAGTATATTCTGAAATATACCACGTGAGATATATACTGCATACTTGATAAAGTGTAATTTTATTTGATTTTATTTGATTTTACGATATCTTTGCTGCACTTTTTCTAAGTAAGAAATAGTGCAAATAGAATTCCAGACAAGTGACCCGTACTCGAATATACAACGCACAAAATCTGTATAGATTACATTAATAGGTTTCATGTTATGAAAATCTTTAACATTACGCAATCTAAACTTTTAAAAAACGATTCAGTGAAGTATGCTAGATTATCATTAAATTATAATTTACAGTGAAAAGTAACATCAAGATTCTTAAATTGTGTAACTTTATTTAAGTTGATTACTGTTAATTTTATAATGAAATATTTCTACCACTTTATGCCGATAATAAAACATAACATTACACTTACACTCAATTGATCTGTAGTTGTGGTTAATAACATCATACCAACCTTATTTAACTTGGATAAAAGTAAAATCTAATCAAAACGATCAAATAATTTCAAGAGATTAGTAGTAGGTAGATAATATCTACCTGATCTCCATGATATGGCATTTCCCAAATATAATGAGTTCTTTTCATAAGTTGTGGAGCAACCTGCTGTAAGCCTATGTTGATAAGATATTAAATTTGATGTTACATTTATATAATCGTACAAATTTATCTCTAAGACTTTACAGATTATTTTCACCGTTGAGGGAACGACAAGTTTTAATTATTTGATCATGAAAATGATTACATAATGACGAATTGAAAAAAAATATATTTTACCGGGTTCCGGAATAAATTTGCCCTAATATTTCAATAGCACCGCTGACCATATGACCCTGGCGAAAATGAGCCGGCGAAGTACTTGTACAAAAACATTTACAATATCTGTCGGATTCTTTAATAAAACACCATTGTAATTTAATTTTGAAGGTATATCAAATTTGTTATAAAATTAATGAAAGATAAAGTTTTTAGAATCGATAGATTCTAAGTACACCTTATGTGAGCTGATGTAATAAGAGAATTATCTCAGATCTTACCGGCAACTCGTTGCCTTCATTACTATTGGTTAGCTTGTATCTATTAAACAGTTTACGGCTTAGTTATATTTTGATAATTATATCTTTATTAAGCCAAGCTGGTCAGTAACATTTTTTATGGTTCATATTTATTAAGTTAATAATACTTCAAAATATAAAGCTTTAAAAATTACTCTTACATTATAGAAAGTGGGACTAATAATAACCCATGGATGATGTGCAGTTTCATCGACAATTTGATCATCTGCACGAATTACAGAACAATTATTATTATAATTACTACCCGCCACATCTAAAACTATATTATTTGTATTTAAAACAGAACTATCTTTCTTCTTTAAATAAAAAAAAAAAATTGAACCACAGGACAATTAATAGGATTGTTTTCATTACCGTTATATGGAATACTAAAATCGTCCATAATAAGAATATTGGAGTTTGTTAAGTGTGGATTCAATAGCATCAAATATGAGATCATAGTTATCCCAGTTTTGTTTAGGTGGAATATTAACAACAGTACAAGAATCACTTCTAGAGAAATTAACCCTCATAGGTACATGAAGTATCTAAAAATATTAATTATATATTAAAAACACCAATAAAAAAAAATATATATATATATATATATATATATATATATATATATATATATATATATATATATATATATATATATATATACCGGGTGTATCAAGAAAAACGCCCCAGCCTATAACTTTTTAATTATCGACGCTAGAAACGCCATTTTTTAGACTTCGATGTTAAAGTAGGTTTTTTACAAGCTCTGCATATAATATGTAACATGTCGCTTCCGGAAGTGACCGGAAGGTATATCAATTCTTTTATTTTAAATGAAATACCCTGTATATTTTTACGGTATTAGATGGCACAGTTTATTCTGAATCCATTGATATAATATTGTTTGTGCTTACTGTCAACGGTTAGCAAAATACATAGCTTTATATACTACACTACGGTAATAGCTAATAAATATAGTACACTATAATCTAAGAGGGCCTATGACTACAATTTTAAAACAATAGTTACAAGTGATGCTAGTTTGACAATTCTGTTTAAACTGACCTTTCTGTTTATTGTCACAAAGTAAACGAATAAAATTAATTTAAAAATCTTTCGGAATAATGGATGATGAAATTATAGTTCTATCAGATATGTTGGTACTATGCTTCAAATAAAAATAGTGGTGAGGCCTTAAGAAGGTACGTTGAAAAATTTCCTGACAGACAAGTCCCATCTAGAAGAAAATTTAGTCATTTACATGAGAAATTCAGAAGAACTGGATCACTGAAAAAAATTAAAGAAAAAGATCCAGCAATAGCAAATGAAATGAAACTGTTGGACGTTTTACTGTCAATTTAGGAAAATCCTCAAACTTCAACTCGGTAAATTGGAAATAATTTAAATATGTCGCATTCAATGGTGCACAGAATATTAAGAAATCATAAAATGCGGCCTTTCAAATCTAATTTAGTTCAACATCTACAGGAAGTTGATGCTCCTAGAAGAATTCATTTTTGTAATACTTTTCTGCAAAGGGTAAATGATGATTATTTATTTTTAAATAACATACTATGGTCGGATGAAAGTACTTTTTGTAACAATGGTATTTTTAATAGGAATGTTCATTACTACTGCAGTGATGAAAATCCCAGATACACTAGAACTACAAATTTGCAGCAACGTTTCAGTGTAAATGTTTGGTGCGGGATGAAAGGCAATAAAATAATCGGGCCTCACTTTTTTAATGAATATTTAAATGCTATTATTTATAATGACTTTTTAAGAAATGATTTGGAGAATTATTTGGAACAATTGCCTGTCAATGAATACACGAATGTGATTTTCCATCAAGACGGGGCCCCTAGCCATAATGTTCGTATAAATGTAAACTATTTAAATGGGCGATTTGGAGAAAACTGGATCGAAACGAATGGCCCAACAAGATGACCAGCTGGGTCACCTGATCTCAACCCATTAGATTTTTTCTTATCGGGCCATTTAAAGGATTAGGTGTACCTAACAGTTCTGCAAAACTTTGAAGAACTAAATCAAAGGATTAGAGTGGCTGTTGATAACATATCACCTCAATTTGTCCAAAATATCGTATATGGGGTAATACGAAAGTGTCAGTTATGCATTGAAAATGAAGGTTGGCAATTTGAACAATATTTAAATTGATAAATTAATAAATACTAACAGATTTTGAACTACCAGGTACATTATTATTCGTTGGTTTTCTTAAGGAAACGTTTTATTTGTTTTTTCTAGATTCCTTAGATTATTTTTGTTATCGATTTGTTGGTTTTGCTGCTGTTTGACATTAAATAATTTTGTTTATACCTAGATATTTTTATATTGTTTACCGTCATTCTCAAACTATTAACACACATTCTTCTAAAAAAAATGTGGTATTATAATGATATTCATTATTCAAGATATGTCTCACAGCTCCCTAGTGCTACAATGTAATGCAATGCACAAAGGTCTGTATTTTGCTAACCGTTGATAGTAAGCACAAACAGTATTATATCCATGGATATAATACTGTTCCATTTAAAATAAAAAAGTTGATATAACTTCCGGTCACTTCCGGAGGTGACATGTTACATATTACATACAGAGCTTGTGAAAAACGTAGTCCAAAGAATGACGTTTTTAGCGTCGATAATTAAAAAGTTATAGGCTGGGGCGTTTTTCTTGATACACCCTTTATATATATATATATATATATATATATATATATATATATATATATATATATATATATATATATATATACATAAGTTTAAGAAACACCGACTTAAAAAAAAAGAGTAACTTAACTAAAAAGCAAGACATAAAAGTGTTTTACAACAATTTAATTCTTATATGTTGTTCCGTTTAATGTAATTAAGAAACTATTGTTTATTATGCAATTATTATTAACTGTTTTACATAATTTTGAAGTCGGTGCCATACAATATTAGTAATGCGAATGCCGGCCCTCGGCAATTTTAGATGTAAATTCGGTGTTATGGTAGCAAGGTATATATTTTTGTATGTTTTACTTAGCATCGACTACAAAATTATATAAAACAATTAATAATGATTATATAATAAACAATAATTTCTTAATTACATTAAACGCCACAACAAATTATTACAAGCAAGTATTAACTTGTGGTAGAAAACATGTATTTCTTGATTTTTAATTAAGTTACTTTTTTTAAGTCCGTTTTTTTTTAACTTATTATATAGTACTGACGACTTAGAGTTGTTGGTTACCGTAAGCGGTGCAGTGAGTGGATGGGTTTTTACACCCCTCTGCCTATTAGAATACATTGCGTAAGCAATAAATCATTTTTCTTAATGCATTAAAAAAGTTTCACACTAAAAAGATAATTCTCAACGAAAAAATAATTCTTTCACATAACATAAAACAGCAATTCTAAAACTAAAAGAAAAGTATGATTTTAAATGAACATTTACCACTGAAGGTAAGTTATTTAATGTAATAAATGTTCAAATAAACCTCTCTGTTGAGCTAAGCAATATCTCATATATTACACTTTCTGTTGCAATTTTAAGAAATTTCTAAATTATGGTTTTCACCACAGAGTATAAAACGTATACGAGTGAAGACTATTTTCGAGTTGGTTTCATAGGTCAGTGGGATTTGGGAATAGAGTCAGTATTTAGGTTTGGACCATTTTCGAGATTACTCCCAGACTAAACAGTTATACCAAAGGATTTTTATGGATGCCTTAAAATTGTTTTAGTGTGTTTTACATAACTGGCTTTCTGACTTATTAGAAAGATATTCGTAGACCAACCGTTGTACAGATGTTCGTTAATGTATGGAACAAGAATTTTCAAAACTGTTGAAACCCCTGTCGTAAGAAGTTGAATTAAGAATATAAACATGTCAAACGATTGTAAGGAAGAATTTTGACACGCATCCGTATAAAGTGAAATCATATGTAACAGTGCAAACCCTTTTGTTGGTAAATCACCCTAGACATCTTATGTACTGCCAGTCGTTTGTTGAAAATTTAATTTACGAGAATCTGCTAAATTTAATAATTAACATTTTTTTTTGCAGTTCTTAAAATTGTGCATGTGGAACACTGATAATCTGCATATTTTTGTTAAAACCTCATGTCCTACATCCACACAAAGTATTTGGATGCCAGTTTCTCGCAGAAATACTATGATGAATTTTAACATGATTATTTTCAGCAAGATATACACGGTACGAGACTAGAATTTGTCCATGAAATTTTTTATGATCGGCTAAGTTTGCATATACAAGTTGAGTTTCCTCCGAGTGTCCTTACTTGACGATTACACATTATTTTGTGTTCACTAACTTAAAAAATTTAATTTTTAGAAATCCTATGGCTAATATGGCTAAGAACCGGAACAAGGAATTGTTGAAAAATATACTTACAACTAAGTATAACGCTAGAAGCGCAAGAGGGGGTGTGCGAGCTTGTAGTTTACATGCGTGGCACATTTCCAACAATTTCTTTAATTTCTATTTTATTTTCGTTAATAAATACGTTATTGTTTTTAGTTTTTCATTTTGATTTTTATAGACAATAAGCTGAGATGGACGTTTTCTATTTCATGACCACTGTTTGTCCTGTATTTGACTTTTATTGTGAATGTGTATGTGAATTTTGTTGAATATCATAAAAATCGGACATACTATACAAATATGACAACTTTTATAACCTATTTAATTAAGTCTTGTATTTTCATGAAATTATATAAGAAAAAACGAATGCTTAATTTTGGAGCACATTGTACCTCTAAAGAGAAACTTGTTCTATGCCAAGTTGTTTCCAGATTATATTTGTTAGTACATTATCGATTTATATTAGGAGACTTATTTAACCAAACCACTTCACCTGATTATTGAATACATAATATACATAATATAGGCAACGTAAACTTACTTACCTTGATCAGTTAAAAAAAAAGATATGGAATTCAACAGAGTAAGTAATAATGATTGCTTTGAGTAACACAATATCAGTTTCAGTAAAATATACTGTATGCTATTTGTATTTCCGAAAACTAAGAAAGATGCAGTAAATCTGAAAAATTAAGAAATTATGTATGTTGTCTATTAGTGTTCAGTATGAAATATAATTGTAATATAACTATAAAAATTAATGTTTTAAAACTTTTTTTTTGTCAATGTCTTCATATAGAGAATATATTTATATGTCTCTTCAATGTCTTCATATAGAGAAAATATTTACGTATCTCGGCAATAATTTTTATTTATTTATATATGTAACTTATTTTCAATTGTAAACAATATCTCATATTGACCATAGTTTACCATATATAATCACAGGAGACAATAAAACATTACTTTTACCTAGTTCTTGATAATTTATCATAACGGGAATGAGTTCATTATGTAAGAAAGATCACAATTTACTGCAATTAATAACAGCCATCTTCGGTGTTCATGGCGTCGGCTCAACAATCTCACCGAATAAGAAAGCTAAGATTATCATGTGTCTTCACGATTCCGCTCTCGACCTACATACATAATTTATAATGATAACAGCCCATGAAACTTGTAGTGTTAAATATATGGGCTATCTCAGAAACAGATTTCAAAAATGAAATAAAACGTGTTAGGGGAGGAGATTATGGATTGAGAATTGGGCGAAGAGAGATAATATAATTTTGTTATGTAGTGTACTATTGACAAGTTTACTGTTACATCGGTATGCATTTGCTAAACAGGGTGGTGGACTACCGAAAAATAAAATGAGTGTGTTAAGCTTCTTTCAATAAAAAAAAAACCGTTCCATCTTGCAGGATGCTACTACAGTATAGGCAGTTGGTGTTGCTAATTGTTTTAATTAAGTCTATTGATACAATTAGAAAAGTTAAAAGTTAAAAAATATATATTTCATGGTATGAAAAATGAGGTTGAAACGTTGGTAATTAAACGAGGAGTTTTATGAAGATTTTAGAAATAAATGTATAAAAAATTAGTATTTTAATATACATAATTTATTGGTTTTATTAAAAGAATAATTTTTACATATTTATACAATATATTTATATGAGTATAATACTATCCTTCTTTGTCCAAAAATTACGTAATTATATAACATACTAGTTGAACTCCGTCGAGATTCGATGATAGACGTATATATCATATATCTTAAAGCACCTCTTTAAATACCACATTTAGACTTCTATGACTTTTTGGCACTATTTGTACTTTTCAATTTTCGAACGACCGCATTCAAGATATTGCTACATGTAGTTGGCTACATTGCTACACACTCGAGGCAGGGCTAAATACAGGCTGGGGTAAATAAATGCTTAATCCATAAATAAAGTTTCTCCATGTGCTTTGTTTATAGTCATGCTAAATGCATGACAAATAGGAAATTGACGTCTTTTGAAAGAAAAAGGAAGAGTGGTAGTCTGAAGGTGTTAAGTCAATTATAGGAATCAAAACTCTTCGACCTACTCTTTCGCCAGAAATAATTTTGAGGTTCAAACAGTTATCATACATATTCCTAACAATTAATATTGTCCTATTTAATAACCCCTGAGAAACATCGAGATTTCGTAACTAGCTACTGTAACTGGAGACAATCGCTCCAGTTTTCAATCTAAGGACGTGTAAGCTGTGGGGGTAATCCACTTAATTTCAAACCATAGAAATTCGATTGGAAATTGAAGGAGTTCATTTTATTCTTCGATTATTAAATTATTTACGCTGATATATGTTCTATGCGTTCCAGGTATAAGGTCTATGACTTTAGAATTGATCTCATCGCAGTGTTCATTTGTAGGGCAAGAATAGCGAATTTAGAAAAGTATATAATATCATAGGGTGATTTAAATTGTTTTCCAAAAATTTTAGAAACGATGTCATCTTGCTCAATTATATAGGGTGGTAAGTTAAAAACAGCTGAAACTTGCTATATTTCATCATTTACTGAAGTAAATTCCCCATTACCAACTTTTAGCAAATTATAATTCCTCTGGCCTTGCATAAATGCTTTTAATTATTTCCCTTGGGGCATGAGGAACTACTGGCAAAACCTATCTAAAGTCTCCACGAAGAAGTATTATTTTTTCTCCAAAAATCCATAATTTTCCTCATTTGCCATTATATCGTTCAGAAACCTATTAATGCACATTAATGCATATAGATTGACTATGGATTCATTCTATAGGATGAATTAGTCTGGCTAGTCGAATATCAGCTGTTGTTTTGCTGTTCACTTTTAAAGATGATACGGATGTTTCATGTAGTTTTAAGGTCAACTTAAATTCACTGTGTACCGTGCGATCGTTTGGTAACAACATAGCGGCAATGCCCGTCCATGCTACTAATATCACTTCTAAACCTATATTGAAGCACTCTTGTATGAGAACTGGTACACAAATATCTTTCCAGTACCACATGGGGCATCTATAAAAAACACATTGCTTTTGTTTGTTATTTTCTTGAATTATTTGAATGATTTCATCGATGAATAAAAGTTGTTCGTTATTAGGTTCCTGTTATCATTAAGTCGTAATCGCAAGATTTCTGATTTTGGAAAAAAATATTGCTTGTTGAAAATTAGCTTTCCTTAAGGAACTGTTTGCAAAATTTGCAAGTTTTATTTGATTGGCTTCAGAGAGATGTAAAATATATAGTTGTTCATAAGAAGTCCAGTCTGCATTTGGAGGATATAATCAAGAAAGTTTATGATGAACTACGCCAAGAATTTTAAATCAGTAAGGATCATGCGCGGGAGGTAATTTTATATTTGCCCCAAATAACATGAAAGACAAAGTATTGTTATATTGACGAATATTATCTAAAATTTTTTGTGAATGTGGCAGTGACAGGGATTTTCTGACATGCTCAACCAACTAGGCAATAGATTTATAATTGGAGGAGATTTTAACGCTAAGAATATCCATTGGGGTCTAACTATATCAAAAAGAAGAGAACTTTTAAAAGCTGTTAATGAATGTGGAAGCATAACTCTATCTACTGGAAAGCCAACATATTGACATACAGGCCCTAATAAAGTGCCTGATCTGATCGATTTTTTGTAGTTCAAAATATATTGTCTAATTACATTGAGATTGTTGAAGATCACGACTTATGTTCTGATCACACAGCAATAACATTAATACCGAGTGAAACTGTGATACAGAGAGAAAATAATTCTATGCTAGTTAGTTAATATATAGAGTGCATAAGTTTTAAACAACTACTCGACGAAACAATAAAACTAAGGGTACCTCTTAGATATGAAACTTGAAAGCAGAGTTGGAGAAATTCACCAAGGACATCCAAATAACTGCATAGAAATGCACACCGGAAATAAAAAAACGACTAAAAGGCAGTAGCTGTCCAGAAGAAACTAGAAAAGTGGTTATAGAGAAAAGAAAAGTAAGAAGAAAGTGGTTCTGAACCAGAGCACCATATGGTTTTGTATAGATAAAAGTATATTGAATAATCTCACACAGGAACTAAACAGGGAAATTAAATAATTAAATGACGAAACTATTGCCTCCTACTTAACGGACCTCACTAATGATAGTAATATGAATTATTCTCTATGGAAAGCGACAAAAGGATTAAAAAGACCTATTATGCAAATACCGCCAATTAAAAAGACAGATGAAAACTGGGCCAGAAGTCGTGAAGAAAAATGTGAATGTTTTGCCACTCACTTAGAGAATATCCCTCATACCTGAAGACACTTCTCATCAGGAAGAAGAAAATATCAAATTAGCATCGCTAGATGAAGTTATCAGAGAAATCAAGCATAACATAGATCCGAAAAAGGCTCCTGGATTTGACTTAATAACAGGAGAAATATTAAAGCATTTTCCGAGGAAAGCACTAGCTAATTAATCAAGCTAATTAGTCTAATCAATGCCGCGTTCAGGCTTAAGTATGTACCTAAACTATGGAAAGTGACAGAAAACGTGATGGTACCAAAACCCGGGACGTCGTCACACATAATCTCTTTATGTAGACCAGTTTCTTTATTACCTATCATATCCAAACTCTTTGAGAAACTGCTACTCAAGAGAATACAACGAATTATCGAGAAAAAACAGGTAATTCCAGACCACCAGTTCGTGTTCAGACTAAACACTTGGCAACTCGGCAATAAATCACGTCGATAGAATCACTAACATAATAGACTTTCTGATTGCTCTGCCGCATTCTTAGACGTAGCGCAAGCATTTGATAACGTTTGGAATGAGGGACTACATTATAAGTAAAAAATTATCCTTCTTAAAAACAATATAAAGATATTTTAAAATTATATTTATCAGACTAACACTATCGAATTAAGCATAAAATTGCCTACTCTGTCCTTAAAGAAATCAAAGCAGAGGTCCCAGAAAGCAGTGTGCTAGGTCCTGTGCTAGGTCCTGTGCTCTACCTTCTGTATACGTGGGATCTCCCAGAGCTAGAAAATAATACTGTAGTTATTTTTGCCGACGATACTTCTATAATAACAAAGGGCAAAAGTAATTTATAAACAGCTAATAAACTTCAAAATGAATAATTAAATTAAATGAAGAAAAATCAATTTATATCGATTTCACTAATAGACACAACACTCACTTAGTTATATTCATACCAAAGGTTCCAACCTACTCTAGTACCAATAGATACATCGAACATATTCCTTTCCTTTCATATTTTATTCATCGCCTCCTGGTTAGGTAGGACTTAATCAGCTTTAGGCAGGGCTACAGGGTACCTTATGTCCATCATCTTTATCAGTAATCCATCATGCCAGACTCGATCTAATGCCTTGGAGACATCTAGGAACACTTCTGCGGTGACGTGCTTCTAAAACCTTCCGTGATGTATTCCACCTGTCGCAGCACTTGCAGCTCCGTCGAATGTTTAAGTCTATAGGCGAACTGCTCGTTGAGGATGACGTCCAGCTCCTCGGTCATCTCGTGGAGGCGTATCATAATGACTCTCTGAATGACCTTACTGAAGGTAGGCAGTAAGCTGATGGGCCTGTAATTCGACGTGTGTATTAGATTCTTACCTTGTTTGGGTATGAATATCACGTCTACTCATTTCCATTCCCCGGGAAGTGGCGGGTTCGTAGAACTCCATTTCCAATGTTTAGCAGCGCGCTGACTGCTTTTGTAGGCGGCCTCTGCATCTCTATGTTGCCGACGCCGTCATGTCCTGGGGCTTTTCTTATCTTCAGGGATCTCAAGAAGGTCTTAACTTCCTCCATCGTGGCTGGTCGGAAGTGGAAATTCCTAATTTCGTCCGTCTATTCTTCGTTCTCGTCGTCCAGCTGGTTTGCCCGGCACTGGAGATCCAGGATGTCCGCTAATACCTCAGCGTTATCTCCACCTTTGAAGATGATGCCTCTTTCCCCGTGCAACGGAATGATGGACTGTCTCGTTCGGCGGATGGCTGTCTGCGTGTCCCACAAGCTATTGTCCATCGGGGTGAGAGACATCAGGTGACGATTCCACGCTTCTTTCCTGTCCTCGTTAAGGGCTGCCTTGACTCGCCGGTTAAGACGGTTGAGGGTGTGCTTGTCCTTTGGATGTATTGTCCTCAGGGCTCGTCTTTTCGCTGCTCTTCGTTCCCTGATGAAGTCCTTGGTCGGGTTGGAAACGTAGTAAAAGCGCCAGTTATTTCTACGTACCGTTCTCTCCGTAGTGCTGTCTCTCAGCGCAGTCTTTATAACTTCAGTGAGCTGAATCGCTGCTGCCTCAACGTCTTGCGCCTTGTCCAGTGGGGGGATGACTTCGATGAGGCGTTCGAAACCCATCCGAAACTTGTTCCAGTTCATGTGCTTCGTGATGAAATCATCTCTCGCTTCTGGTGCTTCGTCTTCCAGGTGGACTAGTAATACACGGCGACCGTTTACCTTTTATAGAACCTCTCCTAGTTCGAAAATTGGCCAGCGATGGAATTAAGAGGGCGCTCCTCAAGTAGAGAGTACGAACATGCTGTATAATTTATTAAAATTTAATCTCTTTTGCACATGCAAATAATGTTAAGAAAATAAAAATAAAACATGTTAAGGCATATGTGCGGGTACATATATAGCGTTAATTTATAACAATAATCATTAAAATCCATACAGTGGGAATCATTGGCGAACTGGAAATAGAGAACGCTACGAGTTTTAAACAGATAGAATCCCATTTTCACTTTTCCGCACTCCACTATACGCGGAAAAGTAATGTAATCGTGTAAAGAAAAATTGAAAAAACAATTTTTTTTTGGATTTATTTTTCGTTTCTAGGCCTAAAAATAAAAAAAAAGGTTTTTAAAAATGTTTTGCTGTGTGTGTCGTCGTTGTCGTTGTCATTGTCGTTGGCGTTGTCGTCGACATTTATTCTTGTTAGCACGATAACTCAACTAAATCGTGTCGGATCGATCGGGTTTCGACTAATTCTGATTGGGAATGTGTTCCAGACGACATCTATTGATTTTGAGGTAGATAGAACACACTCTACCATGTACATGGGTCATGAGAAAGTACAATGGTGGACTATTTGAGAATTTTTTTTTGTTAGCACGATCACTCAATTAAATCGTGTCGGATCGATGATGTTTCGACTGATTCTGATTAGGGACGTCTACCAGACGACATCTATTGATTTTGAGGTGGATAGGATACACCCCATCCTGTCCATGGGTCATGAGAAAGCACGATGGTGTTGGTTAATTTTTTTCTCGGCCACTCAACTTCGAGATAGAGATGTTCTACGTGCGGAAAGTCTGTTTTAAGGTTTTAAAACTGTTTATTTCAAATTGGGTTTATACTTTTTGAAGATCATGTTAAATAATTTAATTAAATAGTTATTTACGCCTCAGTTTTTTAAATGTTTAAAACCGAAAACTACAAGTTTTTATGTAACAATAAAGATTTTTTTCAGAGAGGAATTGTAAGTGTATCCTTCCAGTAAGAGTTCACAGCGTGTAGAGGTTAAAGTAATTATAAGAAAAATTTGGAAACGAATACATCAACAGAATTAGTTAGTTTTTCAACAAGTTTTAAAACACAAGCAGTTATCCGTACAAAACTCGTTTATCAGAGAAATTCAATCATCAAAATTCAAGATCGTTTTTAATCCCAGTTTGTCCTTTCAATATTATATAAACAATATTTTATTTTTATCTCAGTTTCTTTCAAGAATACCATCTTTTAATACCATCATTTGAAATAATATTTGAAATGAATCTATACAGCACATACATATCCATAATAATTATCTATCCCTAAAAATTACCTACTCAAAAAATTAAGTATTTAGATTGACTGATCTATCGACGTTATTTTTATTATTTTTTCTTACCTAGTAATTTCTTCAGAGTGTTGCTATTACAATGTTATTATTACTACATAATTGATATTCTGTTTGAAATGAGTCGTAAAATTTGATACCAATTTGACTTCACGACGTTTTGGTATAAGCGTTAATCGAAATTTACACTTTTTCGAAATTCATACATGTTCGATATTCACCTTGCAAAGGTCTCAATGCGACTGAGGCTATTTACTGCGTACTAAAGACTAGACTATTTACTGCGTACCTCGTGGGCGGTCCGATATCGCAGTTTTGAGACTTGTTCCTATTTTTGACAAGCATTAAATCTGTGAACGACGCAGCCAAATTCCTAAATGTCATATATAAATACTATTTGCGTATGTATTAGCTGTTTGATTAGATATTCGAATTCTACTGTCCTAATATGAATACTCTTCCGAGTTAATAGATATTACATACAGTGCTATTTAAAAGTCCCCTCCCCCCCTCTTATCTTTGGAACGATTATACATGAACTAGTGAAATTTGGTAACTGAATATTAAGGGTTGTAACCTTCCCTACTAGTGATAATAGATGACGAATGCGTCAAAGATGACGTCACAAGGTCATTGTGACCAATAATTTTAAATGGAACCCTATGGCAAGCGACACCTCTTTTAAAAGGTATCGAAAAAACCTATTCAATGATACTAATATTATGTCTGTTTACGGCAGTTTTGACAACTGGCTTTCAAAAACCGCAAAGCTGTGATCAATTAAATCAGTTAATAATAAAATTTAAAATTCAAGCTCCGCCACTGGATAGTTGGATAGTAAATAATCTGACGTTTTTGCAAGTCTCCCCAATTTGATGTTTTTTTAGCTGTCAAAGTTTTTATACATTTAATAATTTGTGTATTGTTGATCGAACGTTTAACTGTTTTAGTACCTTGTGGTAATTTTAAAATATTTGTACATTCAATAATTTGTTAAACTGTTGTGAGCTGAACGTTTAAGTGCTTCAAGAAGAGAAATGGTACGTGTTTTAGGTGATAAAGTAGCAGCGATCCTAATACTTGATGAAACTGGAGAAAATATTCATGCAGCAGAACGCATTTTTAATGAAAGGTTTCCCGATCGTCCAGTTTCGAGGACTTATTTGAGAGAGCTTCTTCGTAAGTTTAAAACAACGGGCAGTATTAATGATGCAAAACGATCTGGCAGACCACAAATTTCTGATGAGAAAAAAATTGACATACTGGCAGAAGTAATAGTAAATCCTACTTCTTCAACAACTCAAGTTGCATCAACCTGTGAAGTCAGTCAAAGTACAGTGCACAGGGTGTTGAAAAAAAAACAAATTTCACCCATACAAATTAAAAATGGTTCATCAACTCTCAGACGACGATCCAGACCGAAGACTTCAATTTTGTGAAAATATGGAGACTAAAATTAACCAACAGTCAGACTATGTCAAAACAATTTGTTTTAGTGACGAAAGTACTTTCTATCTAAATGGAAATGTAAATACACAAAACGTGAGATATTGGAGTGACGCACATCCTCACATGTTTCGTGAAACACATACTCAGTATCCCGAGAAGGTCAATGTTTGGGCAGGTATACTGGGAAACCACATCGTTGGGCCTGTTTTTTAAATACCAACTTAACCGGTGAGGTGTATCTGCAGATGTTGCAAAATGCAATAGAACCGTTAATCCTTGAAATTTTGGAAGATAATCAAGATGAATTCGACATTTTGGAAATAACATTCCAACAAGATGGTGCTCCTCCACACTATTACGGTGCAGTAAGACGGTATTTGGATGAAGAATATCCTGGTAGATGGATTGGACGACGAGGTTCAATGGAATGGCCGCCTCGATCACCGGACCTCACACCTTTAGATTTTTTTCTGTGGGGGTATCTTAAATCGAAGGTTTACGCCACTCAGCCTGACAATATTGATATTTTAAAACAACGTATTGTTACAGAATGTAGGGCTATTACCGCAGACACATTTGAAAAAGTACGAGAAGAGTTTCGCAATAGGATGTTTTACTGTTAGGAAGTAGATGGAACAATTACTATAAGTAGGTACTGATTCTTGAATCTGTAATTAAAATTATTATCCAAGTTTACTGATTACTGATTTAATCCATCAAAACTACCATAAATACAAACAATATTAGTATTATTGAATACGTTTTTTCGATACCTTTTAAAAGAGGTGTCGCTTGCCATAGGGTTCCATTTAAAATTATTGGTCACAATGACCTTGTGACGTCATCTTTGACGCATACGTCATCTATCATCACTAGTAGGGAAGTTTACAACCCTTAATATTCAGTTACCAAATTTCACTAGTTTATGTATAATTGTTAAAAAGATAAGAGGGGGGGAGGGGACTTTTGAATAGCACTGTATACCTCGTTGATATCCAGAAGCCTTTGGATATCAACTGGTATTTATTTACCTATTATCTATTAGTTTCAATAAACTTGAGCATGACTCTTAATGTTCTTGATTCTATCTTGATCTTGATTCAATCTTGATTCAATCTTGATTGCTATTGCTTTCTGGGATATATAAGCTATTCGGGCTTAAGTCAATCATTGAGAAATCACAAGGAGGCATATTTCTTCTGGTTTTAACAATTGTTAAAACCTGAATTACTAATTACTCTTATTTATTACTTTTTTATTTACGCATTTAGTTTTCACTAAATATATATATATATATATATATATATATATATATATATATATATATATATATATATATATATATATATATATATATATATATATATATATATATATTTTAATTATAATGCATTTATGTTTCTAGTTGACTTGCGTTTCACAAATCAATATGGCAATGTGGTGTTCCGAAATTCTGTTTTGCTGCTTTTATATTTCTTGATATTTTTTTTATTTCAGTTAAGTTCATTCATACATTCATTCATCAAAAGTCCTAATTGAACAAGAACAATTGGATGTTTATCAACTTTTTTAACAAGAATATTGCTGATCAGCATTAAAATCTGTTAATATTCACCTTTTACGAAGAAAATGATAACTATGCATTCTATTTCTCTATTTGCAAAAGGAAAAGCCTGTAATTTTATATTTAACCTTTCAAGAATAAAAACTTTTTAGAATGGCCTTGTGCCTTTTTTGTGCCCCTAAATTGCCAGATTACCTACTTTAATGGAAAGAATTGTTGTAAATTATAATTGATTGAAATAACAGAAAATTTAATTGAACAATAATTAATAGCCACAAGTCTGACACTTGCGAACATAAATCCAACATAGCGTTCACATATCTTTGTAATAGTCAGATATGTATGTAAATGATTGTAGGCGTGTTTGGTGTTCGAGTAATTGTTTAAGTTATTCTGTAAGATTTGCAGTCAATAGTTATTATTATATCCTCGAATAGCATCGTGGGAACGCTTTCTATCAGACGTTAATCAACTTACGAAGTACTTGGATTAAATGTGGTGCATACTGAAAACGTATGTTGTAATTACTGCTATAAATTTACAGTATAAAGACTTTTAATTAAAAAACTATTTACCTGATTTATTTAGTTTAATAGCAGTTTTTTTTTTGTTTGGACACAAATTAAGTTTGTGTAATTAATGCATGTAGTTTTAAATTGCTAGTATATTGCCTACATATAAAGAAGTAATACACATTTACAATTGTCTGTGATTACGTATGTTTCTAATTCTATACGTGTTTGCAATATAGTTTCAGTGATCAATATATTTGCTTCGATTTTTTAATAACAAAAAGAACGAAGTTTTTTCTGTACAGAAGTGTAAACAATGAAGAGAAATTATTAAATATGCATAAAAACTATCTAAAACTAACTGAATCTTGACTACTCTTTATCTATAATTACTTTTGGTTTTCTTAGTGTAGTAGAGTGCATGCGGAACATTATTATAATAATGAGCGTTTCACAGCTTATGCAAGATATGTACTTTATTATTATTAACATTTAGATGTTAATGTACTCTATGTACTTTGTCTATTTTTAGTCATAGCTGATAAATAAAAATTATTTACGGTGGTATTATGTTAATAGCGAACTTAGCTAGTATACACGCTGTTCTTCGTCTTCTTCTAAATGCACAGCTAGCCAATGTGGGCGTAGCGTAGTTTATTAATAATTTTGAATATCGTCATCTCATAGATTAAGATCTCCTCTATTTATATATATGGTCCTAAATACCCATCTACTCTTTTAATTATCTATTCATACAATACAAAATTACTTCATTACAGAAACTCTTACTTCTATTTTTGATTGTCAAAGAATGTGAAAATGAAAACCCATCTCAGGCAAAACGGTTCTATCTTAAATGACATGTTGATTTTATAATATTTCCACAAATAATGTAATATAATTGACAGCGTCAAATGAGTCTTATCTATTGTACGATATTATTTCCTTATCATTAACTATATTTTCGGTCCATCAGTTTTGCATCACTTCAAAGTGGTCCGAGCAACTTTAGTATTTCTGTGGCAGTCTGACAATCTTTGGAGCAACGAGTAACTTTCATTTACTTTAGTTTTATATTAGTTTGCAATGTAATCGGCCTTAAGATAGGAGAAAAAGTACAAAATGTACTTCTCTTAATAGTGGTTTCGTCTTTTCTAATTTATGATCTGTGATATTAGGATTGTTTTTATAGATCGTTTAAATTGCCTTTTTGCTCTGTTAAAATATTTCAACGGGTTCCATATTATTCTCAAAAACTTTTGAGGAGAGTTGAGATTATATTTTCGAAAATTATAAAAATTTTAAAATGCTATATAAATATATTTTGATACCCAACCTAATTTAATTGATTTCATTCGGATTGTCTACGAGATCGACTGCCAAACCTACTGGAAACATATTTTATATTGGGTAGGGTATTTCGCATCAATTTAAAATTTCACGACAGAAAACTGACAATGGAAAAGATTATGAAGCTATTCAATGTTTATAGAATTTGGGTTTTGCGAATATATGAAGATATGGACAGTGCTCAAGGAAAAGTTCGAATTTTGAATTAGAAGCTGGAGATCATCTGTTAATTATGAACTTGATAAGCAGATATTCGGTTTTATGCTGAAAAATGAATTTCCTGGAGAAGACTCGATTGAAGTTTCCGATCGAGCTGATTTAGTGAGCAAGTGTGTATAATAGGCTTAAAATAAAATTTCAGACATTTTCTCTCCACCTCCACAAAATAAAACCACCTAGGTATAAAACAAAACTAAAGTTACCCCAGATTGAACAAACAAGAAGTAGTACTTACTTAAGTAGTAGTAAGAAGTTAGTTACCATTGTGGGCAACGTTTCGTAGGATTTATAAAGATGAAATTGATAGTGAATACCAATTTTAGTATTTTATTCAGTCAACAGTTTCTACATTTTGCGCACGTCTATTAGTGAAGAGTTATCTTGAGACAAATGAAAATTATTCGAAAGTGATTGAAGGTTTCGAGTATTGGTATGAGTACCCACTGAAGTATATGTATGCGAACTATTACCGTTACTTTTGAATTACTGAAATTCTAAAATACAATAGAACAATCCTTATATCAAACTCCAATGTTAAATGTTAAATCCAATGTTAAACGTAAATATATATATATATATATACATATATATATATATATATATATATATATATATATATATATATATATATATATATATATATATATATATATATATATATATATGTTCCATTAGTTATTAGTTAATCATGTTTACTCGAAGATTCTTTACTGTGTGTCAACTTCTGATTAAAATTTTCCTTAAAATTACCTTAAAAAACTAATGGAGTTCTTACGAAATGAAGTAGAGAATGAAGAAAAGATTTCATTAGCAATGGCGGGTTTTGAGTTATCTGGTATGAAAGAAGATCTTTTCAATGAGTACTTATATTCCTATTGCTACCGGTTTGATACGTTAAACCAAATTCCTAAGTGAATGTAAATATTCCTAGCAATGTATCAAACTTCCTAAATTTCGGCAGAATGCTAGAATAGTATTGCTAAGGTTATAGCATAATATATAACCTTATATATGTTAACTTTGTAGAAGAAAATCACGTAGTGTGTCAAAAGTATGAACATGATATTGTCAATACGATTTCAAATACAACTATTTCAACGGAAAGTTCTGTGACAATAAACAATTGATCAATTACAAATATAGATCAAACAGTCTTCCACATTTTGTATGAAAAGCTTTGTGGAAATCGGTATTTTCATTCAGTTAAAACTCTAATACTGAATTCCACCGTTATTTTATTAAACAGGTTATTAATAAAATGAACTATGAAGCAATATATAAGTTCAAATTATTCCGGCACTTTTCTGGGATAAACGTTCCATAAAATGTTCCATTTTAATTTTTATAGAGTGATATTAAGTATTAAGTATGGGTCATAATAATATATATTGAAGGCATTTGGTCAGACGGTGATCTGGAGTTCGGTCATTTTTATTCATGAAGGCCTTTAGAAGACACATCTAGTGCAAATCATTATTGAGTCATACGATAAGAAATCAAGATTACGGAAGATTTTGTATAATCTAGCGTTTGCCGTCTAAGCACAATATCAGTGAGAAGATTATTTAAAGTCTACGATATCATCACAATTTCATCACTACGATATTTGATTTGCTTAATGATTTATTTCGAGCCCTTTGAAGGGAAACCGTCAAGAAATATGAACAACATCTTCACTTACAATCATAGGATGTGACAGAATCGACAGCTGATTTGTCACAGCCACTAATTTAATATTTTAAAATGAAGCCATAAATACACGTTTTGCGATTAAAATTAATCACTTGTCCTTCGAGACTAGACCGTACAACAAACAAGCCATCACACAATGTAGCGGCCTAAATATTTTTTAAGTATATGCGAGGCTGTCTTTACGGCTCCTCTACACGTTGGCCAATGCGTTGGTCAACACGCTGGCAAGGAAATTGGAATATTTATCCACACGTTGGAAAGTCGTTTAGTTTGTTTCGACGCAGGTCATATGAACAACATGGACGATATGAGAGTAGCAGCTGCTGCAGTTTATTTATTCGGCTTGGTAAAGTTCTATGAATTGAAAAACTTCTTCGTTACTCATCACTTCCATTATATACCACCAGATACCCAAATAAATAATGCACAGCATAAAATATCTACTCACTATCCCTGCGGCAACTGTTCACATACTAGGCCAGTGCAGTCGACGTCTGGACGTGACTACCAACGTCCGCCAGCGCTAAAGCCAACACCCTTTGATGTGTCTTGAAAAACCAATACCACGGCCGATCGGTCGCCAACGCTTGGACCAGCTCTGCCAATGTCGCCAGACGACCAATAGTCCCCTGTACACGCTGGCCAATAAGCATTGGCCAACGTGTAGAGAAGCCTTTAGATACTAATAATAATTTTGTTCATCTCTTACCCGCCAAAATGTTAAATTGTTCTTGTATAATATGTTTATAAGTATAAACTGCTTGTTTCTTACTGTTGACGTCAAATATACTAGAATAACGACATATAACTTTAAGATTTAGTGATACTTAAATTTATACTACTATCTTTGATTATTTTCTCTATCCCAAATTATACTATATCAGTTTAGTATTATTTGTAATGTCTCATCTACCTACCCTGACGAGAGGCTACTTCTTTTTTTTTTTGCTGTCATCAGACATGAGCGACCTATTGCAAACTCAATGATAACCTTCTGCCTTCCACCGGTTAAGATCTGCCGAATTTTAGCATGTCCATATGATCTTCCATTGTTCAAAACCATTTTTCTGGAAGTGATAAGGAGTTTGACTACACCTAGGTTTCCTATAATTAGTAGTACAAGTTTAACAACATGATCTAGATAATAATTACGGAGGTTAAAGGACAGATGTTGATATTTCTGCTGCTGCTTCTTCTTCTTCTTCTTCAAGATAATCATTATTTTGACTGGGTGTGAGAATTCGATGATAAACATTGTCTTCAGCTGGTATTTAAGAAGAAGTACGAGCTTGTATTTGCTTTTAATTAATGTTTGTAATTTTAATTAATGTTGATTTAATGTCCCCTGAGTATAAGGTAACACTAATATATCTTCGGGTATCTCGTCGGTCTAATACGACCAGAGTACCTTAGGTGGTAATATAGTACACAATATTTTAATGAGAGAGTCTATAATATAGGCCAGGATAGAGTATGATTAAGGGCAAAGGAGGATCCAGCGCAAGCCAGATCCAGCGAGGATCTGGGCAAGCCATAATGACTCCCCCGGTATCAGATTTCAGCTCGGCTGACCTTAAAAACAAGGTCAGCCTTTCAAACAAGTTAAGTTTCTCTGTGTTTCTATAGAATACTCCGTGCATTGCACACAAATACAACACAAACTATTCATTCACTAAGGTTAGATCAAGTTCATCGGGTAGTCGTGGCGCGTTAAATAAAAACACTTCTACCTCTGAATTTTCATAGTTTCGAGTAATAAAGAGGAGAAAATTCGAACTCCTGATCACTTTGCATCAATCCAAGACTGTTATACTGTTCCAAATCTAAACATTTGGAGCCTGTCCACTGTAATGGAAGATATGATGGCAAAATTAATGTTTTAAGATGAAAACTCCTAAAGGGAGATATATTCTTCCAAATTCCTACGTCGAGTCGTCGGCTTAGGAAATTGGAAGTTCCTTATCGAAATACCAAAGGAGGATTGACACGGCAAGCATATTTATCACAACGGAGAGTGTTTTAAACTATACTTATGTTATGGGTGGTGCGTTGCTCAATACCCAAGTAAGTGTACATTACACCGACTTTCAAATTATACAATGCTTCCGTCTACAATTTTCGTGCCCTCTTCGTAGTTCCTATACCGTCCTTTTTTGAGATAAGCCAGTATGCATTTTTCTTATAGTTCAGTATATATCTTGTGATTATTGCCGCAAGAAGACTGTGCCAAGTGTCCCAAATCTGGAGGGCTGGTGTTTTTCTTGTGTGACGAGAACTAATCGCAAAGCGTTTTTCGGAACCTTCCCATATAATTTACAGTCGTCCGATTGTCTGCAACATACTGAAGCGTTTTGAAAATGAGCGTGGGCTTTTGATAAAATAAGTTGTTTTTCACTAGCCAAAGCGTCCATATCCTATTGACATAGTGTTTGGTGATTTGTACCACCATTCGATTGAGTATCTTAAAATTTAACAGATTTTTCAGATATAAATTAGTTTTAATAATTTTTCTACGACTCCTAATGTTTGTCTCTGAGGACTATTCGGGCATAAATTTATTATTTAAATCAATTAACTGTTAATAATTCTTCAAGTATTAACCCTTCAAGTTAATAATTCAAGTATTAATAACTGCTGGAAACTCTTAAAAAGGGTATTCAGATTACACTAAAAATACAAATTTTAATGCAAATAATTTTAGGGTGGTGACACTTGAGTTTCCGCTAAAATTAAGCTGCAAATGTATCATTTTTAATTAGATGTTCTGCTTAAGTATATAATTGTTTTGCAAATTTATACATGACTGTATCATTTTCATAGAAAGATAAATTATAATTTATTTCACGAAGAAGGTATCGTATTTATTTATCGGAGTAAGTTTACATTTTGAGCGGTTGTACTTATATAAGCTCTAGAAAGGTATCTGCCTATCTAGAAACAATACAATAGTATCACGTAATTGAATATTTTTTAAATTGAATATTGTGTAGAGGTTGCCGGCCAGAAAACAGGGAAGCAGAAGTAGGAAAAGGCCCCAGGCTGTTTATACCGTAAATACAAGAGAATGAATTTGTAAATGCAATGCTATGGTGGGTGTGTATAAATTACGAGAATACTTTGGTAATTTATGCAACGATTGCTGTAATATACATATATATATATATATATATATATATATATATATATATATATATATATATATATATATATATATATATATATATTGAATTACTTATATTATTTTTTCAAAATAAGTTACTCTCGTTTGTAAAGTATTATCATTAATTGATATAAATAAATGGTGAATCTGAGTGTCTGTAATTGTTTTCAGAGCTTCGAATCGCTTTTTTAAGTTTTTTTGATGTTTATTTATTGTCTACCCATATTGTTCTAAAAAAATCAAACATTTTCTTTTTGGTTAAATCATATTAACAAACAAGGTTTTATTAAAAAACTGCATCTTGCTTGTATTTACTTTGTGCTTTTATACTTTAGAAATGAGTGTAACTTCTTTTGAAAAGGAATTTAATAAAGGAAAATAGCTCAACTGAATTTATAAACAAAAGTTTGTGAAATACACTAAACAACCAATAAAATAAAATCTTGTTATATTTTATGATAATACTATAATGTAAAATAAAGTATTATCATTAATTGTACTTACTTACCTTCTAAAGTATTATGAATGAGTCTAAAAATGAATGAATTGCTCGGTTGTTACAATACAATTTTCAGGTTATTTGAAAATTTGTAACTCGTATCCTGGCTCGATTCGAAAGTTCAAATTTTCAAGGCTTTTTAAGAATACAATAAATTAATTTTTGTGAAAGTTTCAAATAATTCGATAATCAAAGAAAAAAGTTGAGGCTAATTGAAAATAGCCTATTTTTAGTATATAATAGGCTATTTTTTGAAAATCGATTAAATTTGACAGGTGATATTACGAAGTGTAATCATTAGATACTTAAAATTTTTACTAATTTTGAAACTATGAATCAAGCCAAACAATATGAGCCTATACATAATATTTAATTTTAAAATTTCTACAAATAGCGGCATTTTAAAAAAGGGTAAGATTTTATGAAATTAACGGATCAGTTAAAATCTTCTCCCGAAACTCCCGAAAGCGTGCATACGATCTAAGCTTTAATATAATTTTTTTCGATAAATAGAGAGTTAAGCGAAAAAAAATGCGATTAGACTGAGATCAATCGGTTAAATAGACTCAGAGAAATAAATTTTTGAAAATTGCTAGATTTAAATAAATTCTCCTGAAGCCAAATTTGCCTTGATATATATATATATATATATATATATATATATATATATATATATATATATATATATATATATACATATATATTAGCGTACCGCATTAACAATCACTACATTGCCAGCCTCTATTTCAAAAAAGTAAAGCCCTATTATCCCAGAAGCCGACATTGCATATCAAACTGTCACTTTTTGGGAATGGAGAGGCTTTTGATACAGTGCTTTAGGATTTTCCTCCGTCCAATACCGAAAGTTCTGTTTGTTTACAAATCCGAAAAAATGAAAGTAAGCTTCATCACTCATCCAGAGGTTGTTTAGGAGGTCTTCGTTTTCATTTATCCTGTTAAGCATTTCCTGACAAAATCGCATTCGTGTCTCATAATCGCGATTGTTCAGAGCTTGAACGGTCTGAATTTTATAGGGGTGATAGTGAAGATCATGGTGGAGTATCCTCCGCACATATCTGCAGCTTAGCCTGAGAATTACAGCATGTCGCCGTGTCGATCGACGTGGACTTCTGATAAACGCTTGTCTAACAGTCTCAATATTTTCTGGAGTTCGCACTGCTTTTGCATTTCCCCCTCTTTTTTACTACTGATCCACTTTCTTCAAAGTTGGTTATCCACGTTCTTATTGCATGATTGGATGGTACTGGTCGATTACGCGGAATATTAAAATGAATGAGAAATATGCGCCGAGTTCGCACTAAACTCACGCCGTTTTGGTAGTACGCTTTAACAGCGAAGACACGCTCGTCACCCGTCCATTGCTGCATTATTTCTAAATGGTAAGGTGTATAGAGAGTTAAGCGGTAGATCTCCGCGTTTTCACTGCTTTACAGCGAATATAAATGACCATTACTTTTTTCCCATTCCATTACCCCACCGTATATATATATATATATATATATATATATATATATATATATATATATATATATATATATAGGGTTTTTCACGGCAGCCGTTCGTTAAAAATTTTCGTGGTTACAAAAAATTTCTGGACTCCAGGGTTATTGCCAGTAACTTCCTTATTTTAAATAGAACACCCGGTATATTATTTCATTTTTGGATTTCTGAGAAAATTTCATGAGTTCCATCAGGTTTCACTATACCTATTTTCAACTGTTTCTTAGATATCTTGATTATTTTGAAAATTTTTAAAGACGTAGCCTTATTTGCAACACTGTGCCTTTTACCCATTTTCGACTGGTGCTAAGTGCTTCTGGGGTAGACGGAAGCACAATAATGGTACTTTCGAAATCCACATTGACAATTAATCTATCGCAAACAGGGTGTCCAAAATTTTATCACCAATTACATCATTTTCAAAGTTGAGAAGGTTCGTTATTTCAAACGTGACACCCTATATATTATTGGATGGTCGGATGCAGAATTTTATTCTGCATCGATTCGCTATAACTTTCCCTATACCTATTTCCCACGGTTTTCTTGTTAATCCATATTTTCTATTTTAATATGATTTTTGGCAAACACTGAAACATCTTTTGTTTTTCGAAACAAAATGAACATGACTGAAACGGCAGAAACTCACTTTAATTAGAACATGAAAACAAAACAGTAACATAACAAAATTTAGAACGTAATAACAAATGAAAAATATAAAAAAATTGGAACATAATGACAAGAAATAATAAATGAATGTAAAATTGCAATAATTGTTCTATATGACCGCCATTTTGGTTCAAACACTGGATAACTCATCATATACTCCTCGCGAAACAGACCCCCGAAGTTCGTCAGGATTAGTAAACGCATCGTGAACAAGGTTCAATAATTCCTGTCTAGTTTGTACAGGCCTAGAGTACACTAGTTCTTTTATACGGCCCAGAGGTAAAAATCCAAGGGCGTCAAATCGGGTGATCTAGGTGGCAGTTCTAGGGTCCCTGTGGGCCAATCCACCGATCCTCGAACATCAAGATCAACTGCTGGTGTATAGCTATAGTGGACTGTGCTGGAGCACCATCCAGCTGATACCAACAGTTTGCTGTGTCACGTGGAGGTAGAGCATTTAGGAAATCACTAACAAACCCTCTGAGTATCTCCAGATATCTAGCCCCATTCAAATTTTCATCGTACACTTGATATGCCACTCTATTATTCATAATTAAATAAAAAACATTAAAACTAAAGTGGTCCTGGTGATTATGTTCCCTTTTGACGTGTGGATTATCTTGTGCCCAGTAGTGATTATTTCGGCAATTTATAATTCCTTGTCTGCTGAATTTTGATTCATCAGTCCATATAATCTTTTAAAGAAATCTCGGATCTTCGATCATTTTTATGCACATGAACTCGCAAAAGTCGACTCGTCTTGCCTCATCACCAAGACGTAATCGGTGTACAATTATCTCTGAAAGAGGATGCATTTTATGTTTTCTTAATATTCTGTGGATTGATGCTCTTGAAATACCCAAATCCAGCGCTGCTGCTGGAGTCGAACTCCGTGGATAAGCTGAAAAATAAGCCAACACATTCACCTCGTTATCTTCATTATCTATTACGGCCTTTCGGTGATTTAGTGTTGCCCTTACACTCCCACTTGCCATAAACCCAGCTTCGATTCTTGCGAATTTTCCAGGAGTCATTGTTGGTACGTCCGGATATCGTTCGTAAAAAAGTCTGCATGTTCGTCTGACAATTCGTCTACATTCACCATGCGTATAAAACAAATTTAACAAATCATTATTGGAATATTCTTCAATATTCTCCATTATAAACTATACTTGAGAAAATTAACAAAATGACTAGAACTGTAAGTAGATACCTCACGAATTTGTGAGCTGATACTGCTTTGACATAATATCAACATTGTTTCAATTCCTGTCAAAATTAAGGCTTACTAGATAGGACTTTTAGAGTTTTATCGGCTTTTAATAAAACATAATGGATTAACAAGAAAACCATTGGAAATAGGTATAGGAAAAGTTATAGCAAGTTGATGGAGAATCAAATTATGCATCCGATCATCCAATAATATACAAGGTGTCACATTTGACATAACGAACTTTTTCAACTTTGAAAATGATGTAATTGGTGATAAAATTTTGGAGTCCCTGTTTGCGATAAATTAATTGTCAATGTGGATTTCGAAAGTACCGTTCTTGTGCTTCCTTCTACCCCAGAAGCGCTTAACAGCAATCGAAAACAGGTAAAAGGCACAGTGTTGAAAATAAGGCTACGTCTTGAAAATAGGTATAGGGAAACCTGATGGAACTCATGAAATTTTCTCAGGAATCCAAAAATGAAATAGTATGCCGGGTGTTCTATTTAAAATAAGGAAGTTACTGGCGACTTCCGGGATAATCGGAAGTGGTATGACCTTAAAAATATTTCAAGATGAAAGAGAATCTTGAATAACTGGAGTCCAGAAATTCAGAATTTTAAGTTTTTTCTAACCACGAAAACTTCTAACGAACGGCTGCCGTGAAAAACCCTGTATATATATATATATATATATATATATATATATATATATATATATATATATATATATATATATATATATATATATATATATATATATATATATATATATATATACAGGGTGAGTCGGGAGGAACGGACCAAACTCCAGGAGTGTATTGTACGCGTAAAAATAATGTAAAAAAAATTTAATGTTGTTATCCGATTTTTATTTGTTTTCAAGTTATAGCGTAATTAAAAATGTTCAAGTATGCCGTGTCCGAGGTTCAAATACATTTGATAACTTTGTGGTTTTGATAATGCATCGATGTATTGTGACAGTGATTTAAAGTTTATTTTGGAGTTTAAACGATGAACGTTTTACAACATTCCACACACGTATTCAAATTTAGAATATGAAAATATGGTGTTTGTTTATGGTTTTTGTAATGGGAATGCTAGAGCTGCTATTGAAGTATATCGTCAACGGTTTCCACATCACAGACATGCTAATGAAAATGTATTTATCAGAGTTTTCAACAAATTGTGCGAGACCGAAAAGCTTCCCAGTGTTAATGTAACATCTGAACGAGCTACTCGGCAAGATTTAGAAGAAGTATAAGATATTCTGGATGTAGTAGCAGAAGATGCAATGACCAGCTCACGAAGAATTAGTATTCAATTATTCATCCCACAAACAAGAGTAACAAACATACTCCACCAGCAAGGTTTAGATCCATATCATGTACAGAGAGTAAGCACCTACAACCGGAATATTATCCTAAACGTATGGAATTTTGTCGGTGGATAAATAATAATCCTCGCTCGTGTTTTATCGTGCATACTTTTTACAAATGAAGCAACATTTATCCGTGACGGCATTAATAATACTCCCGACTATCATGTATGGTCAGATAAAAATCCCCAAGCAACAGTCGAAAGTAACTTTCAACATAAGTTTTCGGTAAACGTGTGGTGTGGTATGGTCGATGATTATTTATTTTCTATTATTTACTAATCGTCTCACAGGAGACAACTACTTAATTTTTTTACTAAATGAATTACACGGATTAGTAAAGGATGTTCCGTTAAACATCAGAATGCAATGTACTACCAGCGCGATGAAACTCCTGCACATTTCGCTCATCAGGTCAAGGAACATTTGGACGAAAGGTTTCCAGGGCGTTGGATTGGTCGCGGTGGTCCTATTAATTGGCCTCCAGGATATCCACACCTCACAGCACTAGATTATTGTTTATGGGGCTAGTTCAAAGATGAAGTGTATAAAGTAAAATTGGACACTCGAGATGCACTAATTCAACGTATTAGAAATGCTTCAACCGATCTTAAACAAAGACATGACTCAATCAGAAGAGCTACAGGCGCCCTTCGTAGAGGAAGCAGAAAATGTTTAGAGGTGAATGGAGGTATTTTTGAACATTTATAACGCTATGATTACTAAAACGTTAATGTATGAAATTTTATTTATTTTTAATTACGCTATAACTTAAAAGTAAATAAAAATCGAATAACAACATTTCAGTTTTTTTTACATTATTTTCACACGTACAATACACTCTTGGAATTTGGTCCGTTCCTCAACACTCACCTAGTCTGTACTGCTTCTTGTCTCGGGAAGTAGATTCAATGTTTTTGCTCCCGACACATTATAAAATTGTCAAACTAGGTAAAAACAGGTTTTAAATTTTACTTGTTCCACTCTAAATTTTGTAAGGAGAGGTATTCCTGTGTTGCAGAAGGAACCATACCACTCCTCTTTACTCGCAGATTCTTGACATCAAATATGCCAGATGAGGTATACGTAGAATGTTGGGTGATGTGTTGGGATATGCAGAATGAGGTATCCAAATTGTCTAAATCGTCAACGTTCAAAATATTATTAATACGGATTTTCCTAAGTTTATTTTTTCGTGCATTTATAATATAATGAATATAACCTCGGCAGCAACCAAGTCTAAGGCAATTTGTCGAATCGCTATTCTTACATTTTTGTTAATATAAAATATGTGGAAATTTATTATTACGATTAATTGTAATAAAAACGATGGTTTCACACCTTCAAGGGCTTATTTTTTAAGAACTTGAGTACAGTTTTATCGATTTCTATTTTCTGTTATTACACTTTCTCTTGAAAATTCTATGGTTTAATATGTTACATCTGGCCTCCATTATTCTGCATGACATTTTTCAAAATTTTTTTGCATATCTTTTCTGTTCAAGTGAAGAAAGTGCTTATGGATGTATTGAATGAACTATTATTATTCCTTAATAAAGAGTGAAGTATAAACGTAACTGCCAGCTAATAATTATGTATCTAGTGATATGTATTTGAAAGCTAAGCTATTTTTTTCCTAATAATTCTAGACACGTTAGGTTTTACTTTTAGGAAAGAGTTATTCCATAAATTTAAAGTAGCTTCTGTTTGAAATTATAAATCGTGATAAATTGGAATAGAAGGTATTCGTTTTTCCTAACCTTATTTCAATTTGGTATGGAATTTCATATTGGAATTTTCCTTACCTATAGGATTTGTAATTTTTTCAATGTTATTTGTGTAGTTCTGTTACTGGTTGTATCCCAGATATAAACTATTTTGACACAGAGGTCGTGTTCTATTCATATTGAGTTAAAACCATACTGAGGTATGTAGTAATCTGGATCAATTTAATTTGAATATCAATGTGGGAATGTACATATGTCCGATTTTTCGAATTTTAAATATTTTACCACTGAGCATATTTTGGTTTTGTAGAGGTACTGTTCGGATTGTTTGATTTGGGTTTTATTGTGGTCAAAGTAGTGTATAAGACCAAATTTTCTCTGTTGTGAGCGGCGGTATCCATCGATAATAATATTTTCTTAGCGATAAGTGGGTGATAATATGATCTTTCAAAATTTGGTTTTTATTTTTTCAACTGTATAGAGTATAGGGTTATTAAAGAATGTTATATATTTTATTATTAAATAATGCCCAATTTGAGAATGTCATGTATTACCACAACAGAAATTAAACAAATTTCTCTGTGTTCTTTTCGGGGGAATTTGGCATTTTACATAAAATGAAAATGAGTAAATGAATATATATAATAAAACCATTTCCCATAACAGTCATATTAAGATAGAAGGTTTTTTTTTCAGTTACACAAATAACACTAAAATGGGTTAAGACATTCCGCAAAAATTAGACACCCTAAGCATCAACTGATTTATTTTGTTATTGATTTATTCTATAACAAATAATGTAAGTTTCGATACCAGTAAATATTTCTAAATGACCTGCAAATAGATAACCATCAATTAGTTAAGTAATTTAAAACATAAAGTTCTCATTTGTTAGATAAATTCCGAGATTTAAAATCTGGGCATATCTTAGTAATTTTACAAATGTTTGGAAAGTTATTATAATTAAGTATCAGGCAGATGACATTTAACAGGGTAACAAGCCTGGCAGCATAGCTCCTTATTGCAAAATCAGAGACATCAGCATACATACCAGCAATCGATTTATTTTTTAACCTTTTTATGGTTTGTAAGATATCATTGTTTTATATCACGTTTTTTAAAGTCTTATAAATACGTTTGAAATTCTGAGGGTTAATTCTTTATGCTGTAATTTTTTTATCACTGTCAAGTCAGAGTGGAACCGACCGATTCTGTTTTTTTCTGTTTCTGTTTTACATGAAAGACATCCAATTCTCATTAACATTGTTTAACTGCTTATAATTGGACCAGTCAGCGTATAAAATGTTGGTCATGCAATTGCGGAAAATTAGCTTTTTGTAGACAATTATAAGATTTAGATTTGTTATTAAGACCGATTTTTTTAAAGCGCCTGAATCCATGTGTTTAAAAGTTTATGATTAATGATGGGCGATACACGTCCCCTTTAATTAAGGTAAATTATTTCTGCTACATCTCAGCTGAACATATTCTAATATAAATTAATATAGTAATAGAAATTACTAGATATTAGATCTGGATGTCTACAATTTGCATTAAATACTGGATTGTATTGATTTATATTTAATGAACTAATAATATCTATGAATTGTGTCCACTAACATCGTCTAGATTAGAACTGCACAGGCATATTAGTCACCGCAAATTGTAATCCATTTGAAGTATAGCATGATTTTCAAGCATCAAAACATGTCCCATATTCTAATGTCGACGTTGATGGTGGTATCGTTATTATGGCTAATTTAGTATTGATAGGTATTTCTTGCATGTCCATATGGAACAAATGTCAAAATCATCTATGCCAGGATTCAAGGTTAAGTTTAGGGCATTATGGTCACTTTTCACCGCAATGAAAACACCACCAGCTCTAGACCACCGAACAAAAATTATAACTAGGAGGTTCACTCTCCGGCGGTACCTTTATCTTTCGCTTATAAAGGGTATGCCGCCGTGCAGCTATTGAACAGCGACCTACTTTAGTATATGAGGAATACTTCGTAAGATACTATACATGCGCGACATGCTAGTTAGCTGATTCTCGCTGGACGATGAGACGGGGTAAGAAGGAAAAAATAGCGGGTGGGGCTTAAAGTGAACCTTTTAGTTATAATTTCTGTTCGGTGTCTAGACCGTCCAAGATGTGATGTTTATGATCGATTCTGAAAATGAAATAAGTTGAAAATTCTTTTCTGGGTGAGTGTTAATGTTATAATTGATAATACTGAAATTGATAATATTGAAATTATGTGCCAAGAAGTGGATATACATAAGTGATGGCGTCAAAAATTGTTAAAATAAGTTTTATATTTCTAAAAGTATGTTTTTGATTCGAGCAGCAATAGAGAAACGTCAATTTTTGTAATTATGGCGTGCACCCTCATATAATATAATGTGTTACCGTTTTATAAAGCGAACGTCACGGGCCATAACCTTCTTTAGCCGTCCTGATTACTAGGGGCTTTAAATATCAGCGACTCTAGCCCTCAAGAGACCTACATACACATCTTCACATTATAATTTCATCGCTCCGCCCAACCCTTATATAAATAGTAGCATGCATATCACTGGTTTCATTAATAATTTGATATTCTTGTGTATTAAAGCAGTGTGTGAGTATCGTATGAAAGGTGATTGTTTAATTAGTGATTTTAATAAAAGGAAAAATTCTTCTGAACGTAAATTATAAATACTTAGTTATAGTTATCACAAACTATATATATATATATATATATATATATATATATATATATATATATATATATATATATATATATGTATATATATATATATATATATATATATATATATATATATATATATATATATATATATATATATATATATATATATATATGTATATATATATATATATATATATATATATATATATATATATATACAGGGTGAGTCAAGTGGATGGAGTATTAAAACTATATGGAAAACGGATCTACTGATTGTTTTGAAATTTTGGTGACCAAAATAGTCGAGTATGATCTATGCAACTAAAATATTTTCGATAGTGCGGTGTTGCCACTTACACGTAAACCCGGCAACATCTTCGTTATTTTAAATAGAATACCCTGTATATTTTTTGCATTTGTTTGGATTGTCGTCTCTTTCTGAGTAACTTTTGTTAATATTTCCCTATGTCTATCTCAAGCGGTTATCGAGATAATTCTGTTCTGAATTTATTGCCAAAAATTTTATTTTCAATAAATCGTGTTTTCTCCTACCTACGCAGCAATTAAAAGATAATTTTTCAGTTGTGGCTAGGCAAGGCCTGGGGGCATCTTCTTCATTAATCAAATGTTTCCAATATCATACAGGATGAGTTAGAGAATGCTTTCTATAAGTGACTTAGAGAAATGCACGAAAGTCAATTTTTTTTAAATGGAATGCCCAGTATATTATTACTAATTCGGAAAGGTGATACATTTACCTATTTAAAAATTTAAAAATGTTATTGTCCCATGTACCTAATGCGCACCGTTTTCGATATATAGGCACTTTTCTGTAACCCTTCCAAGAATATTGTATCTTTTGGTATGTTGTCATAACGGGTGGGCCATGAAATTTTTATTTTATCATTTTGTAATGACAACAGACATGCTATTTTTCTAAATAAATTTGACATTAGTAATATTTGCACTTAATTTGAATAGATGTAGCACAAATATGGCAGAAAATAATTATACAAACGCAATTTTAAAGGATTTGTTTATTATTCATGGACAGTGCAATAAGATTATCAACAGAAATTGTAGAATATTTAATGAAAAGTATCCGAACTTGCCGCAGATGAACAACAGAAAGTTTTTATGAATTCAGAGAAGTTTTTTAAATTCTGGTTCGTCATTAAGAGAACCAAGAAATTTATCGAAACCTGTGACATCTGACGAGGTAAATGAAATCAATGTGCTAGTATATATTCATGTAAATCCCCAGTATTCCATACGTTGTGCTGAATAGGATTTAGGATTGCCATATTCATCCATTCGAAGAATACTAGCAAACCATAAAATGCATAATTATAAATTTACAAGAGTCCAATTTCTCATGCCTCAGGATATCTATGGAGAATAGAATTTTGTGAAATGTTGCTAGTACGTATGCAAGAGGACCCCAATTTTTTAAAGAAAATTATATGGACTGATGAATCCAAATTTTCTAGGGAAGGGATTTGTAACACACGAAATCGTCACCATTGGGCCACAGACAACCCCCACATTATTAGAGAGGCTGGTTTTCAAGTTAAATTTAGTTTCAATGTTTTTTGTATGTTAATGGATGATAAAATAAAATATTACATATACGACGAAAAATTAAATTCCAGAAAATATTTAAATATAATTAGAACAATTGTGGAAGACTTCGTTGATAATCTGTCACTTGAAAAATATAGAACTTGTTGGTATCAACTTGAGCTCCTCCACATTGTACATACGAAATTAGTGTGAAGTTGGACCGTCTTTTTGATGACCGTTGGATTAGATGTTTGGGACCGTAGAATTGGCCTCCGAGGTCCCCAGGGAAGAATTAGAACGTTGTGTGATTCAAGAGATTGAAAACTTGGACCTCGCTGATATAAGAGCTGCTACAATAAACGCTGTCCATCGTCGTATACAAAAATGTCTGGAAGTTAACGGTCAACATTTCGAACAATTATTACAATAGTTTTAAGGTTTTTATACATGTTATTAGTTATTGGTATTATTTGTTATTGCTACTTATAGCCTTTATTACTGTTATTGCTGCTTAGGTATTATTTTTTCATAATACTGACACTGTTGGTATTGTTCTCTTAACGACGAACCAAAATTTATAAAATTCCTCTGAATTCGTAGAAACTTTCTGTTGTTCGTCTGCGGTAAATTCGGATATTTCTCATTAAATAGTCTACAAGTTCTGTTGATAATCTTATTGCACTGTCCATGAATAATTAACAAATCCATTAAAATTGCGTTTGTATAATTATTTTCTGCCATATTTGTGCAACAGCTATTCAAATTAAGTGCAAATATTACTAATGTCAAATTTATTTAGAAAAATAGCATGTCTGTTGTCATTACAAAATGATAAAATAAAAATTTCATGGCCCACCCGTTATGACAACATACCAAAAGATATAATATTCTTGGAAGGGTTACAGAAAAGTGCCTATAAATCGAAAACGATGCGCATTAGGTACATGGGACAATAACATTTTTAAATTTTTAAATAGGTAAATGTATCACCTTTCCGAATTAGTAATAATATACTGGGCATTCCATTTAAAAAAATTGACTTTCGTGCATTTCTCTAAGTCACTTATAGAAAGCATTCTTTAACTCACCCTGTATGATATTGGAAACATTTGATTAATGAAGAAGATGCCCCCAGGCCTTGCCTAGCCACAACTGAGAAATTATCTTTTAATAGCTGCATAGGTAGGAGAAAACACGATTTACTGAAAGTAAATTTTTTGGCAATAAATTCAGAAAGGAATTATTATCTCGATAACGGCTTGAAATAGATATAGGGATATATTAACAAAAGTTACTCAGAAAGGGACGACAATTCGAAAAATGTAAAAATATACAGGATATTCTATTTAAAATAACGAAGATGTTGCCGTTTTACGTATAAGTGGCAACACCACACTTTCTAAAATATTTTAGATGCATAGATCATACTCGACTATTTTGGTAACCAAAATTTCAAAGCAATCGGTAGATCCGTTCTCCATATACTTTTAATACTCCATCCACCGTGGCTCACCCTGTATATATATATATATATATATATATATATATATATATATATATATATATATATATATATATATATATATATATATATATATATATATATATATATATATATGCATTACATCTCTGCAGCGGTAGTTTGTTACTCGTTCGTCAATCCGTAATCGGAAACTCTTTCAGAAATGAACGTTCCATATAGGCCTTACTTTATTTTTGACAACAAAATAACAGGTTTTTATTATAAAGAATAACCTAGCATATTTTATTGGGATATTGATTAATCCGGTTTTGTATTACCTGTCTTGATTAATTCTTCTAGTAATGGTTCATTCTATCGAAAAACGAAAAGAATTTCTGAAACTGTATTATAGCGATGATGCGCTGAAGAAGCTCTTCACATGTTTACTGAACGTTTTCCTGATAAAAACGTTCAACCCAAGTATAGTTTATTTCATCTCTATTTGCCAAACAAAAAATCTCAAACGGCTTTTATCTCATACCGTGGCTTGTTTTTATAGCTAGGCTCAGGTAGACGGTTCCGTTTATCGGCAAGATAAGAGAGGTTTTTATTTGGCAAATAGCGATACAATGAATAGTACATAATGAAGCTTTTTTTAATCTCGTTCAGTTGAACATAGAAAACGTAATCAACACACGTGCCGTAACCATTGAAGCTGGTCAAATCGGTGTACTTGAACTTCTAAAGGTTGATTTAATTTATTATAATACAAAAGTATTAAACAGCAGTGTCACGAATCTCACGAGTGTCACGAGGGTATCCGGAAGTTCTGTTCATAAAATCTTTACTTGTCAAATTTTATCCGTATAAAACTAGCCTATTACGTAAGCTAAATGGATGTGACTGGGCTCGTCGCGCAAAATTTAGTGAACACATATCTGATCGTATTTGAGAAATCCCAAATTTGATTTATAAACTGTGTCTTGTGGGATGGGTTTAAAATATACGTTTTATACACATTTTTTTTATATTGGCTATAAGCTAACTCGACTATATTGGCTATAAGCTAACGGCGATTAAATAATTGTTACTTCTATTCGATGCTCGTTATGAGCCGTGAGTTTTCCTTTTGATTAACGAAAAGTGATCAAAATTGATAAGGGATCAAAATGGAGATAAAAAATAGCTCCTTACAGAAGGCGAACAAAAATATTTTACATCACTTCTGGTTTCAAGAGTAGTTTCCAGATATGGCATTAACTTTTGAATTTTAAATGGGACAGCCTGTATATTTTTATGTAGTTTTATAGAACGACCATTTGGAAACAATTTTTCAAATAGATACCGAATTTTTAAAATCAAAAACATCTTATAATTTAGTAAAACATTGATGCTTTTGAAATATTATATAAAACCGTGCTTTATAAGCCAGAGTTCCATTGTGCTGAAAAAAGTTATATTCTCTTCCCAAGATGAACGTTATCTAATAAATCATTTTTTACTTGAAGAATATTTAACTAAGTATAAAAGCAAGGGCCAACAATGCGATTAAATATTAAGTAAACCAACGCATATATTGACTTCCAAACTTACGATTTTTTTTCCTTATACTAATGTAATTTCTGGTAGCCTAGTAATAAGGCGATTAAATATTTCATTACTCGTAAAATTGCCTTCATCGCTCCACAAAAAATATATTTTTTTAATTCTATATTTTCCTGGCCTTCAGGAAGGAACCACTCACAAAATTGGATTTGTCTCTGTGAGTTATCAGCTTCCAAGTATTGATAGCATGCATATTTGTAGAGATGGTAGTTAGTTTTTAGTAAAATTTTTGGTATACTTGAATACAAAATCTTTTGTAATGTAAACAGTTGTTGGATATCACTATTCCAGTTTTGTGATAATACCTCTGATAATACCTTCAATTCAAATTATTCTATCGTTATGGCAATTCTTCTCTTTTTTGATACGAGTAGATACTTTAAATATGTCATTCGTTTTCAAATTAACGCAGGAATATTTGAGAGTTTTACCATGAAGTCTTTTCCTTTGCAGATAGTTTAAATTAAATTCTCTGCACGTTTCTCTGTAATTGTTATTACAATCGCCAAGTAGAACAACTAAGATTTCGAATATGTCTCCAATATTATATACTAAAATTTATAGTACAGTATAATTAAGAAATTAGTTTCAAGTTCTGGGAATTGCAATAGCAAGTAAATATTAATCAATACACGTCACTCTCGACTTTACCGGAACGAAACACTGAATATTTTTGTGTGAATCATTAAGTGGGGAAAAATAAAGTCGTGATATTAAGTCGGCCGACTCTCATTTTAGAGCCATTTAAATATTCCGAGAGTAGTTTTTCCAAAATTTTATAACAAAAGTTAAAAATGTCTACTAATAACCTGTTCATACTTGAAACTTGAAACTATAACCCGAGTTATGATATCCCTCGCTACATTATTTAGTTGCATTTACTGGATTTTGGTAATGGCATTTCTTTTACGATTGATACGCTTAATTGAACCATTAGTACCTATCCATCTAACTAAATTTGTATTTAAATTTTAAATAACTTGTCTGGAATTGTGGAAATATGCGCCATCGTGTTGAAAGAACAATTTGTTGGCAACTGCTAATATGGCAAGTCATCTATAAAATTTACTAGTTCCTTTTAGATAAATTTACATATCGATCTTTAGATAGCTGTTCGTTGAAAATAGGTCATACTAATTTTGTATCAATGATAACACAGGCCCACAAAAAATAAAAATTTTATGTACTAAGGAATAAACCATACTTTTTATATATATATTTTTTCTAAAGTCAGCATGAAGGAATACTGATCAAACTTCTAAGAAAAATCATGAAACCGATAAAAGTAAGGAAATAAGAATTCCTTAGCACACACAACTTTTATTTTTTGGCATGTATAACTATTCACATGTAGAAGTCAAACCGCTATTGAAAATTCCCTTGTCATAAAATCCATAAAAGATTGATACTGATGTTTTTTAGTATCTTTCATACGGACTGATAGATAATTTTAGTTTTTTCCGCTATTTCTCTGGTAGACGCCGTGGAGTTTAATTTATTTAGTTATTTACCAACGCTGAAACAGTATTAAATAATATGCCCTAAACATTACTTTCACTCATACTGCATTTCTTTCTCACGTCACATAAATTAGTAGTATATTTAATTTTCAGTTCTCGTTTAAACTTCCAGTTTCATAAAACGTTATTTAAATTAACTCAAAATACCTAGAATACCTTGGAAAACTTATTAGTTTACATACTTTTTTATCTAGATATTTAACTTGATGAAACAAATGGTAGATAATTTATTTTGTAAATTACTTATTTACTAATGATGAATCTAAATTGTGTTTGGCATCCAAATATAGGTAAGAAAAATCGCTATTAATATACCGTAATGATCCGTATTGGTTCTATTTGAAAACATTCTTACACTGAATAAATATATCCGAGATATTTAAGTAGCTATAAAATAAATATCCAGCTATAAAATTCCACAATTTTTTCCCTACTTAATGACTCGAAGAAAACATTTTTAGCTACGTAAACTGCATTTTTTGTGGTGAAAATGTTTCCCAAAATGGTACTATCGCACGTACAGTGACTCTCTGAATCAAAATATGTAAAAATATACATATACATACTTATACACCCTTCACATTATATAAAATATAATGCACAGAGTGTTCGATTTAGAATACATAAATAATAGCCATTTGTGGTAAAACCAGAATATACACAGCGGAGTAATTACTAATGAGATGAATGAATAATAATATTTAGAGTGACTTACATTAACAGTGTGGGTGAAAGTTGCACGTAATGCTTTTAAAATGTTGCTAATGCCATTTAAGCATGTTATCAACGTTCCTAGAATGCTTCCATGTTTACACAAAAGGTTTGAAGAAGTAAGCTGTTATCGCTTGATATAAATTTATCTGCTATCATGAAATATGATATAAGGGAACTAGGCATATATTCAGATATAACAAGTCCCTCTTTTTTGAAAGAGTTGATGTTGTTACGTCAACTTTTAGAGTTGTTTCCTAATAGAATGTACATATGTATAGAGTGCTGCGGATTAGTTGTAGAGTTTTTGCATATTAGAATATTGACGATTGATAATTATGACTTTCTCCCACGTTTACAATTTTTTATTTTTACCTACATTTACAGGTGATATATAACAAACAGGATCAAATAAGTAATAAGACAGTAATAAAATAAGTTAGCGATGATTATATCATCATGTTCATCATACTGTCCAACTCATTAGTTCGGTCTTCAACTTATCGATATTTAAATGGTCAAATTGTAAAAACTTTTGAAACGGAATATTATACAGCAGCACAGAACTGGGTGAAAATTAATTGTAATATTAAATGTATCGCTGATTATTGCTATTCTGAAATTTACATTTGACATTGTCGTCTATTGGATAAGCATGGAAACAGATCCCTGTACACATAGGTATATACAAAAAACATCATGGCGTGCAATGAACTTTTTTTTAAATGATCATTAAGTGTAATTCAGTTCTATCAACTGAGAGAGAAACAGGGTATAAATTATATAAGGTAAATACTAAGTTATTCGGTCAGCGGGATTATTAGTATACATCTAAGGTTTGAATCTATTTGGAATATTTTTAATTCGATAATTTCTAAATGCCGTGCGATATTTGATGATTTGATAGGGAGGTAAATTCTTTTTTACTAAATTTTGAGAAATTTTCTGTACTGAAATAATCAAATTATCTGATATAGTAATAATTGATGAATGTATAGTTTTCAAGCGTACAAATGCAATAGCGTGTAAAACGTCATTAAGGTAGTCCTGAAGGTATATGTAACAAAGTTTTTCACGAATATCAAAGAACCTTATTTTAACCCCAATCAGTTTTATCACCTAGTTGATAATATCTTTCAATTTTGTTCATATCACTAATGTAAGTCTGTTCATCAATTTGTAATTTATGAATTATTTCTTTAAATGTTATTACTTACTTTCTAACTAATATTTGAATTTTCATTAAGTTCTCCATATAATGTTAAGCTTAATTTAGTTTAGTGATGCTATTTGTGAACTATTTACAGAAAGTGAATCAGAAGGTGATTGAATTAAATAAATTTGTGGACTTTATTATCCACTAGCCTACTAGTGGATAGCAGAACTATATATTTAAATGCCATAAAAAGTTAAATATAAAAACACGAGAATAAAAATTTGTCTTGATTTTCGTACTGGTTCTCTTTCCGAGGCATATTTTTGAATAAAAACAAATATTTTTTTTAATTCATCATTCTCTCAAAGTTAAAAATAGAAGATTCTCTCAGAGTTAACAAAATATGATTATTAAAACAATAAATTAATTTCTTTAAAATGCCAAACAAATAATTATTTAGATTACTAATAGTTAAGTAGGTATATTATAAGATAAGGATCATAACAACGATCATTTAGTACTAACCGTGAATAGATAACATGGCGTGTGTTACTCGTCTAACGATCGTTTATGATCCGAATTATATACATAACTTTATCTTCTGACATTAATTAAGATCCTTAAAAATTTAAATTTGAATATTTGCGATGTAATGAGACTGAAATAACATTTGAAATAATAAGCCAATTATTGGTCTTCTTGATAACGATAAAATTATTTATACATTATCAAACGTTATTTCTAAAGGTCAAAGTAAGCTCTGTATCTTAGATATAGAGGAAGTTGCTGAAAATGTGGATACAAATCTAAAATTTTTACTAAACAAGATATCATAAAGTTTTTGATAGAAGAGAAAGATAAAACATTTGTTCTACTCCCATACTTTAATTGTAAATTCCTAAAATGTTTGGTTTTTGCAAATAAAATCAAAGCTTATTTTTCATTATGACTGGTTGTAATATTTATAATAAATAGTTTAATTTGAATAAAATTTCAACAGTGTAATATCAATTTCAGTATAGTCCTAGTACTTGTACTATAATGAACCCCAATATCAATTGGGTGAGTTGGGGGTATCTTAATAACCTTACTAACGTAAGGTTAAGACACGGCTTGCATTGTGCTAAATTGTGCACGGCTACACTGTTGGTCCTGCAGTTCGAGATATCTACAATTTATTACCCGGTATCGATATTATGAGAATAAAAGTGAAATTAGTATCACTTTTCTGCATGTATTCTGGTGTTCTATTCTTGTATATTTCACCCAGTATTAATACTGAAATATAGGAAGGAGATATAGGATGTTATTTTATCTTTGTTAAGATAACAATGATAAA
>JAZFAV010000022.1:37572500-37595000 GCA_037954035.1 Rosalia funebris | reverse complement strand
TTACACAATTTTGTTTCAATTCAGTGCAAATGAGTTTCAAAAATGTAATTTATATACATCAAGCTATGCAGATAAAGAGCATATTATCGCACGGTATGTACGTTTGTTGTAACTGTGAGTATACCTCACAGTTGTTCATGCAATACATATATTGCATGAACAACTTCACTGCTCCATATTTTACAATTTTCGTTCTAGATTAAAGTTAGTAATTATTCTCTATGAAAATAATAGGCATTTAAAGAAACTATGTTAAGTCAAACGGAAATGTACTATTGGTTTGATAAATTAAAAAAGGACAATTATGAATTTGAAGACGAAACTGATCCGGTTATCCGAAACATCTTAATTTTGTAATCATACACGACTATAGGGTGTCATGTAATATTTTTATGTAAAGCATGGAAACTAGCTTTTGGATTCCGCACATCTTAATAAATGAAAGTCGACTTCTCATGTGGTTAGAGATTTAGGTTCCTTTTCCAGGCATTGCGCTGACAGTTTATTATTTATTTAGATCATTGCAGTGTTATTTGGTAGACAAAAAGTATTAAAATTCCGAATAAGCCAGAAATGCCCTAAAAATGTTATACATTGTTGAAAATCGTCGTGGTACAACTGGCCACTGCCGCCATTATTTCCATTTCTGGTATAAAACTCAACATCAGTATAATTGGTAAAATTTACTAACACAGTAATTGTAAACTTTTATACCTTTTAGTTATAAAACTAATATAAATAGGCCACAATATAGTACACTTTACTACGCGTGGGATAGATTATAATCTCTGCGTGTAACTATTCTAGGGTATGCATCCATGTCGTCTTCACGTTGACACTATTGAAATCTCAGGAAATTTGACTGTTCGTGATATCTGATTAACCAACTTATGGGGAGGTTCTCATCTAGCGACCCAGAAATGACACGATCTTCTCGAATTTTTTTTTCACGGAAGAAAGTAAATAAAGAACTCAATTTTTTTATACTTATTTAATATATCGTAATGTATGTATAAACATTTTTTTTAGTACAAAATAATAATAATAGTAATTGTTTATTTATGCTGAAACATGGCGGCTTCAAAAAAAAGTAATCAAGTGGACGGCACTGTAGCACTTGTAAATATTATCTGAAATCAGAAATCCAAAAATTTGTATGAAATATATTACATTTGTTGGAGGTTGTACCTATAAACCAACAAAAAGTCAAAAATTGGAAAAATGGCGGACATACAAATTTTAGTTTCGTGTTTTCGCGCTTTTTTCCGCTCTTCAAAGTGCTGTAAAAATAATAATAAATATCACAATTTTTTATGTTTGACCTCCAATAAATTTAATCTACTTTAATCTAAAAAAATAGAGATATAGTCAGTAGTTTGCGATATCGTGCCGCCCAGTTTTAAAAACATGGTTGCGAGAAAAACGCGTTTAAAGTTTCGGTACACGAGGTACACAAATAGCACTTCTATAAAGTTATAACATATATTCTGACATCTGGAATCGAGGTAGCTATACTTACCATGGTATGGTCGTAAAGGTGGGAAATTCAAAAATATTACGGAATACGCGCTACCGCGTGAATTCCATCTTCGCGTAAAAAGATGGTTCCACTCTTTCGCTATAACTTTTTTAAAGAAATAATTTCGTACAAAGCGTTTTGGGAATATATTCTGCGGATTACTAGCTATCCAAAAATGCAAGAAAAAAGTCGATGTTTTGGTCGGCTCTGATGAGAACCTCCCCTTATGTCCAATGCTGTTATGTATCTCAAGAAGCAAAAATTGGTAACTATTTACTTTAGAATAAAATAATCAAATTCTCACCAAATTTTGACAACCTCCCATATTTGGGGATGTTGAAAACGAGTGTGGCTTCAGTTTTTGTCGGTTGGACGCAGGTTTCTAGAAAATGATAATCATGCGGAAAATTTTTCAACTTTTCCGCATGGCACCACTTTCTTCTCAAATAACTTTTAGTTTACTATTTCGTAGATACCTGTATTAATAATATAAATGGATGCTACAACACTTTCTTCATACTATCATGTACTAAAATCGTAATAAAACTTATTATTCATTACGATTTTATAATTTATTTGCAATGTTCACAATTTTCATGAAGCCGTCCATTTGCTATAGTCGCGTCCTCTAAATATGTCCCGAAACGCTAGATATCAAATAATAGACGATAGCATTAAAATTGTATACATTGCAAATAAATTGGAAAATCGTAATGAATAATAAGTTTTATGACGGTTCTAATATACGATATGAATAAGGGAAGTGTTGTCGCATCTACTTACATTAATAAGGTATTCATGTAATTTAAAGTGAAAGTTGTTTCATAAGGAAAAGTGATCACGTGCGGAAATTTGAAAATTCGTTTTCTCGAAAACTGTATCCGATCGCTAAAGACTAAAGTCAGATTCGTTTTCAACACTCCCAAAAATAATGCAGTAGCCAAAATTTTATGAGAATTTGAAAATTTTACTTTAAAGTAAACAATTACCCAAAAATATTCCCCGAATATTACCCGAAATATTTCGAAAAAAGTTATTACAAAAAGTTTTTTACAATCAACGTTTGAGCTCCAACACTAAATTCCATTACAAATTCGCCTTTTTAGTGTTTTCAATAATTTTCCGCAATGCACACACGGTTACAATTTTCATTTTCAAGTTAATAGTAATGCCATAAAAATGGAAAAGGAAATATTGAACAGAAGTATCGATTTGACATTTTAATATTTGATAATACATTAGAGGAGAAAACAAAACAATTAACTTAAGTACAAAAACAACAGTTTAAAGTAACAATCAGTTTTTGAAATAATTACTCATTACACATAAATAAAACTTTAATTTAAAGAATGTAGCCTCTATCAACTAATTCTCCTTTAATTTGAATACATTTTTCAAATCTTTTACGATTATGATTAACTACTCTTCTTAGCTCTGGAATGCTAATTTCGCAACAGGCTCGTCTTATTTTTGCACAAAATTCTTCTCGATTTCTGGACCTTGTTTTGTAAAATTTATTCTTCACTGTTCTCAAAGTTCAAAAGGACTATTTCTTCCTATTCAACGCGCTTGAAAATGTTCGTTCAACCACTGACAAACAATTCTGGAATTATGGATTAACGCACCATCTAGCTGGAAAAACATCTCTTATCGCACATTAAGTGGAAGATTTTCAATTTGCATTTTATAATTCCGTCTCGAAAATTCGTATCGAACTATTTTGTCTCCTCAGATTCTTCACCATAACGTAAACTTTCTCTGGGTACTGGACTCTATAATTAACAGCCTGCTGAGGATATTCTGCAGCTCAGTATCTACAGTTTTGAAAAGATACCACTCCGTTAGTGGTAAATATAGGATCATCAAAACAAAATTTGAGGTAGAAAATTCTGGTCGTCAAAATAATTTTCCTGGGCCCAATAACAATAACCATATTACAACTTTTTATTTTAATATATAATATATAATAATAATTTATTTATTTAATTTAACATCAATCTCACAATTACATGATTATATATAGATGTTATGGAAATTTCGAGTAATACTACTATTTCTAAATATATATAAGAATTGGATGCAAATAAAGTACTTTATTTGCATCCAATTTATTATTAAAGTAAATTTTGTACCCGTACAAGTATCACCAAGATACTTGTACGGGTACAAAAAAAAAGAATATAAATACAACCAAATCATAAATATAAATCAAGAATGCCACATAATTGAATACAAAATAATATAATACGAGTATAATAACAACACAACATAAGGGAGTTGGATGTATTCTAATGTAGTCACCCATAGATTAATTTTAGTATTTGGCTGTTTGTATCTTAAAATTTTATTAATATAGGTATATGATTTAGATATTAGATAAATAAGTATACATGCACAGAAACAACATAAATATACATATATAAATATAGATAAAATATAAATAAATATATAGATAAAATATAACTAAATGTACAAATAAAATTATAAATAAATTAGTAAGTAGTAAAATCAACCGAGAGGTACGTATGAATTATTATCTTTTTATTTAAAATTTTTATTATACTTTATTTTATTTAATTAACGATAATAAAAATATTCATGAGTAATTTAAATCTTGAGGCACTGAGTCATTTTATTTTACTGTGTATATATAATTCACTTGATAATCACATGTAATTGTTTTGACCAACTAAAACGTGGAACATATTTCTGTCATAAATCAGTGTTATTAATGCTCCACGTTTCACTTAAAACAATACACTCAAATTCGTTAGTAAATTGACTTAAAAATACCTCCAATTCCTCAAAAAATTTTTTGAATGCTTCTGATATTCAGATGCGCTATTTTGAAATTTTCATTATCTATATTAACATTTAATACCTCATTAGCTTCATTAATATTTTCTAGTACCTCTGTGATGATTTTTTTTTGTTTGGTAATCTCTAATAAAGGGGTTCATTTGTAATCCCGCAAAATTTAAACTTAGTATTATTTTAAGATTTGTATAATATACTTAGTACGTGTGCTAACAAGAAGTACACAAAATTACTAATTACAAATAATGTTATATATTCATATACACACCTGTACATAAACATTAACACGCATACATTCACCTAAATTAATAAATTAATCGAATATTCACAAACATTTTAAGTATAATTTAATATTGGATTAAAACAAACTATATTAGATCATAATTATTCAAATTAAATACTTCCTTTGACAAAATATATAGGCTATAATTACACTGAGACAGATATAAAATACACAAGGCAGACAGATTTAAATAGGATTTAACAAATTAACAATATATATTATTTATTGGAACTGAACCAGAACGAGCTTTTATTTTACACTCTTTTATTTGTCTGGCAGTTTTTTTCGTTCCTCTTTTTCCCTTCACGTTATCTGTTGGAATGCCAGTTGTTTTAATCGGTGTGTTATCTAGGACTTCTTCCTGATTTTGAATTTCTTGCCTTAAGCCAGATGTTGGGAGAGTTGGAGTCTCTAAAGCGCTAATCGATTTTAATTGATACGTAATTTCGCTATCTTCAAAATCTTGTAACTGATTTGGTGTGTATATTTTGTTGTTTAGATGCAATCTATTTTTTTTTAATGTAGCAGACATTATTTTCGTCCTGCTTTGCAAAGCGTAGATGTTTCCTTAATATTTTGTTTTCTTCTCGTTGTTTAGGCGTCAAATCGCTTCACTTCATCACCTTATTTCGAAATATATCGAAATTTTGGTTTGTAAGGCTTGATTATATGACGACTGAAATATCTTTAACTACACTGCCACTTTAATTGAAAAGAGCATTTATAGCAGCTGCACTTGCATAAATAATAGCGACTCGTAAAGGATGTCTTCGGTTAAATTCTGCAGATACTTCTTTGCTACTGGAAGCCCTATTACCATATTATTTCGATTTTTCTCTTAAATACAGACCCATTTTACGTTTGTAAACGAGAATTAATACAACTAAGTCTTGTCAGATCGACATTTAATTTACTACTAATCATAGTTTTTGTTTTCATGGCATCCTATTAAATTGAAAATCAAAATTGTGAACCGTATGTAGAGTAACTAAAAATGCGCATTTCGTAATGAAATTTGGCTTTGCGGCTCAAACTGAAAAACTTTTTCTAATACATTTTTCCGATATCTTCTACGCGAAGCAAAATATTGATAATGGGCCCCATTTGGGGGCTGTCGCTGTTTATTACTTATATTTAAGTTGGTTGCCTCGAAATGTACATCTTATATAGAAGTATTGTTCTGCCAAAGCTCAAATATGGATTTTAAAAAATGACGAATATAGCAAGGCAATTATTTTAAATGAGACACGTGGTATATTTGAAATTAAATATAATAAAGTGAATTCTATTTCAAATACATTTTTCATTATTCTACAATATGGACAATAGTAAAAGGTGTAAAATTGAAATAAAGTTTACATCAAAAGGTGACAAAATTTAAATCAGACGTCGTATTGATTTTGTTTCATTATTCACCGAATAGTTAAAATACCACGGTTTTGCGGTGTTCATTTCACATCAAACTGGTGTATCTATCCCTATCCATACCCCATTTGGTATGAAATTGGTGTTAAATTTTATATCACATTTTAGGCAGTGTTAACGCGAGATATTTTTTTATACTCAGTGGCGAAGCGTCCATTAAGGCTGTAAGGCGCAGCCTACCCTATATATTTTAGATGGTAGACCCCGTTTTTATATTGCCACTTGCCTCTGCCAGAATGATAAACATTTTCTATTCATATTATCATACCTATTTCCATTTAAACTGAAGCGCCAGCATGCCGACAACTAGCAATGCGCAAGCCTTGGCAGGCCTGCGCACTGAGAGTCTGGGCTGACTCTCTACCGCTTTAGATTTAAAGGACTTTATAGAGATTCGCGGTGCCGGGGTGAAGAGGGGAGTACGCGAAAAATGATCCAATTTATCTAGCCTGATCAGTTTGCGTAACACAGTGGCTATAATATTGACCTGTTGTTAGTCGTAGTGATTACACTGCCGATTTAGTAGACTTTTTAATAAATAAGAGTGGCTATTTTAATAATTTATCTTCAGAAGATGAACTGAAAAATTAAAGGGGCAAAACCTATCAATTTATTTCAAGAACTATAGTTGTTTTTGCAGTACCGAAAACGCGGCGAATTGAATTGATATACAAAAAAATATAGCTAAGTTGTTTTTGCGATTCAACTATTCAATATATATATATATATATATATATATATATATATATATATATATATATATATATATATATATATATTGCATTTAAAATGAGCAGCCCACCTTCCGCGTCTAATTCAGGACATCCTACCCTCAGCTTAAGTCGGCGCTTCGCCAGTGTTTATACTGAATATATAGCGTAGATTATTATTACACAATAATTAATTTTTTGCGGGATCATTTACGATAGCAATTCATACAGTGAAAATGTTTTGCTTACTTACCATATGGCAGATTTATGGAAATTTCCAATTAATAACTACTGTTATTATTTAACCCTTTAACCTTAGAAGGCTTCTGAAACAAACCTATAAAAAATCCTGCTATTTTATATCATCTTCGTCATTACGTTATATCATTTATAAATAGCGAATGGGCTAATCCTCTCACCCCTTTTTCCGGCTAATTTAAAATACGTTGCAGTCATTATACCTTTCAACCAAAGTAATTTAATTAAATGTCAAGGTAATGTTTACAACCCTCAACCAGTTTTTTGGTATTAAGTATTTACCCTCGCCAAGACATGACGCACTCGTCAATAAATTGTCACAAGCTGGCTGACCTTTTTTGATTAATGTTCTGTTGGCCAAGCAGCTGACCGCTATAAAATAGTTTTTATGCCGTCGTATAACGCATGTTATTTACTTGTTATTTTTTTACGCAAACACTCGCTCAGTATAAGAAAATATGTGGGGTTGCGTGTGCGATGATATGTGTTAACAGGTATTTATATTGACAAGAATTTAGGAAATGGTTTTCTGTCGTTTGTACAGTGTTTCTTGAAAATAAACAAAGTTTTTGTAAAATGATAAAATAGTACCTTTTAAATTTTATCATTCAAAACTATATTCTAGAAATCGATCTAACACCTTTATTAATTTATTCAATTGACTAACTTAAAAAGTAAATAATAGTCCCGACGTATTCATTTTTCACAAATTGTCAAACAAAATTTAAACTGTACCAAAAAATTATAGGCTGATACATGATATGTCTTTTGACATGTTGAACTCAAAACTTGGTACAGGTTACATTTAAAATAAATTTAAAGTTGTAAGTCATTTTAGTAGTATTTTTAAGCAAATGTCTGGGTTACTCCAACCTTACTTAATTACTGTGCGAGAATTGACTATTAACAAGTCGCCTTAAAAAACAGAGACTCCAGCACCTCGACATGTAACAGTTTCTGAACGATTGGTCAGGGGAAGGTTTAATGAAGAAGGATTGGATAGTAGAAGATCAGCTATTGCACCACTGCTCACAAGAGAACATTGAGTTACTAGACTGTGTTTTGTAAAACAATACGTAAATCGAACTATTGACGACTAGAAGCGAATTGTATTTCCAGACGAAATAAAAATAAGTCTTAATTCACCAGATGGACGTCAACGAGTCTGGCTGAGGCCAGGAGAGAGATTTGCTGCCTGCAATATCTCTCAGAGAATCCCATTTTTAAGTGAATCAGTAATGCTCTGGGGAGGAACTTGTTTCGATGGGTGCATGAGTTTGGTTCCTATACGGAAGGAGATCCATGAATGCACATTTCTACGTAGAAAACATCGTAGAAGAACATGCGATGCCTTTTGTCAACATTTGTCGAGGACAATTTCATTTTTATGTAGAATAACGCTCGGCCCTATACTACTATGCATAGGCCTGCATATGGCAACTATGGACTGGCCACTAAGAAGCCCAGTTATAAACCCCCTAGAGAATCTATGGGATGCATTAAAACGATCAGTTAAGCGCCACATACCTGCCCCTATCACTCGTAGGGAACTGAAACAAGTCATTCTTGTCAAATGGGAGAATATTCCTCCCACTATCATTTACCTCTTGATTAATAGCAAGCCTTTTTTTCCCCCGAGGGGAAAATCTTCCAGAGACACCCGGCCTCTGATGTTCCGTTATTATTGGGCCGGGTAGTGTCGGATTCGTCTGCACGCCTACGGACAACAAAATCCCCCGCTATCCCATCAGTGTAATGCCGAAGAGGAACCGCTCGCGCTTTACATCTCTTCGGCATATCAATCGGGATGTTCTTTCGTTCCTCTTCTCCCTACGATTAGGGATTCGGGCCCAGCTCCCCTTCTTCCTCTTCCTTACTCCTCAAGATCTTGACTATCATTCTTTCTGCATTCACCCACACTCTCTCATTTTCAATCATTCCACCCACCAGCTCTCTCATACTTTCGGGGCTCATCCATACCCCTCATGCACTCCTGCCTGTCATCGGACCACCTCGGGCACCTGATCAACGTGGTAAAGTCTAGGTCTCGCCAGATGTCGATGCTCCTCGCGTACGACGGGACGTCCACGACTTGCCGGATGAGGAGCAGCTTGTTCCTGAGGTTCAGCTGGCTGTTGTTTCCCCTCATCGTCCAGAGTCTGGCCTCGGTAGCTTTGGCGCATCCCGTCACTTGGTGGATGCGGTTTCTCCATGTCTACGACTTGTCCATGACAACTCCAAGGTACTTTTGTCCCACCACTGGATGTCCTCGCCGTTGAAGCTTAGATGTCCTTCCGGGGTTTCTCGCGTCTTCTTGAAAAGCATTATATCGTGTATGTAGGTAATATGATTTAAATCTTCTGCTTCAATAAAAGTCAAAAATCGACCTTAGTGTTTTTTTGTTTAAAATAAAAAAATAAATATAGGAAATAACAATTATTGAACCTCGTACTATATATTACTTCGCAAGTAATTTTTGATTGAATTTCAAAATCCTAAAATATTTATTACCAAGTTATCATTCTAATTTTAAAAAATAACTCAATTTGATAAAACTGTTATTCCAAAAAAGAATAAAACAACATTCTGAAAACTATAAGAAACGGATACTAATTTCATTTTACGTATAAATTTTCATTATTCATTATATTTTTGTGTTGATAGTAATGAATATTGCGCTATATATGTCTACACACCAAGTATATTATTATAATATTATTATTTACCAAAGTTTAGATTATTTTATGAATTTCAATTTTGTTATAAAAAACACTGGATGGATATGTTTCTAGCTCGTGATGTGTAAAAGCAAACAAAAATTATTCAAATACGGCAGCGGCGACCCAAGTGAATTTGAAATTAAAGTACAAAATGAAGCAAAGCAAGCATAACCTAACAATAAATCTACAATCATAGAAGTTCGTTAACAGGAATTGTGCCGTTCTCTCATAATTAATTTATGGCACCAGCTGGATTTGCATGCACAAAACTTAACCTACTCGGACAACAGAGAAATTAAATTTTGCTACTGCTACAGTACTTGTCTAATGGGCATTTGCCTAACAAATAAAAGCCATCTCTCTTGCACCGGTCCACGAGACGTGTTTGCGCCTTCTTCTTCTTGCGACAATCGTGCCAAAGGCAAGCTGAGGCTGTCCGACCAAGGAAGAAGTGAGTAGTGCTGCTCTCCTGAGAGAACACCGTACATCGAAGTGGAATAATAGGTACACAAGTGCCGTGCTGTTGCAGTTTAATTTATTCCCAAACTATTGTGAATTGTGCATTGCATTTATCCTTTGCTAAATGCTGCTTAACGTTGACAATTGTTTTGACTGCTAAATCTATTGGTCCACAGAAAGTTTGGCACATACCTATGTATAGGACTGAACAGATTATATTAATTTGTATTAAGGCAGGAATGGCATCTCCATCTATTTACGAGTTCAAATTCTAAAATATGTACCGTTTTAAAACTATAAAATATAATAATTCGGAATATGCATATGTAGTATATTTAAAAAGCTACTTCTATTTTATATGAGAGGGGTTAATCAGAATTAACTGTGATTATGATTAACATGAATGAGTGTAGTAGAAATCTAGTATTGGAAATATGGAAAATACTCATTTTTTAATTTAGTATTTAGATATCAATGATCGATAAAAATGTTTTGTATAAAAATGTATTATTCATTTAGTTTATTTTTTTCATAATATTCTGATTTTTATATTTTATTTTATAGTTTATAGTATGGGTATATCATAGATATATTATGTACAAAGAATGCAACGGATTTCTCTCGCATCTGCTTATGTTAAAGCAGGAATCTATTCATTTTATTTCCAGGACGAGACTGCCTGAGATCGTCTAGGATTCTGTTCGTCGCTCTAACAAGTGTTAGTCTGATAAATAAATTATTCTAGTTTTAATAATATTTTGTACAGAGGAAGCAATTCAAAAAACAAAATATAGCTAACACATTTTTGTGCTAGTATTTGTTGTCGGTTATATCTCGAAAATCACTTGAAATCTCAACATCCCTCTTGGAAGGAGATGGGAGGCACTTTCTCCCATTTTTAACCCTATTGACAGCAAATTTTCGTTTAGGGTTAAAACATTTCTTACACGTATATTACTTCAATAAGAACACTCGATTTTTAAACGTAAATAAAACAAGTTGTGTGTGAGATATCCACTCAATTTTCTTTACTTGAAAGAATATTTTGTGGTATTAAGTATCGAATATAAGGTCGTTCAAATGTCCGCTGCGGCTTTGCTTGGTGGCGCGTATTGGAGAAGTCCAATTTTGGATGTCGCATAAATCAGGCTGAATTTGCTGGATGGCGTTCGTTATGTTGACTTTGAGGGCATCAATTGCTTGCTGTTTATTCGCATAGACCTGCGAATTTTAAGATAGCCCCAGACGTGGAAGTATAAAGGCGTTAAATCGCACGATTTCCGTGACCAGTTCATGTCGTCACCGCGTGAGATAACCATGTCCTCAAATCGCTCGTGCAGAATGCCCACCGTGGCATGTGCTGTGTGATACGTAGTACCGTCCTGTTGGAATTACATGTCGTCGGTATCCATATCATTCAGTTTAGGCCATAATAGTTGCTTATCATAGATTTGTAGCGCTGGACGTTGACGGTTATGGCAATGCCAATTTTCTTTTGGAAGAAGTATGGACCGTTGATTCCGCCAGACCAAAATCTGCACCAAACAGAGACTTTCTTGGAATGAATTTGATGCTGGTGTAACTCGTGTGGATTAGTATCGTAACTGCTCCAGAGCTCAATCAGCGAACACACGACGTTGTCTATGGTCATTTACCTTAAATTCTTATGTCAGTTGGATTTTATGTTGGTGCAGGCCCAAGTCCCAATGAGAAACTCACCTAATTGAAGTCGTAGAAAGGCAAAGTTCTTGCAAATGACGATAAATTGACTGCCTCGGGTATTTCCGTACAGTCTCACGTACAGCAGCGATCTTTTCAGCAGACCTTGTGTTTGGGTGACGTACGGAAGTTGGCTGATTATTTATCAAACCAGCTGGCTCGAATTTGGTCACCAAACGTCGAATAGTCGACTCGGCAGGCGGACAGGACAGTTGTGGCGAGAATAAAAATCGCGTAATGGGCGGAACGTTTCTCGAACGGAGCACTGATTTTGAAAATAAAATTTCATAATTTTCACACGTTGTTGAACGCTATAACCTTCCATAGTGATTTGCTATACACTTCTGAACAATTCACAATAAATTTAACATATGTTGCTTTAAGAACATGGCCTCTATAACCTAACAAATTTCGAGCGTTCCTATTGAAGGCCCTGTACATATCCAATAAAGTTACTATAATAGTAAAAAAACGATTTTCTTACCTTAAGTTACTTTGCTTACTGCAGTATGACACGTATACTGATTCTTTTATATTATTTAAGTTATTCTGTGATTAATATATAGGGCCACACAAATTGCATCCCTCTACAGTACTTCTTAAAAGTCACATGTCAAAAGAAATAGATGGACGTGTTAGGGGGAACTTTTTGTTATTATTTAGTTAGAAGGCCTAATACATACTTCTTAGTGACTAATAGCCAGAAATTTCCAAAATTCATTTATAAAATATCTATAAATTACATCAGACCAATCAAAAGAAACTTTAATACACAATCGTACAAGTATAAACATGTCTCCCGAATAAAACTCTGGCAATCTGACAATGGGTTTATTTCGACATATTTTAAGACACTACATACCGATTGTACATTTTGTTTCTTTAGCTTCATTAATATTAAAAAGTGAAATCCGCTAAAATTTACAAATTTAGCACTACATTCATTAATATCAATAGTCAGTACATTGATATATTTTCTTTTATTTTAAATTTGCTTGTTAATTTGTCATATACATTTGTTTGTGACTTAGCAAAATATTAAAATTTTTATGAATGTACGTTTTTGCAAATAAATTACATCTATACTAGTGCAGTACTTATTTTTCCACCAATTATTTCACAGGTAGAAGATCATAGTGGTATCCTGTATGTGCGTCGACATCCATAATGGTAGACAGCCCGTGCATTTTTCTTAGGACATCAAGCATCGAGTACGCTGCACTGACGATTCCAAATGAGGATAAAATCGTGATATATACTTCTCGTGCAGAATGTTCTCTACTGAAAATAAATTAGATGAGACAACTCTTATAGAAAAACTACAATATATAACCTATAATACTATTTAATTTTACAATAAAAAATTTGTATTTTCACCAAATTACAATCGTTAAGGCTTAAGAAAATCAAACTTGTACTAAAAATGTCTATGGGCAGTTTCCTAGAATTTCTCAACAAAAATTCTTCTATAGAAGTTATTTTCGGCTACCCACCGGTAACAAGTAACGAAATGATAGCAAAAAATTTCCTTAACGGGTTCCGTTTACCATATGCAACAGCTAAAGAATACTGTTAAAGCATGAAATTTGTGTGATACCGAATATTATTTCATATGGGATCTTAAACTGAACATATTTATTATATAAGTATACCTGTACATAATCCTCTGTAACTTGTAAGAATCTGAAAGTTCAGCTTGACCGTATTTCTTACTGTTTCTATGTTGTTTCAACATACATCTTATTTTAAAGTTTACTATTTTAGTTTTTAAACAGTTTACTATTTTACATATATGGTGAACTTTGAAACTAAAGTAGAAAATATAGTAAAACTACTATTTTATATTTCCATCAAATGACAGCACTATCACCTCAACATTTGCAAAGAATACTGGAATTCTAACGAATTGACAGTAAACCGAAATTCGATAATAGCGACAGTAACCCAACAAAACAGCTTGAACGAAATAGATATATGGGCAAAAAAATGGAGGATTACTCTAAACGAAACAAAGTCAGGACACATAACGTTCAAAAAATGTTATAGGGAAATACCAACAGTTACTATCAACAACGAGCAAATTTGAAAAACAGATAGTGTAAAATATTTGGGATTCACTTGGATAAACACCTAACTCCTCCCTCTTAAGCACTCCTATTGGGAAGAAAAGGAAATAACTAGACTCCATATGGAAATATTACGAATACTACTGGCTTCTAGGAAAAAAATCACAGCTGTCACTTTGCAATAATATATTGGCATGCAGTTCAATTATCAAACCAGTTTGGGCCTACACAATCCAACTATGGGGGACAGTATCCAAGTCAAATATCGCGTCAAGTACTGCAACAGTATCCATGTCAACTACTGCGTTGCACAGTAGGTGCTCCTTGGAAACTCAGCAAAAAATACATTGAACATATCGAACATTACTCAAGTATATTGGTAATACATTTATTGGACAATAGTGAACAAAACAGAAGATTAAAAATAAGGACGCCACTGCATTTATTCTTCAAACAATAAATCATAAAACTTATAAACAAAACTGAAGTGAAATAATCCTAATGGAATACTATATGGAGACTTAATTATTGGATTATTTCTTCTTGTTATGCGTTTCCGTTTAGAATATATGTTTATTATTATTGTGATTAACAGATTCATTATAAAGTCATTATACTTACAAACTATAATAGAAATAATAATCTCTGTTAAGAAGAAGAATTGTTTTAACTTCCTACGTTTACCCCCTTTGCACACACTATTTTCAACTCCTTAATCTGTTATACCTTAGAACATATATACTTGTTAGAAGAACTAATCAAATTATTAAAGAATGATATTTCAAAAAATCATGTCCTGGATCGGCGTACCATGTACGGCACTGATGAGAACTAATAAATTCGAAACAGCTGTATGTCATTCGGTTCCAATCCGGGACAAATGTTGAATCCTACCTGTGGCGGGTTTTATTTTTTGAAACCTTATATGATCGTGCAGAAACACGAGAAAGGGGTCGAGGATCGCTTTTAGGTATAACTCAACGCCTGGCGGGCCTTCAGCCCTAGGAGTAGTTGTTTCCCATAGCGATTATGTAATAGCCTTGCTATTTGGGAACTACTTTGATAACCGCTTGGCGGTTTGGTAGTTCCTTTCTCGATTTCCGACATATATGTTACTGAAAGAATGATGTAATAAAAACTATGACTGAAATCTTTTTGTACTGTTTATTTTGTTGATATGAACGACATTTTTAGTTGCATAACCAGAAACGAATCAAAAAAATCCATTCGCTGAATTTGATGATTAGAATGATTGAGTTGGTAAGTAATAAGCGATAAAATATCAAAACGCTATTGATGATGATATTTTATTATTATCACACAAGAGATTTCAGGGCTACAATAAATCGTAAGAGCGGCAAAGAGAAAGTTATGTCATTAATTTTGAATATACCCGAACTTAAGGAGAAGGATAGAGAAAAGAAGTAAAACAAATAATGCAAAGATAAATGTTGCATATAGTGAGTATGAAGAAGCAAAGGTGATTTATTGACGACGTTTTTCTCTTTTCTCAGTGTAGCCTAAATAAGTAATTGGAGATTCAAACATACCTACACGATTGATAAGATTACCTATCTGCACTTGTTATATTTTTCCACGATTATTATAACAATTATTTACCACAAAAATTTAAGAAAAACTAATAAACCTTCCCCTACTTACTTTATACTTATACATTGTAAGTATAGATTTATTTTGGACAGAAATGTATTGCTTCTTTAATTTAAAGTTTCAACATTTTTTTCTCACTTTCTTCCGAAGTTTCTAATTACATTCTTATTATTGTTTATTATTGATTCAAAAATTCTTATGAAGTTAGTTATGTCAGTAATTATCGTATCATCATTTTTTGCACTTATTGTATTAAGATACTCGTACTAATATTAATAATCATATATTTGTTAACTCTCGTCCATTTCATTCAAATATTTGAAATTTGAAATTAGAAACAGGAACATAGAAATTATTTAAGCACGTATTAAAAGTAAATATTTAGGGTGTTCCAGCACACGTAGGCAATTTCTCAGGGGCGCATGATGAAATCAAGTGGAAATAATATTAATGATATAATGCGCCAATAATATTGAAACAATATAAGTTTAAAAAAATATTTTCGTATGATATACTCGATATGTACTCTCTGATATAATCGCCCTTAAATTCAAGATTTTGTTTAATACACTTTTTTATGCGTATTAGATTTTGATAATATTTGGAAGAAATACACGACAAATGAAGGTCGTTAGGGTATGTAGTGTCAGAGCAGGACTACTTCTCGCACTTCAACTTCCGCAACTTTTAAGATGAATGGACTTATAGTGATTTTGTATACAGTTCTAATTACATACGAAAAACAATATACTCTTGTTTGATTTCGGTTATGCTAACTGCTTTCGAGAATAGACACTTAAATGAGAATATGTCATTTAAAATGTAGAAACACCAAATTCTATTTTATTGTTGATTGTCCATTAATTCAAGAACACCCTATAGAGAATATATTATTTAAAAATATAATGTTTTTCGTCTAGTGTGTGTAAATTTTGTATATTAAAAGGTGTTCGATATATTCTGATATATAGCTCATCTCGGAACACTTACCAAGTAGAGATTATATGGAGCCCATAGAACAATGTCCGCATATGTAATATATTTCCATAATTTCTGTCCACACACTGAACAGCGTAAAATAGAAAATTATAATAATCAATTTTCTCCAGATCCTCTCACAATTAAAATTCAATTAAAAGGTGGAATTGACCGTTAATCCTGCGCACATAACGCACGTGTCTCTTTGCCCTGTCTTCAGTATTGTGCGTGTTTGCATAAGTAGAAGGGTCAACTTGAGCAAAGGGGAGGTGCCGTATAGTGGTGGTGGCTAACCCCAGGTCACTTCGTCTAATGAAAATTCGATTAAATGTGCCTAGTTGGCCCTAGAATTAGACTAATCCTGCTTTTTACATGAACCATAACCATTCTCGTGCTCTTTTAAAGGAGTGTCTAGAATTTTCCACTGAAAATTAGATACGATTACAAAGAAATAGAAAATGTTGGTTTAGAAAGTGAAACCCATTACGATACATGATACCGCCTATTCGTACGTGACGTGAGAACTATTATATGTATTTTTAGCACATACTGAGTGTTGCTAAATAATTTAAAAATTTAAATACTTGGAAAATTATTATATAAAATATTACAAAACACCACATTACTTCTGATAGGAGCAAATAATGGAATAGTTTTAGAATTGGTAAAATCTTATTTTATCGTCCTGGGTTTGCTACAATATTTCTAAAATTACAATTACATAAAGAGAACAAGGAAGTTATTCTTTATAGTATATAATAATATTAATCTTTCTAACTATAACTATTGGATAGAAATGAATTACCATTTTCGTCTGCCATTCTACTTCTTTAAAACTTATAATTCACTGAATTGAAATATATAAAAATGTCCACCACAAGTAATTAAATTATTAATTAATGAAAAAAAACTTTAGTCATCCAAAATACTATTAGTTATATACATTTGAGAGAAAAATGTTCTATATCATTCAATATATACGTAAAATATACAAATACATTCAACCTAATTATTGTGAAAATTTGAGAGGGTGTTTTTAGCGTCTCAACCATTTCTTTTTACATGGATTTCCTTCAAAGTTTTGGAACTTTTGTCAGGGATATCTATTCGTTATTTTTATAGGGTTACATTACATAAATATGTGCAAAAAATAATATTAATAAGCAATTCATATTGTAAAATGGGTATATATGAAACATATAAAATTTATTTTATAAACGCAGAAATATACTTCTTTAAATAGTATAGTAGTATTGTTAACTATGATTCAACCTTCCTTAGTTAAATCTTTCTGATGCGATGAAAGACAAATTCTAAAACATTTAGTTATATCGTGAAACTGTCTTCAGGAATAATAATGTGTAAATGTTTTTGTTTAACAAATATAGCCGATCGTAGATGAACTTATGAGGTAGTTAATTTTTCCTAGTCAATTAAGACTCCTAGTTACTAATTAATCAACTAATGTTAGGTTTAAACCTAACATAAACCTTCCTTAAATGAACATTTAATAAGAGAAAATCACGAGAGTTACCTACTAGAAATATAAATATATATACTGCATTTATAACTATTGTAATCAATTATATAATATAGTATATATGATCAATATTGTGTAGTATATGTAATATAACGAATTGTACCTTTATATTAGCGAACTGATTCCTAGATATCATCAAATGCTGTCTTATGGATAGACATGTTGCCAATTTAACGCGTAACTATACTCCTATCATTACTTTATAAGATTTGCTTATTTCTTAAAACAACTTTAAGAAATCTACAGTTCTTATGTTCTACTATATTTCTTATATCAAGTTTTGATCTAAATTGCTGTTAAATACAATTTGTAAAATGATTTTTTGGATCACACGAGCTAGATAACAGACAAACTTGGAAGAAAAATAATCTTGTGATGCAAATTAATAACTAAGATGATTTTTTTACATTTCCTCGAAATTCAGACTTGAGCTTGGACATAATTATAGTCCTAAATAAGATATACATTTCGAGGCAATTAACTGAAATTTAAGTAACAAACTGAGACAACGGCAGCGCCCCAAATAGAGCCCATTCCATATATTTTGCTTCGCGTTGACGATATCGAAGAAAGTTATTAGAAAAAGTTTTTCAGAAGTTTTGGGAACAGTGTTATGGGGAACAGTAAAGAATAAAGTTTATTTATTCGTCACTGTTCCCCATAAATAAAAATCTGATGGTGTAATGAGTCGAAAAGGACTATTTTTTCCTATCCTGCGCACTGGAAAATGTTTGTTCAACCACTGGCAAACAATTCTGGAATTATGGATTGACGCACCATCTAGCTAAAAAAATATCTTCTGTCGTAAATTAAGAGAAAGATTTTCAATTGTATTTCATAATTCCGACAAAGTCTCGAAAAGAAGAAAGTATCAAAAATGTTAACTAAACGCCCAGAATTTAGGGAGTTATTAAAAAAACGGACCAATTATTCTCCTCTTTTAAGATTCTCCTAAAATTCCACACCATACGTTAACGTTTTCTGAATACTGGTTCTTACAACTGATGAGAATTTTCTGTAGCCCAGTATCTATAGTTTTGGGAAGATACCATCCCATTAGTGGTATTTGTAGCCTCATCAGTAAACAAAATTTAATGTAGAAAATTACGATTCTAAAAATACCCCTAAGTTACATAGTAGTATTTCAATCTATTATTTTCATCACTTTATTTCAAAGTATGTAGAAATTTTGGTTTATAAGGTTTTTGTGATGACTGAAACATCTTCTAATTTTCTCCCTGTCGATATACAGTTGAGACGTTATATCTCGTAGATTCCTTGATTTGTTACTAAGATTATGTTATCTTAAGGATGCGGATGTACTCAACGAAGATGATCTTTTAGTGGCATTGAAAAGAACATTTATAGTGGCTACATGACTAATAGCGACTCGTACAGGATGTCTTGGGTTAAATTTTTCGGTTACTTCTCTGTTACTACGAACCCCATCACAAAATAATCTTGTTATTTTCATTTTTTTTTTCACTTAAATGCAGACGCATTTTACAATTGTAAAATAGAACTTTACACATTATAGCTCCAAATTTTGCCTGATTGACATTTAATTTAATTATAGTTTTTGTTTCATGGCATCTAATTAAATTGGACTGTGTGTGTGGACTGCGGAAAAATATTGAAAAATCTAAAAATGCGAATTTAATAATGAAATTTGGTGTGGTAATGAATTGTCCCCATTTGGAGGCTGTCGCTGTCTTAGTTTATTACTTAAATTTAAGTTAGTTGCATCGAAATGTTCATCTTATATAGGATTATGCCAAACAATTATGCCAAATCGCAAATGTGGATTTAAAAAAATGATGAAAAGTCTTCTTTTAAATGAAACACATTGTAAAAGTACCAAGGATATAGAACATTTAATGAAGTGTAAAAATTTATAATGTAAATTATTAAACTTAATCAGGCTGTTGTCTGATACTAAAAATGTTCCATTATTTGTCATAATTTGGTAAATGTTATTTGTTTCGCTAAAATTTTTGCTTGCAATTTTCTGCCTGTTTTGTACCGTAATAGTTCTTTACGTAATCGATAAATTACCTGACTCCGACTATTGTGTTGTGTTACCTGTTTTACTTTTGAAAGGTAATCAAAATTGGCTGACAATGTCGGTTGAAAATTTTCCCGCAAGGGCTCGTAAGTTAGACAAAATTTGGTACTTATATCGAGAGGTTGAATATCACATTCTCCAATAGCAAAAAATCTATACTTAACATTTTCTAGACACCAATTAATGCATTTTAGATTTTACAAAATATTCTTAATTTAAAACTAAAATTCGTTTAAGGTTATACATATTGTCACTACATAAATAGCTTTATTTTGATTTTTGGCAGCATTAGTTAAGTCAGCACTCATTGGTATAAAAAAATAAACAAATAACATTTTGAAAAATTTTGCTTTTCCGATTACCTTTACTATTAAAAAAATATTAAAAATAATATCCCGATACTATTACAACTACAATTTTTAAGAGGACATTGAAATATGTTTTAAAAATGAAACAAAAAAGACAAATTAAAGCAACAATTTGTTAAATACACAATTATACTATTAATGCCATTTTCTAGCATTTCTAGCATTATGGTTACACATTATTCAATATTTTTTTGTTCTAGTCCTTGAGAATGATTTATGGAAATTCTGAAAATAATAGGAGTATATTTTACATAAGGGAATAAAGTGAGATCCCGAGGGAAACCCAATTTGTGTATGCAAGTTTATCAATCGGTCATGCAAAAACTCGCCGAGAAAAACTATATCGTTTAGTTGTTGAACAAATTTAGTCAACGAAAAAAACAACTATTCCAATTTCTTGGACAGAAATATAGGCTACAGGTGAAAATTTTGTATGTTCTTATCCCGTACGTTGACGAACGTTCTTAACAACTTCTTCCGTGTGAACGATTTGCCTACCAGAACTTTTTTATGAGCCACAGAGCAGATTTCACTAATTGTAAGCACACTGATGAAATTTTAAAGCACTCACACAAGTCTATGAGGTGCTCTCGAAATTGTTCAAACATAAATGCTGACTGCATTACCAAATTATATAAACTAGCATATCAGTACTTCGGAAAATGGAATCAGTAATTTCCGTTCTGTGTCCTCTATGGTATAAACCGTTAATTAAATTGTTTACAGAGTATATACAATAGCACAAAAACGTCACCGGAACTACTTAACAAATTTTGACAACCAAAAAATGATTGACAAATGCACAATACTAGTACTACAACTCAGACAATTATGTTAAAATCTGCAACCACCTTTGACCTATATAAATTCTGATATTATTGTAATGTATGGATAGAAATATTTAGTTATAATATTACTGAATTTTTAGGAAGAAATTTTAAATTATTAAGTATGAAATAATGATGGAATTCTTGGATATATCACTTTCATATATTTCTTTTACTTTTCGCCAAGAATTTATTCGGTACAGAAAATACACAACCAGTAGAATTTGGCGCCAACAGTTCTTAGCGCTGCCTAGTCTTTATCCTTCTGATATTGTATTAGGTCAGTTTGAACAAAACCAGTCAGCTTTAAATAAAAATATAACAAAATTAGTAATTCAAATTTAACGAATGTGTCCCGTTAGACCCGGGCAATAGAAACGTAATCTTTTTTCGAACATTAAAGTGACCTAAATCAGAGACTGGCCGTTTCCGATTGCGTTTTAAATGCAGGACAACACTCAGGTATACAATTAGATTGAAAGGATTGTAACAATATAACGTATAAATTTCAACTTGTTGTCCAGTGGCGAGTTCAAAAGTCCGTTGAGAATTTATGAGCGAAAACGTTACATTATATAATATCTCTATTATTTTCTATAATATTTTTTATTTATAATGGTTCATGTACAGTTGATGTAATGGTTCAGTATTTTAATAAGTGTATTGATCTCACCGCCCTCCTATATAGACAGTCATAACTTAAAATGCTAAAATGTTTAACTTATGTTAAAAATTTAGGACATGCGTCACTGATTCATATTTCTAAAAAATAATTCAATATGTTACAAAAATGACGACATGACGATATTGATGATGATATTTTATTTAAATTAATTGTAATGTCACAAAAATATGATAACGGTTCTAGAAATTAAGATGTCTCTGTTATTCTAGAATATCGTAATCGTAGTTGGATTACTATTCGTTGGGGGATGAAAGATTCAAAGAAGAAGCAAAGTAAAGTATTACTGCCGTTTTTAATCCTTATTATTTCATAGAAAATCTAAAGAGCCAGTATCCCAGAATATGTGAGCAATATCTCAGGGGCATGTAAATTAGGTGAAAATAATACCGTAAGTAATCTCTTGTAAAAAGTATTCTTTAGATGCACTCTGATTGATATAACCACCCTTAA